>JABFEB020000092.1:28258896-28283428 GCA_019775895.2 Stomatorhinus ivindoensis
ATTGTGGATAAAACTTTGGATGGATGGATGGATGGATGGATGGATGGTTGGATGGATAGATAGATCGATAGATAGATAGATAGATAGATAGAATATCAAAAGTTCTAAATGTTACAGTTTGGCAGTCTTTAAGTGCAAAGCAACTGTATTCACATTTTATATTACAGTATATATTACATTTTAAAAATGTACATTTATTTGACAGGCACTTTTGTCCAAAACATCTTATAGAACATATGCAAATTAAAATGTAAATCTGGTGTAAAGACTGAAGTACTTCTTTATTCCATAGTCCTTAAGATACTTTGATCTGAAAAGATATCCTTACTACTGTACTTCTTAGGGATTCATCTGACCAATACAGATACAGCAATTTACACTCTCACTGTCCACTCATTCACCCATCTTCTAACCTGGTTAGGGTCATGGGGTTTATATCATTACTTTTGAACAAAACAATTATACTAAACAAATATATCTTACATAAATTAACATTTACCTGAACAAGAATATCAACTTTTCTTTAATAAATTTACATTTAAACAATGTGGCTTCTACGTGTAAGACTATTTTATCTTTTACGCGAGTTACATACAAGATATCATGCTTTGCTCAAACTTGTTCAAAATTATCTTTGGGATACAATCAACAGGGTCTGACAGTGGGTGTCAGTGGGGTGTTTGAAGTTTTCCCAGCTAGTAATATTAGTTTTGATGTTCCCTGAGTGTAGTATCACCCCCTGCAATATCAGTATGCCTTTGGAATAAACACAGCAATTCCCATTTGCAATTCTCATCTTTTTTACATGGACCAAGGAAAAACAGCTTTACACATACATTAGGTATATATTAGGTTATATCATATATGAGAGTTTTCATTTGATAAAACATGAAGTAGCTCCTTTCCCTCTAGAGGTTATAACTTATTTAAATTACGAAAACACATTATTTTCCTATATAGATTTAGCTAAATGTGGGCGTTTATAAAAGAAGGAAACGTTATAAAAGAAAACGTGGTTCCTTATCATCATTTAACATGTTAATTTTGCACTCATTATGTTCACGGTAATTATCTTTTTGGTAACAGCACATTAAAATACGTATTACCACCTAATATATTTTACCTGCTTAACGTAAAAAACAGATAAAGTGTACAACTATACTCTAAGAATCAACCTGTTGAAACACGTTTTGAGCAAAAAGAACATTTGGGGGGAACGATTATCAGCAATTAGTATACATTAATGACGAGGGACTATTTAATCGCTTGTGCATTTTTGTACCTTAAATTTAATTTCAGCACAGCAGTACAGAAAAGAATGACACAAAAAACACCCTATGCCTGCAAGCCTAGCAAGGACGACGTCGTACACGCCAGCAAGCTGCACATCTCCCTCGCAGGCCTGGTGCCTTACGTACCACCATTTTGAAATACAAAAGAACAAAAACACGACATATATATTTGATGTTATTCCTCTGCATTTAATGTTCTCTGTCGTCAAAGACGCTATCAGCCAGGTAAATGTAATCCAGTAGCAAACCATGGGTGAGGTAGAAGACGATGAGAAGTCTTATTGCTGCGTAGTTTCCGAGATTTCAAGCTGGTTGGAGGCATGAACAAACGAGCTTCTACTGCATGTTGTAAATCTTGCCGAGGGCCTTCATGTAACTGACTGTCTTCACAAGTAGGGAAGTGGAAGGGGGCATTCGTGTCAGCGGGAGTTTCAGGCATTTTATTATATTCAACTCCAATCATTCACTGGCGAAAACACCATGTAGACCTTCAAATGAAGAAAGAACAAATATTTTAAATATCTAATACAACATACGTCAGATGTATGTTACGTTCACTAGACTTGTATAGCCTTCGTCAAATGTGCGTGAGATTCACTAGGATATGACTGGAAACGTTGGCCAATACATTTCTTACGCGTTTTGCAACTTAACAATTAAACATTTTAAACAGTTAAATGTTAATCGATGCTTAGAGTCGCACTACTTTTTAGACAAATTGGTATTTCAGTTCATGACTTAGATTTTAACAGTATTATCAGTAGACAGAAAACACTCCTTCGTACTTTTCAGGTTAAATATCTTATCTAGTAAAATGTATGAATATTAACCAGCGCATAATCCCTGCCGAGACCCTTCACTGGCGATCACACAGCTCGCCGTTTTCTAATAAAAAACACACGCTTACCATTTTTATTTGCTCTGATGACACATTTAATAAATATGTGAACTCACGTATATGTGCACTACATGTGGGTGGTTTACAGGACATAACCCAGCTTTTACGTCGTCAGCCGGCATACTACAGGACTTGCACACCCATCCTCTCCTTAGCTGCTGAGGGCCAACCCCTCTGTCGGTACTCCGAGACCACGTGGTTTCCTCTTCGCAAACAAAAAAATGAGTATTTTTTTTCCAGATCGTTTTAGAGGCGGTGCCGTCATTAAGCATAAGGATCGGTGTTGGGTAGAACTCGAGGTTTCGGGGCAGCGAGAGAGGAATTTTTTTTTTCTTCTGATCCCGCCATAGCCGTGCTACTTTTTTTTTACCACCATCATACCAGTCGGATTAATCCAAGCTAAAATACAGATACAGTGTGCGATTACTAATTAAGGGTGTTACATTGTCGCTTTTCCGCCAATATTCTACGATCTTACAGAGACTAAGTCATACCATATTACCGTTTACAACTTTTGATCATTATTTGGATTTTTTAAATATATTTCTGTTCCCTTATTCGTTTAAATTACAAATTGGATTGGCTATTTATCTCATCGACTCTACTATTTTGGCGTCTTTTAAACAATTTTACTGATATTTATTTTTTATTTTGCTGGTGGACTTCTACCGGGGTTTCATTCTTCAACATGAACAAGTTGTACATTGGAAATCTGAGTGAAAATGTGACTTCAGAAGACTTGGTAAAAGTCTTTGAAGACTGCAAGATTCCTTTCTCTGGACAGTTTCTACTTAAAACTGGCTATGCGTTTGTTGACTGTCCAGATGACCAATGGGCTATGAAAGCAATCGAAACATTTTCGGGTAAGTAACTGGATATGACTAAAATATGATAATGGAAGTGTTCATTTCGCGTGATGTTATAAAATGGACAGAATGTATAAGGGACTAATTCGTAAAGCGTGTCCCTTTGACTAACTTTAGCTGGTTCTCGTCCCCAATGGTTTGAGTATTTTGAAGAGGCGACAGTATGGAAATGACTGGTCTAGAGAATAAATATTATTTTTTAATTGTTTGATTATTCCAAGGAATGTGTCTAAAATCTCAGCGTGAGGTGACCGACATGACACTCAACTTTTAAAGGGGGTGGGGGCGTAACAAGATTGACTTATTCTGTAAAAGACTGTACTAATAGAGTATATTCCTTGGTCGATTGTATCTATTTAGACGGAACATATATGGAACATAAAATGATTGTAGCACATAATTTTGCAGTCATAGCAGTATACTTATTATTTCACAATGCCCTCACTTAAGTTTTACACACTGAGATAGAATCGGTATCATCGTTCAAGCTATAGAATTAAATTGTACCCCTCCCCCTTTTGGATAAAAGGCCATTAGCGACAGATAGGAAATCTGTTGGTTATCTATCTACCTATGCATGTTTTACAAATATATCAGTGAGTTTACACGTTTCGTTTATGTTTTCTACCTTCAGAGTTGTTGCTGTAATCCTGAGAGGTGTATGAATTAGTAAAATGTCCATGATTTGTGAATATGTAGCGTGTGATGTGTGTTCCATATAGCGCGAAGGTCGCCATGCTGTTCCTGTACTACAATACAGATCTCCACCAAACCTAGGGCAAGCAAGTAGCATATTTAATTATATCATAAATGTTACAATAAATGCCTGGAATCCCGAATTACTACTATTATGAGCATTACATTGGAAAATTTAAAATGTTGTTACAGGCTTTTGCACACTAATATAAACAGCAAAAAATAACTGAAATAAATGCAGAGCTACACGAATGTTCTATTTGTATATAATAAGACTCATAATTTTGTTGTGTTACGCATGCCGTATGAAATTTTTGTGATACATCCATTACAAAGTTGACGGACGCAGGAACTTTACACTTAGCTAGTGTTTCGACAAAGTAATAATTGATATTGATCAGTAAGTGTTCAGTTACAGATTAAATATTTTCGATTATGGGGGTAGAATGCGGTTGAACTTTTATCTCAAACATTTATTTTTCAGGTAAAGTGGAACTGCATGGCAAATGTATTGAGGTCGAGCATTCTGTCCCCAAGAAACAAAGGTAAAGGCCAATTTTTTAGTTTCAGAACTAACGCGAAATGTTGTCCCCTGATATTCGTGTGTGTGTGTGTTTCTTTTTATTCAACATTTTAATTATTTCAGAATGCATGCTTGGCGTCGAAATGACGAATCCCTTGTGAAGCCTGGGCCTACCCCGACCATGCACGGACGACATTATTTATTTATTTATCCATTCATTTCTTTATTTATTTATTTGTTTACTTATTTATTTGAAGGAGTATCTGTTCACAGTGAAAATATTGATTTGTTTTGCCTTAGACAAATACATTTCACACAGAATCCTCCTTTTTCGTACATAGTAGCAAAAATGCAATTTATTAGTGAAACGGTTATAAGGGTGATATTTTGCGCAAGTCTGTAGTTTCAGTTTAGGCCTTGTCGAGAAGGCTTTTGAGGCAATGGTATTTACAATTATATCACATTTCTCTTCTACTGTGGTCGAAAGTTTGTTAGTATTTGAACAATGTGATGTGTCCTATCATATTTAGTCGTGGACGTGTTTACATGTTAGTATAATTTCGTAAGTGTTAGATTACGAAAATTCACGTGGCTCTGCAGAGGCCTTTGCGATGTTCTGGGCCTAGATGTTGAATATGCATATATAAATACGCAAAAAAATGCGTGGGGAGCGTCTTTGATGTCTTTATTGGAGCTCACGTTTTCTCATGAAACATTTTTTTCGTTTTAGATTTAAATGACCACCTAGGCCTCATCCAAGGCTTTTCGCCATACCATACGGGCTTTATAAATAAATAACTTACATGTTTTAGAATCACCACCAACGTTTTGTATTACTGTACAAAGTCGATTTTGGCAAATATTTTGGATCAACAACAGATCGAATGGAAAAAAGTAAAATGGCTGCGTGTTCATTAAAAGAATTTACCATAGTTTTTCTCCCCTCCCCCACACTATACTTCCTAGTTGTCCCCTCCCCTCTTCTCTATCCCTCCCTCCCTGTAGTTGTTTCCAAAGTTTTTTTTATATATATATATATCTGTGTGTGTGTGCTTTCATACCTACGTGCATACATGCATATAATCTTGACAATAACCAAACAGTCAGGGTAATGCAAATAAGTGACTGGTCCGCATGTCTTGTGTTACGTAAATTTCTATACCAGTGTTTACTGTTATGTGTACATGTATATGTGTGTGTTTTTATTTTTATATATATATATATATATATATATAAATGCCATAATTAGCTAGCATTTAAGGCAGTCACAATCAATCGTATTGGTAATTCCTGTGTCATAGTATTCGTTTTCACTTTATAAACGTAGACAGTTATTCCTGGACTCTGAGTCGAACGCATTTTTACTATTGTACTAGTCATTTTTAAATTCTGTAATTTTTCTTAATGAAACGTGCTCCAGCAAATTTAGGTTTTTCGGCCGTGGTAGTAATTATGACGGTAGCCACAACGTTGCGATAACGACGCTACTTGAAACTGCAATGTTTTTGGAATTGTTTTATTTTTCCAGATATAGTATGTTACGTTGTAAGTTTCGTTGATGTTTGCTTTGTTAGCGAGTTTCGTGCTTTCTGTTTCGCAGCTTACCGCATTCTGGGGAAAGAAATGCATTCTCGAATTAAATGTATTATTTCACTATTCAGGTGGCACCACAAGTTTTCTGCTGTATCATGAATTCATATATATTATTTGTAAGAAAGTGTCTCTTTTTTGTCATGTACTACCCGATGAATAGTATGTTTAGTGGGTGTGATAATATTAGTAGTGGCCTTGTGGTAAGATTAATTTTTTTAATCAAAAATGAGAAAAAGAACATTAATGCATTATATAATAAAGTATTTTCAACTTTATGAAACTATCCCTGGCCCCTGTAAGTGTTCCTCCTTTCGTAGCAGACTATCCAAATACTACAATGTCAGAAAGAGAATGAAGTTTCACCTAATGATGGAGCTAAAACATTTATATGTAATTAGACCTACATTGCACACTTACTGCATGGTTATATAATGACTTGTTTCTTTGTTGGTACATAGTATTTTTGCCTGACATTCGAATAAACAGTACTCTAAAAGTGAATCTTCAGACTGATCTGACAGTACTTATAGGCTGATGATGAACATATTGACCATGTAGTATACAGAAAGAAGGAACATGGACTGAGGCAGGGCATTGTATCATTGTTATTATTATTTTTATTTTTGTTTGTTTTTTATTAAACAGCTTCCCATTCTGAAACAGCTTGGTTTATGATGGAAAAGGTGTGCTTCTTTAAAAAAAAAAAAATCACAATTCACTTAATATCCTGATAAGTCTGAACAGTCAGATTTTAAAATGTATTCTCTGCAAAATTCTGATTTATCAACTTAGTCTTTTGGGAAGTACCAATGAGTCAGTGAACAGATAATGCTAGTCTTCTTAATATGCTAATTTGTGGACAGGTAACATTATCTTCTGATATGATGTAGCATCGGGAAAAAGGTTTATTAATCTTAGTTTGTAGTGGACTTTGACAGCAGAGATGGTAGGAGAGCCAGATTAATTATTGGAGCCTGTGTGGTATTTTCAAAGTTTTACAGTGCAGCCATTGCGCAAGCATGATTCAGATCTCAAAACTGATCATGTAGCCATGCATTTACACAGTGACAATATGAAGTAAAGTTTAGGTAGTATTGGTCTTGATCATGCTGCATTTGATATAAGAAAAGTCACATGACGGACAGTTAGGGCATTTCTCATGCAGACCTTCGCCTACCGCCTCCTCCCCCTCCACAATTGCCTGTTTCAACTTTATTAATGAATATTTCATTTGCATGAGCAGCCTGCTAACAGAGTTGTGTTGAAGCAGTTTTTTCAAACAAAGACATGAGAGATATGGCGAAGAAAGGGGAAAATTGCTATTTTCAGTTGGTGGGAAATGCATTTTTTATGCCACTTTTTACCCACTTGTGTTCAGTTTCAGAAGTGACAGTCTTGTCTCATCTTCAGTGTCTTTATTTGTAAATGGTAAACTACATGAAAACCCCTGAGTAACCCAATGAATGTGTGTTAGTTTACATTGTTCAATGTGGTAAAAAGGCTACTTAGTATTTTTAATGCCATCTTCCATTTTCAGTAACCATTAAAATTGCAGTCTTTGGCTGGAATTATTCAAACCTCAAGCATCATATTGAAATTATCTGAATAATTGTTGTTCAACCTACAATGATAATATTGTTTGAGAAAAATGAGAAAGTAATAGAGCCACAAGGTACAGTTATAAGTAATTAACTTAGATGAAATTTGGTCTTATTATTCACACATCATGTATTTATGATTAGATGTGTCCAGCGAGGAGTAGATCATGTTAAAAAATCCACAATAAACACACATACATATGGATTAATACTTATGTAGTCATGTGATCTGGTGTTTATTATAATACAGAGGAGTGCGTCTTAAGAAAAGTTGTATTACAGACATAAATACCTTGTGAGAAAGAATATATATGTATGAGTATAAATATCACAAGGAATGAGAAGTACACTGTCTCTTTAAGAAACCCCCAACGCTCATGTGTCTTCCTTCTTTACTCTGGTTCGAACCATCTGTCCTGTTTTTAAAGGGGCTCAGTCCCAATATCCTGGTATCTCTGCTAGCATGGGTGGCTCAATAGCTTCTGAACACTGTCACATGCATTTTGACTCGCATAATATAAATGTCTTTTGGAAGTGTTAGCAATGTCACATGGGATTAGGTGTAAATTACTTAACATATATGAAACCAAGGGTTAAAATGGTGGCTCTTGAACACATGATATTTTGTGCTGTGGTTGTATTAGTGTGCTGTATATGTGTATGCATGTCGGTGTGTAACCTTGTGGTCTTTGAATTATGAATATGTCTTGCATCATGACAGCTATGATGGCAGACAGATTCTGTTTGACACAATGCGCTATAAACAATCTTCATTATCAATTAAAGACTTCTGTAAAAAATCTAATGATACCCTTTTAGGTGACGTTGGTTTTAGTGACATTTGGAGGTTAGAAGTTGCAAATACCTTTTAAGTTAAATAGTAGAATGTATATTGATTTCAAAGACAATATGCTTATGGACCAATAATCAAGAAATGATGTTGCATCAAACATTTATTGAATTTCTTAGACTTCATTGAAGAATCTGGGCACATTGAAGCCCTGAAGAGTAGGTCCAAGTGAAGTTCCACTCCCAGGAAGTGTGAGGCTATGCCTTATGGCACCAAGCATGTATTTGAACTACAGTTCTGTGATGGTTAGATCATCAGAATGTGTTCCTATAGGGAGTGATCTTTACATTTGAAGCAAGAAATAATTGTGACGTTTTTCCTTGACATAAGCAGAAACATATGGGAATGTGTCCTTTTTATTTTGCTGCTATCAATATATTCCATTTGAAAATAGGAGTAACATTTGGGCAATAATGAGAAACATTTCATCCACCTTCTCCATTCCATCCATCTTCTAACTGCCTGTCGTGGGCAGGGTCATAGAGCCTGTCCAAGTCAGCATAAGGCACAAGGTTGAGATACACCTGAAGTACCCAGTCGACAGCAGGGAAGTTTCTCAATATTGGAAAGATCAGGGGCTTAGTGAAGTTAACCTGAGGCTTGCCTTTTTTGGTTTTTGAAGGAAGATTGGCATCGGGGCTAAAATATTTGGGACTAGGCTTAAAATACTTAGGGCTATAGCCCTGAATGATGGGACCTAACTATGCCTATAGGAAACACACAAGTTAGTCATACTCTTTATAATTATTTTGTACTGGTTTTCAAATAATCCAGTAATCACATGGGTGACTAGAAATGTCATGAAAAAGTCAATTATTTAATTATTTTACTTAAAATATTTTTACACACTTATTATTAAGTGATTGGTTGTTTTGTATGAGTAAAGCTTTGGAACTTGTCTCATTTGCCTTAAACAGTACAACGCATTTCTACCAATGATGCAATGAAAAAACTTACAAAGATTATTGCAACACTAAGTTACCCTTTTTTGTGCATTTTCAGCTCAAAATATATGTTCAAGAAAATCTTAATGGGTTGGTTTTCATTAACTTTTTATAATTTTAATGTATTATTTACAGAACTATGTCCCACATTTTTAAAGAACTACCCATTTTCCTTTTTACAATCAGTGTCTTTTATGTTGAAATTGCACACCGGAGATTACACTTTTGTTCCACACATCAGTGTAAGTGAAATCTGGTAGTGAACATTACTTAAGTTCCCCCCAAAACTTATTGTAAAGTATTTTAAAAACATTTAAAACATTTGCCTGAATTTGAGCTGAGTTTATGCTCCACTGTGCAACTCAACAATATTAGATTTAGGGTTTTACACTGTTTTTTTATCAGTTGTGCACAGTTGACTGTTGATGGAGTATACTAGTTACTTATGTGGTATGATGAATTGACTGGAGTATGTTTTTTGATACACGTCTTCGTTTTTACAAGTGAAATGTGAAAAAATACATCAATAATCATCATTTAGGGGCCAACAGCACTTACTGCTTCGCCAAAGATTCATTTTGGTCCTTGTAACCATCGTCTTCAAGTAACAACTGTTGTTTCTTTAAAAGCATGGGTTTATAAAATGGGTCAATAAAATAAGCTTTGAATGTTGGATACATTATTTAATGTTGCATGCAAATGTATTCTTAGAAACAGTTAGGAATGGATACATTATTGTATGTATGGAATTGGGGTATTGCCCGATCCCTCACTGACTAGAAAAGCGTATTTTAAGCTGTAAAATATTACAAACTATTGTAGATATAGACATATACGGTGAGAGTCATAGTGAATTTATGAAACACTTCATGATGACCCTAAAATGTAGATGATGGGCAATATTTGTTTAGAGAGCTTGAGAATTTCATGATCTTGACAAGAATACTGTGAAATAAACTATTTGGTGTCCTATGTTTTATAATTGAAAAAAGCAAGAAAGAAAACTGCTCCCAAATTACTTTTAACTGGATCTGTTTTGTTATTCTTATGACTGTCAACTAACAATAATGCAATAACAAACAAACATGCAATTTGTTCAAACCACAGTAAAATTACTTGCAATATGCCAATTGTTGTAACTGTGTTTAGACTACTGTTTGGATTAATAATATTGAACTTCAGTGCAAAACCTGTTTGATTTCAGATATATGATTTTCAAACAGATTATTTTTAAATCACCGCCTCAAACTTAATTTTACAGTATGCATACTAGGCATATTTATATTGATTATTTCTGATGTATTATTGTTTCCATAAAACTTATTTTAATAATTAACATAGTCTCAACAATGTTTTTTAATCAAACAGGCCACTGTTTGCTAGAAATGATGCATGTTCAGTCAGTGAAGTGGGTTCTTTTGAATAGGGAGCTCCTGATCTCCCCTCCCCCACCTGCCAGTTCCCCTCCCCCGCACACAGGAGCCACGCTTTTACCCTGCACCAGCTCACCCCAAACATCACAATTAAACCCGACTGTGACTCTCAGTTAGTTCTTGTTCTTACCCTCATTGTCCAATATCTTGTTCTCTCCAAAGAATAATACACCTGAAATTGTTGTGTAATCCAACAAGTTAATATGAATGCTAAGGTTTATAACATAATTCATAGTTCTCTTTGAATATAAAAAGGTAAATATTCTGACTAAACTACAGTATAAGATTGCTTGATTGCACAGGATATAGATTGGGAAAATATACATTTAGAAGTTTTGCCTACAAACTCGATGTTACTGCACAGCATGGCGTATTCTACAAACAAACGCTTATTTTTATTTTAAAAGTTTGTACTAATTATTTGAAATCATATCTGTGAGTTGTAATAAAATCTAGGGCAGATTCCCCCATTCTTTCTAGGTCTCAAAGGTCCTTTATAGTTTCAAGTAGCTAGTTATTTATAACAGATCAGGTGAGTGTATTTTTACCCGTTGTTTTTAAATAACTTTATAGTTAAATGTATCATTTGATAAACAGGGGGCTTTGGTATATATAAATCAATTTCTGTAACACTGTGTGTGCTTCCCAGTGTGATAGGTCTGTATATGTTTATGGCACAATTGCCTCCAAAAATGGCTCTTTTTCCTTTATGTATAACTGGTCTTTGGAGTGTTTGGGTCACATGTCTGTAAAACAGGCCTGTGCTGCTGTGGTCACAGTGCTTATCATATATACAACAAACACGGAGTGTATCTAGAAAGAGAGTGGGTATGCCCCCACTTCCAGTCCATGTGGGACTACTGCCACAGGAGTAAATGCTAGTCATGTGACCTGTTCATAACCAGTAGTCAGTCAAAAAAAAGGGTACTTTTCTCCACGGAAGTGGCTTTTGTTTTGTTCCAGCTTATAGCTTGGTGGTTTCTTTTTTTAATTATATTTGTTTTATGCTGTACCTTTTTGAAGAGGATTTTTGGGAGACTGCTTTCTAAATTAATCAAAAATGTATGAAAATTAAACACTGCGCTTGAATAGTTGTAGCTTGCTAAATTACAGTGAGAAATAACTTAATCTGATAAGTGTTTAAACAGGATTTTTTTGTTTTACATTTTTGTAGTTTTGTATTTTAGATTTAGAACGATTTAGATTTAATTTCAGTTACAGCATTTATTAGTGAACAGATACAAATTTTCTTACAATATGGGTATGTGTGCATTGTTTCATGGTCCAAAATTTGTTCAGCAAACTAATTAATGGATATTTCTATAAAGAATTTTGGTTTTAATGTATACCTTCTTATCTTAAGAGTCACATTGAGTTTTTGACTTTACATCAAAATAAAAATTCTTGAGATCATATTTCTTTTAAAATAATACTGACATTTCATAACATAAATCTGGCAAAAAAAGAAAATTTGTTAATACTTTTTGTATTTGTTAAAATACTTTTAAATTAACATTTCAATCACTGAACGAAAGGATATTTATTTGCCTCATTAAAAATAGTATATTGACTAGGATCTGGGGATATTTGAATAGCAATTCTCATTCATTTGCACAAATAATTTATTACATCAATCCCATTCATTCATATCCTGCCAAGTAATTCTTATGTCAGTAGAGAAACAGCTGAGAGCAAATTTTCAGATTTACCCGAAAATGGAATTTAATGATTGCATCTTAATGATTGCATCATAATGATTACAGGATGTGTATTACAGTTAGGATTTCATAGACTTAGTCCATGACCCATCTGCTATTGACATGTTTAAAATTCAAATGAATTTATAAGGCTCTGTCTTGACAAGGGCATGACTAGCAGTCAGGGATCCCACTGTAGAACTTGTATCTTGTGTCATTTTGAGTCTTTGGGATTATGGTGATACTTCATTCACAACAGCCACTACTGTTCTGGTCAAGCCTGAGTAATCCCACAAATGAAATCAAACATTAGCTATATTTTATAGAATTTTACACTTATATGTACATTTAAAATTGTATTTAAATGTATTGAAGCATTTGTACATTTTAAGTGTATTTCTGTATTTTTTTTTCATTTCCATGGTCTCAAATAGAATAATGTGTGGTATCTTAGCGACAGGATGGGACCTATGTTTTTGTTACTTATGAAAAGTGACAGCAGGAAGCTGTCCTATAAATACATAGTTTTCAGTGATGAAACTTACAGCTGCCTATAGAGTCGATAAACTTTTAACTCCTGGATTTATAAACAAAATAGGCTTGGATGATAACTATTTTAGACATGAAATATTAGTTGTTTCTCTGAAGTGTAGGACAACTGTTTTGATTTGCTAACTTCCTTCCAAAATAGAATTTTCAAATGGTTTTTTTGATGTCATACCATATGACTCAAGGAGAAGAAAACATTTCTTTTAATCTGAGTTCTGGAGTGATTGTTACAGCAAAACCATAAGTATTGTTTTATTATAGTCTGATTAGGTAGCTAATGAGTATTTCTGTTTTAGCCATTGCATATATGTATTCATTATATATTAGCCAAAACAAGAAATAATTGGAAAATCACAATTTATTTTTAATGAAAAGTTGTGGAAGCAAATTTTAGAAAGACTTTACTCATAACAGGTTCTATATACTTTCTGTGTTTTCTGAATCTATATAGTTTTTGCAATATTCAGACCCTCCTAATTACAATGTAGAGTTAGGTAGAAAAATGACTTCATCCATTAGTTTTGATTTTCTGATTTTTTTCTGATATTCTTATTAGTAAATCCTTTTATGTAGCTGTTTAGTTACGTTCAAATTCATTTGCTGTATTTGTGTTTTTCTATATTTCTCTCTTTAGTTTAAGGAAAATAATTTTCACACTTTCTTTATTTTACTTTTTCTATAGTAGTAAACTGGACTTATTATAATCTCTAGTATAATTTGTCGACGCTTTAGGCACAGCAAGTTTATTTATATACCACAATTCAGACACAAGGCAATTCAAAGTGCTTTACAAAGGCAGAAGGATATATTTAAATGAAAGATGTTAAAATTATATTGAATGGACAAGACAGCCCAGAAGCCTAAATAGTTAACTGAAAAGAAGCGACAGTGTATGATTAAACTGATTTAATTTATTGAAAAGCTGTAGCAAACCGTAATGTTTTAAACCCTGATTTACATGAACTGACAGTTTCTGCAGACATCAGGTCTTCAAGCAGCTTGTTCCATAGACAGGGAGCACAGAACCTGAACACTGCTTCACCTTGCTTGATCTTGATTCTGGGAACACATAGTAAAGCTTTCCCAGATGACCTCAGGGTTCCGGATGTATCATAAAGTTCAAGTGAATCAGAAATATATTTGGGCCTGAGACCATTTAGTGTAATGTACCCAAGTATTAATGTTTTTAAATGATTCCTGTGATGCACAGGAAGCCAGTGCAGTGATCTGAGGTGTGGTATGCTCTGTGCTCAGTCGGTGTTAGTGAGGATTCTGGCGCAGCATTCTGGATGAATTGGATACTTGACTGGTTTCATGTACAAACAAAAAGGTTTTTATTCCATGAACAAAAAACGAGGTAAATGATCAAACTTCGATTAGCCCATCATACCCTGTGTTGCACTTTGCCTGAAGACTGCTGAAAATGACCTTTACAACGGTGATAATGATTTGCAGTTTCAGGAAAGTAAGTAATTTTATGTGGCTAAAAATCTTCGATAGAGGTTGAGGGACATCAAAACGTGTGAGGCTTATTATTGTCCTTACAGAAAGATTCTTACAGTTCTTAATTATACATTTGTGTATATTATTACCATGAAATTTTGTAGGACACATTGCATTTTTAAACGTTTCACGTGTTTCAGTCCTGTTATTACAGGTACCTATTTAAGTATTGGCTTAGAGCTTCAAAATGGGACGTTTAGTTTTTTTGCAACCAGGTGCCATTATTTTAAAAACGACATTGCGGGAGAAACCCAGCTCTTTCCATTTAGCTTAACTTTTTATTAGCTGCTTTTACAGCGCTTTAACACTGTAAGAGTGCTTGGCTGAGCTCCGCTCTCATACTCCCTCCCTCCCTCTCTCACTCTCTCTCTTATTCTGATTCTCTCCGTCTCTCTTGAGTGGGCGGTGCAGTGTCTCCGGGCGCCGCCTTTTTCGCGGCAGTGTAGTAGTCTGCAGTAGTTTACAGACTTTATGAATGAAGGCACGTTTCCCTTCTCCGTGAATGTGAAGCTGAAGCGATCCCCTCCGCCTGGGGGGTTTAGCGGAGTGGAGCAGGCTTGCTGGAACTGCCTTAGTCCTGCAACACAGAAGGAAACGAGAATGAGAATGCTTGATATTTGCAAGCACACCATGCCACAGCGTTTTTGTTTCTATAATTCAAAAGGGATCCCAAGTTAAATATCTGTACCTAAGATTAAAGGAGATTACATGTTGTAATAAAATTAAAATATATAATTTAAGCATATTAAGTATACTGCAGTAGGCAAAAACGAGTATCACGAAGAACACACTTTTAGTCTGTTCTGTTGTATGTAATCCTCTGTGTGTTGGACAGAAAGAGAAGTTATCAATTTATTTAATGATGGTATTACAAAAACACATTTTATGTTACATGCTTGGAGTAAAATTGTCCATATACAAAAATGTATTATTTAAACATCTATTGCACCAATGTATACGAAAGTGGTTGTCAGTTTCTTTCAAATAAGCTGAATATTTACCGAAATGTGCTTTTCTCTCGAACACGAAAATTTATTTATTGTTCCACTTTTATGCACAGCCACCTGGTACTGATTCATTTTCTTAATTGGGCGTAGTCAAAAGAAAAATGGCGCGGCGCTCTCTGCAATTTCAGGGTGTGGCATGTTAGGGCCGCTCCATTCATGCCGTGCAGCACATCGGCGAGCCCGTTTCATGTTACCGAGTCCCGCTGCTCTTAACAAAATTTTGCAAATATATGCAATTTTGTAACATTCACGTTACTGGAGAAACATTAGTCAAATGTACTAATTATTTATGCAGGCTAACATCACATGTGAATGAATTTGTCGAATTATGCTGCCGTCTGCCTGTGTCTTCACAGTCAGTTAATCAGAATGGCCGAGGTCTATTCTTCATAGCTTCTGAAATGCGATGTAGATGTATTTCAGTATTCATTTGATAAACTGGCTGGCCAAGTGAAAATTGAGGTAGTAATTTCATAAGGGGCAACATTCAGATTTTTAAGCGTGTAATCTGGGTAATTTTAGACCGAATGAGCTGTAACGAAAGGGGTATTTTTCACATTTAACACCTCTTCGCACGACTTACTGGTCCATTTTCTTAAGACCTAAATGAATATGTATATATTTTTGGGCGTAGTGGATTTAAATTTTTTTTTAAAGAATTTATCCATCCATCCATTTTGTATAACTGCTTGTATTACAAAATTTGATTCGTGGGTTTAAGATTTGTGTCCTAGTTCGTTTGCTAAACAAATGGCCTGTAGTTCGCTAAAATCACGCCAAAGGTGTTTTCTTAAATGTATTATTCTCAGATCCAGAAAAGGGAGTTTTGAATGCCTTATAGATGGTTAAATCTGCCCCAGCGCCATTTGGCCTGTCTTGTACATTGCACGCCAATTCCAGAAAAAAGTTCTTTTAAGCAATTTCAATTTTATCTTGTGTTGTATTTGTGTGCAACATGACCAACGCCCCTTCTAAATTGCGTGTAGCTAATCTTAGTTCACTACAATAAAAACTGCTTGGTAGTAGCTAGCAGCGAGGATTCCCGCCCCCTTTCACCCATTTTCAATCCTGCGCTAGAGGACACTTGTATATTTGACGTAACGCACAAAATGGAGGGTAAGCTGACTGCCATCTTCTGATTACGGGACAGGTCATTATGGGAGTATGAACCAAGTTTCAGTGAAGGCATGTCCCCTCCACTACCAAATGGATTCCAGAGATTTTTTTTTTACCATGTGTCTTTCCACATCACCAGCCAACATACTTCATACGCGAACAACACTGCTCTGAGCACATTACCCCTAGCCATTAAAATTGCACGGTAACGTGTAGTGAGCAGCACTTTCACTGGACATAACGTACCTTAGAATCCAATACCGAGAATTATTATAACAGCTATGCTCTGTAGTTTATAAAATGTTATAACAAAGCAAACTCATGAGAATGTATTTTGGTTGTGTTTTTATCCGCTTGTTAGAAACGCTTCTGTAGGATTTTTTTTTTTTTTAAAACGACTTGGGTTTTGCGGTTGAAAATGTGAAAAACAACTTCCATATTTACCTCAATGTTATATTTAAGCGAGCACACGTTCTTTGGTGAAGTTAATAATTATAAGTGTTTTGTTAGATGTGTAAAGTAATATATAGTAAAGCACTATATATAGGTTTTATTTATTGATACTTGGTAGAAAATCAGAGCCCTTTCATTACTCGCCATACACCTCTCTTAAAGCTATGGCTCCCTTTGAAAGTGCAATTGTTTGCTACCCTTCCCCCTGCCCCAGATTGCCCTCCATGCCTTTTAAACCCAGTAAGCAGAGGATTCCAAATCTAGCTTAGGGTCAGAGGTCGAGATGAGACGTTGGGAATTATCAGCCCACTTGATGGGAAAATGGGGGTGAAACACTATTTGTAGGCACCAGCCTTCACTTTCTTTGCTCTTTGGAATTTTCCCTGTATGAAAAAGAGCAAAAGGGAGTGAGTGAGGAAGGGACTGGGGGTTTCTTACGTGACACTGCATGAAGAGAGCCTGTGTTCCTGTGTTTTGCTCTCACTATTAGCACTGGGTGATGCAGGAGCCCTGTCCTGTTCATCTGAGTGCCACATGTCTGTTTGCCCCCAAAACACAAGATAGTAAAATCACCATATTAATTTTAATAATACAGTAATATCATGTCATTCTGTATTTTGTCATTTACTGTTGTTCACTCCAGAACACCCTCACAAACTTCCTTAAATATGTTTGTTTTTATTTCTTAATAGCATAGCTTTAATAATAATAATAATAATGCCATATTACTGAGACCAGGATAAGAAGGTGAGAGACGGATAGATGACTAATGATAACAATAGCAAGACTACATTTAGTAGTACTACTCTGCAGTTTGATTGTGTCTGTGTTTCACAACAGTGTTGAACAATTTTGATTCTAAACATCTTTATGCTATGAACCATGCTTAACATTTCTGTAACAGCCCATTGTGTTCTGTAGTATTTTTTTTCCTTGGCATTTGATACTAGCTATTATTGCTGGCAGGATATTCTGGCAATAATTTTAGTTATGTAATGTTATATAATATAAATGTAAACCACACTCACCTAGCTGATAATTGCACTTTGCATTTATCTAATACATTCCAACCTTGTACTTTGCATTCATATATGTTTGAGGATTACTTTACTTTTAAGTCTATTAAAATGAAGTATCATGTAATGATGACGATTTATTTTATTATATTGCTGACAAATATGTTTAGATGTGTTAAGGTGAGGTCAGTCTTTATATGGTCATTTTTCTCATAAGTTCTTTTTCTCACATGTGAGAACTTACAATCTAATATGAATGAGGCATTGAGGAACTCTCTCACTCACTGTAATTATCAATAGGGTTGTATACATGCATACTCCATGTAAAACTGGCATTCTTTTAACATAAGTTTCACTTGTGTTTCCTTTGTGGTCGCTTTACTCTGTCTGTGTCATACAATTCCCATGGAGCATTTAGTCATCCTTTAGATTACTCCTGAAAACACAATGGGTTTATGGAAAATTGTGAATTAAACTCAATAGAATGATCCCAGTGTGACCAGGTAGTGTTATTTTTGTTGTGTTCCCTCACAGCATAATTTAGAATTGTGGTTCTTTTCTATTTGTATATTTTTAATCATAATATGAATTACTGCATTATATTATGTAACTTTCATAGCTAATGTGACATTTGTCAGGTGATGTACAAAATTAAGTTTTTATTATGAAATATACACACACACCTCAATTTCTTGCTGTAGTGATATAGGTGGGCAACAAATCAAAATCTGCTTACAAAAATCCATTAAATGCCCATTTAATCCATTTATTTTACACACCAAGTCTAAGGTTCACTTATTCATCCTAAACATTTTTGTGTTGTATCAGATTTGGAGGGTTATACCATTTTGTTTGCAACAATATTGAGCTACAATATATAGTATCATGGACATGAGCACTAATAAAAGAATTGTTATATCTCTAAATCCATTTCCACCCTGAGTAAGATTACTGTTAGAATATTTCTTCATTTAAGGTTCTGCATATTGAGTTTTAAAACTCAAAAGTACATTAAAATAAATTACTTTCATAAACATGATGACAAGTGTAGGCTGGTTGATACTGGAATTCTTATGGAAACTGTCTTCTGTCATTATCTGCAGAAGTGCATTGTGGGATAAGGGAAATGTAGATTTTTGATGTGTTATTCTCTTTAAGTACCATCTTGCATTCTCACTTCTCAGAAGACAGTGATAGTCCCAAATGTTTTATATTATAATATTAGCAATTACTGCAGCCCCTTACTAGGAAAAGCGAAGGTTGGATGGATGGATGGTTGTTAACAATTTAGCAAAGAATTATGGTTGCTGCATAGCACAGTGATTCAATGAATGACCCCCTCATATCCATCAACAATGTGGTTAAAAGCCTGTTATTTTGACCTAATTTTTCAGTCCCCACAAGGGGAAACTGAATTTTATAAAAAATCTTGTTGTATTTTGTTTGGTTGCTTGTGGTTAAATTTAGGACTGGTTAGCAGTTAAGGTTGTTATCGCTGTGATTAGGGTTTTTCTTATAGAAATATAGCAATGGACAGTCCCCACAAAAATTTAGATCCAAACCTTATTGCTGTCCAGAGATGACAGTTTGACTGATTGTCATCTCAGAATCACACCTACTATATGCATGTGTGTGTGTTCAATTGGCCATCATTACGTACGGAGTGTATCCCTGCCTTATATCTTATTCTGCCTGGTGCCCTCTGCAACCCTCTCCAGGAAAAGAGGCTGAAGATAAATAGATTATGATTGTTCATTCATTGTTGTTAAAAATACTGAAAGTTTAAACCTGAAGTTCAACTTTACATAGCTCCTTTATTGCTTGATCAAAATTCACCATCTGATATTTTATTGAAAAAATGTAAAACACATTTATATAAAAAATATATTTAAAAAATGCATTATAATACAACATCCATTAGAACTGACACATACACACGTTTGTAATAACTACATACAGTAATTACCTGGTCTTTTTGAGAATAATTTTCCAATAGTATTTGGATAGTTAGATTATTGAGCTTCAGTTATTGTGAATTCTCAGTTGAGAAAATAAGTGTAAACAGAAGAGAAATGCAGACTAATCAGCTCCATAGTCACCCATGTTTATTTAATTTCATGAGCATATAACTTTGTATTTTTAGTACTATACTATGTGGTTATTTGTAAGTCATCAAACAAATCTTTTGATAATAAATACATCCCCAACTAGTGTATTTGAAAAATGAATCATCGTTCAGTGATAAAATCAGTAATATTTTATTTGGATAGTCTGCCTATGGATGGTGCATGGAGTATTTGTATTTTTAACAGCTCAACAACTTATTAGTTGAGATTCAAAAATTAATTTAGCATCAGTTGAGTGAGCAGTCAAATTCATCTGAATTATTCTATGAATATGTATGAATCGTTACATATACTCCATATACTCTACATTCTTTTAAACATCTATAGTGAAACAGCTGAATTATTGAATCTCAACTAAGTTGCTGGACTGTTAAACTCTGTAAGGTGGACTATCCAAATAAAGTGTTACCATAAAATCTAATTCAGAAGACTGATGTTATATCATCATACTCCACGATATTTGCTTATATGGTGATACTGTATGATACATGGTTACACAGGTTTCACTGGGTGAATACACATTGTGATTGGTACTACTTGGTTTAATGTGTTGTATATATTTGTCTTATGAATAAAAATTTGTCCAGAAAATAACATAAAATCAACATCACCAATATCATCAAAATTACCAGACTAACAACCTTAAGGGTTTTAATATGGAATGTATCAATGGCTTTAAGAAAGAAGAAAGTAGATTAAGAATTATGCTTTCTTTAGCTCAGGTCACTCAACATTAAACGTTCACTTCATGCTCTTGTACTGCTTGGTTCAGTCAGTAGCTTCAGTGTTTTTGATTTGTTTTTTTTTTTTTTTAACATACAGCACCTTTCATTCGTGCTTTTTATTAATGTATTTATTTATTCATGCTGCCCCTTCATCCAACCAGTGTTGATCTAATAATCTGTTTGCAATGAAATCTGAAATTGCATGTACCATTTTTGCCTAATTGCCTTTGTGTGTCAAACGCAATGGATCCTCCTTCTGAGCTGTATGTCTGTAGTGTTTTCAGTAAATTTGTGCCACCAGCAAATTATAAAAAATGAGAATAGTTGTGGAATTCAAGGCAATTGCAACTGTTGCAGTGAACCAGTGCAATGGGGGTGGTGACAGAAGTTGCTTTTGTTGTGCAGACAAAGCTCAGATCTGACTGACAAAGGGTTAATGTCACATCAGCATCTCCTGTTTTCCTGTCTTGTGGAGTGACCTTTCACCTCCAGTGGGGATAGCGCCTAAGGGGATTGGTTGATAAGGAATGCAAAAGGGGGGAAGAAGAGAGGGATGATCAGCAGAGTAGCGGGGATGGGTTGGGGGAGGGGTCTTTCACAACAGTTTATTCTTTTGATCTTCTTCTGGTTTAAGATCACTATTTGTTGTGTAGAAGAAGCAGAAGTTAATTGAAGATAAATCTGTATTTGTATATTCTGAAAATGTATGTGTTTGAATTTGTTGTGGTGCACAAAAAATGTAGAGTAATATGAGTACTTTGTTTCACTAATGAGACTTTTCATTGACTTCTTCCTTATAATCTGTCTCTTTAAGAATAATTAGCTTAACTTGAGCTGAGCGTCGGGTAGGCTTCATGTGCTCAGGCGGGAAAGACAAACCTATCCAAATTTTTAATTAATTCTTTGCTGTGGGTAAACAAGTAGCATACATTCAGAAAGCATATATTAGTTTTGGTGTGCACTGTTGCATTCCTTCATTAGATAATAGTTCAGATATTTACTGTTACACCCATAAAAACAGTAAATGGTGAGATGGTGGCTTAATTGTGGTAAAAGAAATTATGATTTAAACTGAGGCTTTGTGGTTCAAGAGGTAATCTTTATATTCTTAGACAAGGTGTTTCACCTAAATTTCTCATTAAAATGTTCCTCTGTGAAGAGCTGTAAAAAATTTTTTTTGAATGAAAGCCTTTGCAATGCCGTACCAATTTGATTCATAAAAGACATCAAAGAGGTAAAATCTCAAGTGTGGTAAAAGATAGTAATGGCAAACGTAAGGTATTATTGCAAATCAGGTCTGCTGGCACATACTCCTCTTTTGCTACTGGATTTGACTAAACATTGCTAATTCAAAGTGCAACAACCCAAATCACATGGAGAGAGATTTGTACAAACTGGATGAGTGATACATGGGTATTTGTCTACTGTGCTTTAATTGAGAAAACTGGTTGGTGTTGGTCTAAGGGAAAGAATGAGCTATGGTTTTCTTAATGTCTTCTGTTTTTTTCCACTGTTTAAATACTTTCATCCTGAAGTTCTGACATATTTCTTATGTAAGATTAGTTGTGTAAATCTTAGATGACTTGTGTTTTTCTTTTTAATGATAAGTGTTTGTCTAATCGTTTCTTATGTCTTTTTCATTTTATGCTTAAAATATGAACGGATTATGTGGGACATTAAGAAGACTGCTTTAAATTAAGAATAATTTCTTTAGTTTTTGTCTTCTTGGGTTACTTTGTGTCTTTTTTCCACTGTCTGGTGGCAGTTGCAGCAAAAAGACTGAAACAGGAAGTTGCACCAGAGAAAAGACGATGAGTGCTGTGATTTTGTGCATGCAGTGTTTCTTACACAACCATTGATATCATCTGCGAGTGCCTCAGTTAATCTAATGACATCAGTTCTGTGTTGTGCTGTAGGATTTTACTTTACTCTTCCCCAGACTCTTCACTACAATATTTCAAGATATGAGTCATGATAAAATGAATCCCCCCTCCAGTCTTACCCATTGTCCCTTGCAGTGATCGAGTGGTTTTAGTTTTTTTGCACTATTTCACATTTCATTCTTTTGACTGACTTCGTCAAGCAAGCTGTCAAATTTTACCACAGTTGCCCTAATGTGTGATGAAAATCTTATTTACAAATTAGACATGCTATTAAAGACTCTTGTCTTTGGTTAAATGGTATGATGGCATCAACAGACAAAATATAGAAGTAGACTTGGTTGCATACCTGAATTTTTGGAGTATTGTTTATACTCGGCACTGTTTTGCTACGTCCAGCACCATCCCCACTTTGGATGTCCCGTGGTGGTCCATCATGCATTCAAAACTTTTTAGTAGGTGGCACAGGGGGGCCATTTTTGATGCAAAGCAGACGTCTCCCTGTGTTTCCTGGAAAAATTAGCATTTATGCCCTTTGCACTAAAAACCAAAAAAAAGGTGCAAAAGGAAAACTAAAAAACACATTTTATCTTCTTCAAATATTCCTGAATGCTATCTTCTCAAAAGTACTTTGCCTGTCGGTGTATGTTCAATAAAATTAAGATTCACATCCATAGATCGATGGTGAGAAAGGTGACAAAATATAGATCGATAGCCCTCAGTTAACGGTGAAAGAAGTAGCTGATGAAAATAGTCAAGATCTGACTGGTGTACTTAAAGTCCAGAATGAGGGCTGGCAACAGGGATAAGGAACAGAATTGGAGCTGTAGAAGACAGGACCTGTGTGCATAGCAGAGCCTTCACGGGAGTCACAGGTAGTCCACGTGCATGCATGATGCATGGGTGGCTGCCCTTTGTGGCTTTGAACATGACTGTAAAACTATAGCACACATCCCTTTATTTAAAAGCAGAGTGTAGATATGGGGTATAACATTTAGATATGTATGATATTTTGAAATTTTAGGTTTCGGTTCTTTTCATGAAATTGAAATGCACACCCTGCATAATACGGTTGTTTAATGTTTCCATTAACCTATTGCCCAGCTTCCCAAATTAAGAATTCATATAAATTACTGCTAAGTAATTTCTTACTGTTGTGTCTACGGGAAGCAGCCCCCCCAGGCGGTGCAGTGGCGCTGTTGAGCTCTATCTCTGACATTAAAGACAGAGACGGAGCTCCTCCTCCTCTTCCTCCGTGTTCTCATCAGCCTCCCCTTTCAGGATTGTAACTTTCTGAGCTGTAACTGGCAACTACCTGAATGACAGGAGGATCTAGGAAGTACAGCCACCATTTTCTACTGTTGTGCCATTACACATTTTACTAGGTCAGCATTTGCATTGCGTAGATGCTCCTCAGTTGAACAGTGGATTATAATATAATTAGGGTGCCGTTCTTTGTCCAAATCTCTGAAGTTTAATTGAACAAAGAGTCAAATGAGTAAACTGAAGGTTGCTTTCTTTTACCATTACAGGTTATTAACGTGTGTTGTATGAATATACAGTACTATGCAAAAGTTTTAGGTAGTGAAAGAAAATGCTGCTTAAATGGTCTTAAATGGGTTGTGTGAAACTATAACATACAGCCAAAGATTCTCAGCCTAGCCATTTCAAAACCTGTCTTAAATGGTAAATGGACTGCATTTATATAGCGCTTTCTTCCAAAGTGCTTTACAATAATGCCTCACATTCACCCATTCACACACACAC
>JABFEB020000092.1:28283668-28301941 GCA_019775895.2 Stomatorhinus ivindoensis
GAGGAACCAGGGCTCGAACCTGCAACCCTACAGTTGCCGAACGATAGTGCTACCTCCTGCGCCACCATCTTCCCCCTGTCTTAAAAGTCACCACAGTATTTGTAGCAGCCGTCCAATTAATCTGTGTAGTTTTTGACTTGACCACTACCCCACCTAGTGTGGTTAATCGATACCTCTTTGAGTTACTTAAGTTAATTAATTAATTGAGCTGGTGGTGAAATTTAACAAACACATGGAATAGCTGAGGTGAGCTGTTAATTTGCATATGTAGCAGGGTTAAACCGTGTTATTTATTTCTGAGCAAATATGCAGTCACTACGTAGATAAATAGCCTTAAACATTTTCTTTGCCTGTGTAAGTCTTTTGCACCGTACCGTACTTCCCTTGTCGTATATATCATACTTACCAAATGCAATTTCATTTGCAGAAAGTTGTTGGTGGGTGTCGATAGCATAAAGCACAAAGGTGATTTAGGTGTGAAGAGAGCAGCAGACTGTCCCTGTCTCTGTCTGTGGGGTAGAAGTGCTCTGTGTCTGCGAACTAGAGAAGAAACAGCTGTGGCTGCAGCGGTGTCTTTGCACAGAGGACTAGCGTCATCCAGAGGTAGACCTTTGTCAGGAGGCTGAGGGGTACAGAATGGATGGAGAAAGGAAAGAACAAGGAAGTGAGGGGGAGGTAAACAAATGGTGCCTTCATTCTCAAGAAGCAATTGTATCAGTATACGGGGTACAGTCAACATGAGATTAAGCTGCACTTATATGTGGAGTACTGTCAAAAGTATTCATCTGTAGTGTACGGTGCCCTGTATTTCCCGGGGTGGCGTCCCAACTCTCTGTGGTCCTTTACTGGATATGCAGTTAGAAGATGAATGGATGGATGAGATACAGCGGACAGAATGTAATTCCACTGATGTGGTACACGCTTTCAGATGATTTTAGAAAAATGTAGTAGTTTTATCTCAATGGTGCTGCAATATTTTGTGAGCCTCTAGATCTGTCACACATTGTTGTGATGCAGCTTTTGTCTCTGACTCCAAATGTAAAGTACTGTTCTCTCAGTGAACTGATTTGGACTGATTCAGATTTCACATGACTGCAAATAAGTGGTGCAAGTGCAGAGCATTTGGGAAACCACCTACTGAAACATGGTTTTATATATCCTGTATATATATTGCATTGCTGTATTCATAGTATAGAACATACTGTGCTATGAAGCTTTGCACAGGATTGGACGTGGTGTATTTGCATGTTGTACTTCAGCTGAATCCCTCAAACAGGCTTGCCAGTAAGGCAAGAACTAGTGTTGTCTAATCTTCCACATTAAGGAGGTGCAGTCTGGGGTGTTCAGAGATTTACACTTTCATAGGGTTCAGTTATTTGCCGTTTACATGTATTTACTTGGCACATGCTTTTGAATAAAGCAACATACACGTGAGGCAGATAGTACATTATAAACACACAGCTGTCAAGGAGGCAGATCGGTGACAAAGCTGCGCTTCCAATAAATGACCAATAACAAAGCACAAGTTTGCATGGGAGAAAGAGCTACACGATACATTACGAAACAGACTGGAATTCAGGTATCTTCAAGTGCCGCACACTGTCGTTTAATTAATTCATACCATTATACTCAAGAAACAACCATGTCACCTTTCTTTTTCTGCCTGCGATAGCATTTCACATTCCTCCATGAGGTCAGGAGTCCAGGCTGGAAAGAGGCGTTTTTAACGCTTCACCTACCACTCACTCTATTAGAGCAGCAGATTTCATGATTCACGTATATCTTAGCATATGTATTTACATGTGTATGCAGGACACAACAATCACATACTTATCATGTTTATATTCATATTTGTCTTCGGCTATGGGTGGTCCATAAAGAATGATGCTCCCAGCAACTGCAGCCAGGATGGACCATAAAATAATATACGCCCCTCTTTGCCCCCTTCACCCACTCGTTCCTTCACGGTCACCCAGCAAAGTGAATGTGCAGCGTTTGAATCTGAAGTGTGGCCTTTACTGCCCTTGTTCTTCCTCTCTTCATCATGTGACTTCAGAACTATAGCTGATTGGAGGTCGGAAGTAGATCAGCTTTCCTGTCTGCAGCATTCATGAAGCTCTTCCGCTTTCCCCATCCTCCCACACGCTTGTCCCATTTAGCTGCTGTAAAGGTGTCTTACAGGACTCACACAAAGTCTTAAGTCAGTCGCTGCAGTGAGAGACAATGTGCATCAGTCAGCCATTTCCAGAGTCTTGTCCAAAAGCGTGATTTATTGCTAAACTTGCTAATATAATGAAGATATCTTTGAGAGGTATGCTTCAGTAAGGCATGCTAATGTCTTACCTGCTCAGGATGTGGTTTTAGATTACATGGATTTAGATTTCTGTAGGTTCTATTCTAATTTTGTTTATCCACTACGTCACTAGTTAGTGTAATTAGAAGTATTTCCATAGAATTTTCCCATGTTATCTGAAAATAGTGTGATAATTTACTTTAGTCCCTCCCAAACATGTTATATATATATATTTTTTTTGCATTTTAGGTTGAGATCAAAGGGGACTTTGTGGGTAGCACTGCTTCATCCATGAGGTGTGCATGGAGTGTAATTGTGTGGGCGCCCAGCAATGGACTGGCACCTTGTCCAGGGTATTCTCCTGTTTGGTGCCCTACGGTGCCTGGACGTTGAATAGATGGATGGGAGTAAAGGGGAAGTAATTATTGCATAATACCTTCTAATCTTAAGTTGCATTATTATCATGTTTGTATGTGTTAATGGTCTTGGGCAGTGGGATTCAAGGCATTATGGTAGAACTAATAAAAAAAAATAATATGAATACCTTCGTGTGTGTGTGTGTGTGTGTACATGTTGATTAGATATACAATCAAAAAAGTAAAAAGTCTCATATTTTGTTTGGTTACTTACGGTTATGGTTAGGGCTGGGTAGAGGTTAAGGTCGTCATGTTGGGATTACAGTTTTCCCCTTAGAAATGAGTGGAGTGTCCCCATAAAGATATAATTACACACACTTTCTGTGGACTGGCATCCCATTCAGGGGACACCCCTGTCTTATGCCCTGTTATGCCTGTTTTTGGTTCCCAGTATGATCATATGCAGCCAGATGATGGATGGATATTATTTAAATTGATGTCATAATCTTACATTTATCTTGCTATTAAAAATGTTTTCATGCTGAGATGCTGACTTTAGTTGAACGTCTGTTTTTTTCGATGAAAAGTTGTTTATTTAATTTAGAAAGAGTTTTTGCTTTCTAGCATATCCCACTTTCCCATATTCACTTGTGTCAGTATTGCCAGAAATGCAGTGTCTAGTAGCATTTTAATTAGTGTTATTGCACTGACACTTGGGCCTTGGTAGTTTATAATGTCTGCTGGCCATAACTCCCCCTGCTTTGCCCTCATTACAAGAAGTGTTCGGAGATGCTGTGAGGACAGCTGGTAGTATGCTACGGCAACTATGCGTTGTTTAGTTTCAGTAAATTAATTTACTCAACCCCCGCCGAAAGACTCACATCCATTAGGAATCTGCATTATATACACAACCATCAGTTTCTCTTTAAAGTCACTTGGGGTGTGCTCACATGTTCTGATCCATACCGCGCTCGAGCATGTTTGACCCCCAAAGAACAGTTTGTCTGACTGGTGTGATCACTCCGTACCGCTGGAAGAGGTGGGCCTGGGCACAGTTCAGTTGGACTTGGGCATGATACACATCTAGGCTGTGTCCAGATTCATGGGCCAGATTCTTCTAAGACTGCATTCGAAGATCAAATGCATCACAGTGGTGCAAAGAAGGTGTCCCATTGGTTCCTTCAAATTGGTTCCTTCATATTGGTCCCACAATGCGTCTTCTTTGGCCAAGTCATTAAGGATCCACAGGATGGATCCTTCACAGCCCAACATATCCCAAAATTCATAGTGTCATTCTTTGAAGGACACCACCTACAGGGCTATATAGACCACATCCTCCAAAGGATGTAGCCTCTGAATTCGCACAGAGCTCCTGTGTGATCGCTAACCGTGCCGGAGCCCAGAACACAGATATGATGTCAGCGATGCAGCTGGCACACGCATGCGCAGATGTACACTACGCATGAACCGGACAAGGAAGGAACGGATCAGGTAGCAACTAACGTTTAGCAATCATTGCGGCAGAGGGATCACTTTGGTCCACGGCGGAGGTGCAGTGTATGCTGGGAATTTAAGGTTGACGAGAGAATCCAGGACCTGTTGGATGCAACACACAAAAGCTCTGAGACATTAAATGCAAAATACGGGATATTTTATGCAAGAGTATCATTTTATACATGCAGCACGATTAAGTGAAAATGTCTGTGTTGCATGCAAAATAAATGTATATGAAGGCTGTGTGTCATCGCACTCGTAAAGACTCCGAAATACGACTGAAAAAGACATTAATCATGATCTCCATTGTACTGTGCCATAGTGCTCAAAAAGTCATATGGTGATGGTGAACGTGTGCACAGGCCCGAACATTAAGTGCAGTGTGAGCCCAGAGCAGCGGGGGAGGGGGGAGGGGGGGCAGCCGTGCTCCGGTTTACTTTGTAAATGGCAGGTGGAACTAAGAATTTTATGGACAGGCACAGCATCTGTTGCAGTGAGATATATGTATGTGTGTGTGTGTGTGTGTGTGTGTGTGTGCTTGTATAATTATTTCATAATACTTTCTAATCTTAAGTTACATTATTATCATGTTTGTATGTGTTAATGGTCTTTGGCAGTGAAATTCAAAGAATTATGATAGAACTCATTTAAAGAAATATCCCAAAGAAATGAATGGATGGTCCCCGCAAAGATATGAATATAGTTGTGTGTGTGTGTGTCTTATGACGCTTGAACTCAATATGTGACGCAAGCAACTTCGGCAACAATTGTAACGTGAATTGGTTAATGTTATTCTCTATCGGTTTTTCCACTTGGTGCAATTTTCGCCTGCTCTTTTTGGCATAATTGTTCAAACTTTCTCCAGTTTCTTGGATATTGTTTGTTATCAAGTCTCACCACTGAGTCTCAACTGGATTTTGACTCCATCACTTTAGGTCATTCTAGGTTGGCTTTGGCCTTATGATTGAGGTTGTTGTCCTGTTGAAAATTTAAGTCTAGTTTTACGTTAAGCAGACTGAATTAGGTTTTCCTCTAGTATTTGCCTGTACCGCACTGTCTATTCTTCCTTCATTTGTTGCAAGCCTTCCAGTCCCTGCTGATGACAAGCAACCCCATAACATTGTGTTTTACTGTAGGGATGGCGTTACCTGGGTGATGTGCTGTGTTGGGTCTCTGCCAAATATAACTTTGTTAGTGATGGGCAATATGACAATAATTGTGACCGGTTGCAGTTGTGTCCACAATAAGCATTTCAGAGTTATTGCAAGAGTCAGCACTACTTAACACTATTATAATAACAGAACAAACCCACAGGCACCTGTCAAGTGATGTCTGCAAGTTTGGAACTTGCAACCGGGCAGAAAAAATGGACTAATATGAAACAAAGCAATTTCAGCCTGCAGAACATCTCAGCACTGTCTGTATATTTCACTTATTTGTCAATAATCTCCATCAATGTCAGTTTAATGGCTTGATCTTGAACTATAAGTAAATTCATGTTTCCTAACCATTAGTCGGCATTGGACTTGTGTCACATGGTAAGCAACATGCGGTCAGTAGACAGATCGGCTGTGCTGTGGAATGACAGGAGCACGCAACATGGCTTATGTGGAATAATTGGTTTTAAAAAAGGTTCTGATTCATTTGTGCTCAAAAGCTTTTGAAACTTTAGCATAATAAAAACACTTCTGCTGTAATGAGTCAGTCTCCTTTATATGCACAGTATGCGTACTTTAATAAGTATTTCTTATAAGGACAGAGTTGCTGGTTAAATGGTAAAAAATTAGTTAATGGTATTACATACATTCCAATTTGGTTGGTTTGTAAACACAAACAAAAATTATGATCTGTATTTATGATTATGATTGTGATTTTAATCAAAAGCATTGGGATGCAATGTTTTTACTACATCTCCCACCTGTACCCTGCTACAAGATGCCCAATTTTTATTTCAACTGACCACAGTACTATGTTTTCCCAGGTTCTCTAGGCAAATTCTGATATGGATCGTTTTAAGCAGTGGCATCCTTCTTGCCAATTCCATGCATTGATCTCGGAATGGTTGCCTGATGCACATCCTCTCCCATTATAGCCACTGATATTTGCAACTCCTTCAAAGTTATTGTTGGCCATTTCCTACACGTTTCCACCTTGCCCAGATGCTCACTCTGGAAAGATGACCTGATCTCCGTCTGTATTATATGATGCTTCTTCCATTTCCTGGTGATTATATTGTACTATCAGGGGTGGTAAAGGACTGTGATTTTTGTACCAATTTTCTAATCTATGGCTTGTTATGACTTTCTTTGAAAGCTACTTGGTGTTCAAGGGATATTTGCTTCAGAAGTCATTATCCGAGGGACCTCACAGATATTGGTGTTTTTATCTTGAAATTTATGTTTATTCATTGTGAACCACTGTTGTTGCACACTGGAATAAGGCATTTAATTGGGTGGCTTGTTTAAGGTAATCTTGTGCACCTAGCTTGTAACCACAATGAAAGAATGACTAACTTTTGCAAACAGCATATTTCAGTTTATTTATTTTCAACATTTTGTGATGTTAACATTCTGGTAACCTAAAATAGTTCATGGTGAGGATAATATTTAATTGAAGTTTCACACATTAAAGGATTTATTATCCAGTAAAATGTATTTTTTGTTACGGGACTTTGATACATTATGTAATTGGTCAATTAAACTTTAATAGCGGCACAGTATTAGCAAGTCAGTCTGTTTGCTAATTGAGTAATTTGTGTATTTATGGTGTAAAAATTAGTGACAGTGCTTATGTGGTGTAATTTAAGAACTTTTGAGGGAACTTCAAGTATTGCAACTCACCCTCTTGTGGTCTGTTTTTTGGGTGTTTTGAAACATGTAAGTATATGGACAATAGTCGCATTTTGAGTTGAGGAGATACTCCATCACTTCCTCCTACTTATGTAAATGCAGAAGAGTCTAATGCAAAATATTGATGAAATGATTGTTGCTCTTGTTTGCCTTTAATTCGTATGGATTGGCTCCGAGGTTGTAGTTGTACTGCAAACTGCTGAAGGTTACATGATTTATACTTATGCTCTTGTTACAATCTAGACTCAGAATCTAGCTCTATTTTACATGACAGAAAAGCTTGCTGTTCTCATGATGGGATGTCTCGTTTTGCGACATTAAACGTCACGTTATAGAACAGACAGAGCCGGGAGCCGAACAGGAAGTTGGTTTTCCTGTATGTTTCGGAGGTGGGACAAGTACAAATGGATGGATCCACAACGCACTTCACAACTCCTGCTGTATGAAAAGTGACAAGTGATCGCCTTGTTCTGTTAAAGCCACAAACCATCACTGGAAATCGACATGTAAAGGAGTTTATTTTCATCAACAGTCCTGTTCATGGACATCAATGGCCATCTCCCTCCCCAAGTCTACTGGTTGATAGTTTGTTTGTTCTTTATGTTTTCTTATTAAATGTTCATCATAATATTGACTGTTGCCCGCTATACATGAAAGGCAGTTACATTCTTTCTGGAATCCCTTAGGGTGCGTTGGCCTTTTCTTTTTCTGTAGTTCAGAATTCTTCAGGAAATTTGTCCGGAAATTTGTTATTTATTTTTTCAGGTTAACACTTTAGCAGGATTACAGCAGAGCTGAAAGGAAGGTTGTGCCTGTCCACGTAGCTTTAAATGACAAAGTTATTTATTTCATAGCAGCTTCTAATGTGTCCAGTCTCAGTACACGTAAAACTGCTGATTTCTTCTGTACTCCTCAAGGGCTTTTGTTTATTGCAGGACAAGGAAACTCCAGATCCGGAACATTCCACCACATATGCAGTGGGAGGTGAGTTTGCATCCTTGGCTTTACTTTGTAAATGTACAGTCAAAGGTGATGATGATCCATAACTTACTGGCTTTATTAATAAATTATGTATACATTACATAAGTTACTGCCTGAAAAAATGATGTGTTGTGTGTGAGTTTCTGTTATCTCATTCACACCATGCGTTCATAACTTTCATAGGTACCAGGAATAATTGTAAACAAATAATCATTTCCAGATGATAAAATGGTCAAACTATTTGCTACACGCTATAGGAGGCTACAATGTATAAAACTTTAAAGTGAGAATTTTTGATTTCAACTATGACACCTTTATGTTTGGGAATTGTCTTTCATCACTGTACAGCATTGCTTTAAGTGTCTTTTGGAATCTTCCCAGCCTACAAAATCACATCAGTGTGCACACAATATATACCACTGTAAAGGCAGGTCACCCAGATATTACCACCTGAATACTGAGGCAACTGCTGAGGAATCTTATAGTATAACAAAGCAATATGAGACCAGGAGAGTGTCAAATGGACTGTATTTTTGTGTGCACTGAAAATTTATACTATATATTTAACTATACATATAATTGCATATCTTTGCAATGGAATAAAGATGTATTTTATAGCATGTTTGGAATATTTTCTTCATTCAGTTTGATCACAGGTTTAGAGATTAGTTTTTGGTTTAGAGATTGGCACAGGTTTTGGTGCATCATATAGATTTAGCTTTGCACCAAGACTGCTGGATGTATGTAATGCAGAGAAGCATATTCTGAGATGGGTCAAGCTGATGCTTTAGCCATCTTCAGCAGAATTTTCTTAGGCTTGAAACAGCATGAAAACTTTCGCATATAACTTTAGAAAGTAGAACTTGAGATTATTTGTATTTTAAGTCTGTATTGTTGTGTAATTTTCGATGAGCAATATTACGTCTGTAGGAATTATTCTAATTAAAATGAGATCTCCACTGGGGATATGCAGGAAGACCGTTCTGTGCTGCTTGAATATTACTCCCTCATGCATTCACCGAAACTTGCAGTGGTGGAAAGTGCACCCCATTTCATTGCACACTGATAGACTTAGTGGGGAGTAGCTTCTAAGTAGTTTCTGAGGACTGTACCTACAGAAAACTTAACTTCATCTTACCGTGTAACGGGATGTGGCATCACACTACCATACAACTGATGATGTCTGGCCTCAGTATGGACAAATTAATCTCGTACAGTGTGTTCTTCCACTGGCTTCCAGTGCTTGTATTTAAGTTTAGTCCTTAACTTTTATCAATATATTTATTTCCCAGGTACTTGATGGCCTGCTGGCCCAGTTTGGTACTGTGGAAAACTGTGAACAAGGTACTGTCACTGCCACGTTCATCCAGTGTTTTGTCCTTCCTAATTTTAATTATTCCACTTTTTTCCTTCCTAATGTTCTGTTAATCATCAATCTCTCATCTCTGCTCTGCATACAACATAATTATCTCTAAATGATCACAAGATCTGTGCCGGATCTATGTGTTGTTTGCCTTCATTTTCTACTTGCAGATTTTAATTTAGCTGCATCATGTCTGCAGCTATCTGAAATATCACAGTACAAGAACTAGATCACAATTAATAACCGGAACATACCTCATATCGCCACCATAATGACCCTATGGCAAAGTATTAAATAAGATTGTCTGTTTCTATTTCATTCAGTTTTTCTCCTTTTTCCAGTTTCCTACATTAAAAATAATATGGTCATGAAATTATATGACCATTTTTTCATAGTAATGTTTTGAGAGATAATCTGAAGACCTTTCTTCTGTAAGTGTGGTGTATTTATTCAGCAAAAGCTTAAGTTAAATGCCGTTACCCTTTCTCTCCTCTTTATTAAACAGTGAACACTGAGAGTGAAACAGCTGTGGTCAATGTTACGTATGGGACCCGGGAACAGGCCAGGCAGTGAGTGACACTTAATCTCTTCTATTCCAAATCAACTATACAATTATAGAATACTTTGTCTTATGTATAATTGTCAGTTCTAGTTACATAGACTAAAACTAAACATTTGCACAGGCAAAACCCAAACCTTTTCTGATTTTGAGTAATGAGCTTCATTGTTTTCATGCAGGGAACTGAAATATGTTTCAGCTCATGAGAAAGTTGTATTTCCTATAGTTTTATTTGCAGTGTCTGCCTGCGTACAGTACTTGTGTGTGTGTGTTTCCGGATTGCTGTGGTGTGTTGCTGACCTCTAGTGGATAATTTAATAATAGTCATTCTGATTTGTAAAATAGTAGTAACTATTTTATGTGAAGACCAAAACAGTATCATGATCATTTCTCTTATGAACCATGAAAGTTTGCTTATGATCACTGCTACACCAGCTCTTTATGAGACGCAGTGTAACGTCTATCCCATGCCATACCAAAATCCTTCCGTGCAAAAACCTTTCCAGTTCCACCACTGCAGCCAGTACACATATGCAAGTTGCACTTTAATGTTACACTGTCATTGCACATCCTTTCTACTTGCAGTTTGCTTTTTATAGTCTGTTTATGCTTTTAGTTATCTTCTGCGTTTCTTTTATCTTGTATATTGTTGACACCTGCACCAAGAGGAATTCCTGGGCAAACAATAAAGATTCCGTTTTATTGTTTTGATGAGATGGTCCTCATTTATTTTCTAGATGTTATTTGATAGGACATGATTACTGTCCATTAGGCTATTCACCCGTTGTTTATATTTTGATCCCATTTAGAGCCATCCAGAAGCTCAACGGTCACCAGTTAGAGAACAATGCCCTTCGCGTTTCCTACATCCCAGATGAGACGTCCACTGCCGAGGGCCACCAGGGACCTGACAATGGGCGGCGCCCACAGTATGGGCCCCGTGGAGGGCCCAGACAAGGCTCCCCCAGCTCTGGTGCCCCACCTAAGCACCAGCACACTGATATCCCTTTGCGTTTGCTGGTTCCCACTCAGTATGTTGGAGCCATCATCGGGAAGGAAGGCTCAACCATTCGCAATATCACCAAGCAGACCCAAAGCAAGTGAGTTACTACATGTTGCAAATGTAGATCCAGTAGTTCTGTGATTGGATGAAGTTACAAAGTTAAAGAATGGATTATTATAATTTGTTCCCCCTTCCATATTAGGACAACTTGCTCATCTACTGTTTAATAGCCATAGTGCCTGGTTATTGTTTTCAGCAGTAAGCAAAATGTCTTGAATGTGGATTGACCACTTTTAATGATTTATGATTTTTATTACTTTTCAGATGTAGTATCGACATGTATTTATGTATTTATTTGTTTGTTTGTCTGTTTGTTTGTTTATTGTGTATTCAGCATATCAGTGTTTTTCCTGCTTCTACTGTAGATGTTGTTGCGCACTGTGTGTTTTCTGGTTGTGTGCTAGAGAATCGGGAAACAGCAGACACCTGCCAAGTCTATGCGTGATACTTCTAAAAACAGATATTTCTACAGTGAGGCTGCATAATGTGTCCATGTCCAGTATGAGGAACTAGTAGAATAGTTTTTAAAAATGTATTTTTAATAGCCTGTATTTGTTGGTAAATATTAATTTAGCAGTTTTTTTGGGGGTACTGTATAGTGTAGTGTGACTGGGATGACGTCACACAATATGCTGTCCATAATTTCGTCTTGAAAAGATTCTGCCACCCCTGTAACCTGTAATGACACCATTCGTAGGATCATCTCCGCAGCTTAGTCACTGCCAGCCTTTGGTAGGATATTACATGAGGGCGCTACCCCCTGACTGTGCTTTGTGCTGTCCACCCTCTGAAGAATTGATGTCCACCGTAAGGAGAATGCTGGAGCTGCAGAAAAGCCCATCAGCATCCACTCCACCCCCGAGGGCTGCTCCGCTGCATGCCGCATGATCCTGGATATCATGCACCAGGAGGCCAAGGACACCAAGACGTGAGTGGAAGGGCCCTGAGGAGGCTGCGGTCTATGCAACAGGCTTGGAAGCTTTTCTGCTTGTGCTACACAGCTTGAGGAGTTGTGTAGCCAGACTTAAAATTATTTGCAAATGCATGTTTTTTTTTTCTGACTTCAACACTGTTCACCTTGCTGTTGTCGATGCAGTCTTAATCTAAATATATTTGTGAAGTCATTGTACTATGGTTTTTTACTTTGGCTATGTAATCTGTTTGTTGTTTTTTTTTTTAAAGAATTACTGTCTCGAATGAGTTTCTAATGAGTTGTTGTGTCTTGATGTGATATTCTGATATATTGGATATTTTTGCAGTTGCCATAGTGAGGCTGACAGAGACGTGTCGCATTCCTGCATATGATGGTAGTATTGCCATCATCGTAGTATTTCATGTGTCCTTAGAGCCGAAGAGGTGCCCCTGAAGATTCTCGCCCACAACAATTTTGTTGGCCGATTGATCGGCAAGGAGGGGCGCAACTTAAAGAAGGTGGAACAAGATACTGACACTAAAATCACCATTTCGCCGTAAGTGACTCACTTGCATGTGTAAAGTGGATCCCAGAATCTGCTGTTAATATGCAAGTCTCACAACCCTCATTGTGGAAAATTGTCCAAAACGTGGCCTTGTAGAAGTACTGCTGACAAAGCAAATGCAGATCCTGCTAGCGTCTGGCTGCTAACTTACTGACAAACTGATGGTTGTGCGTCTCTACCTCATTACTCAGGCCTCTTTATTCTGCTCTTTTCTCATCTTTAGGCTGCAGGACCTGACTCTGTACAACCCAGAAAGGACTATCACGGTAAAGGGAGCTATCGAGGCCTGCTGTCTGGCTGAGCAGGAAATCATGAAGAAAGTGAGAGAGGCCTATGAGAATGACATCGCCGCCATGAACGTGAGTTTAGCTTGTTCCCTTCCCGCTGTGTTTATGCGAAATGTCAGCTGGAGTCTATGTTTGTTAGATACAAAACGGAAATGAAAAAAGTTTTAATAATGTGACTTTACAAGGACCAAATGATTTTTTTAAACTAATACATACTGGGCTTAATGCATACAAGATGAGCGATTAACTAGTAAACATGGTGTTACTGTTGGTGGTTTGGTAAAAACACCATAATAACATGGCAGTACAAGGCGAATAATGAGAGATTTTGAATAAGTGAAGGTTGTGAAATTGGGAGGCCATTAAGTATCATTTTAATTGCATTTCTTATAGCACCAGGATTTCTATTTCCATGTCATGTAACAATCAATTACATTTTTAAAATTATCACTTCAGTTTAGTAGACATTTAATGTTTATTACTGTGTTCACTTGCTTAAAAATCATTGTCTCGCTGGTCAGGTGTGTGTGTGTGTGTGTGTGTGTGAACATTGTATACACAGAGCTCCAACTTGAACCTGACATCCATAGTAAAAGTAAAAATAAAAATAGACTGGGGAAGCATTGAATTAAGCTTTTTCAAACATTTAGTAGAAAGTTTCCAGTTAAAGACATAAAGACTTAATTGGGAATTAATATTCCTTTACTTTAACACGTTTTGCATATTGATTTACTCTGAATGAGACATTGTGTATTTTGCAGTGGTCAGACCGTCACCTTTATATACCCCATGCCCCCATCGTCAACAGTTACCAAGGCACACTACCCTCCCTCCCAAAGTTAACAAAATATAGTGTCAAGATCCACATCATTTTCTTTATAAAAGTAACTTTCATTTTTGGGAACAAAAGCTAGGAGAACCGTGCACTAAACTGTCAAACAGCGGTTTGTGTGTCCAATTCCCGCTGGTATCTTACAGGCCTCACTTCATAAACGTCACCCGTTGAAACCTCTGTTAAATATGTCATCTGAAAGCATAGATTAACCGACATCAAACACAGTATTAAGGCCAAAATCGTAAAATATTGCATTTGACTGGAGTAACCATCACAGGTTATGTTTAGGTACGGAAATACAAATCATTTGTATTTGTCTATTTCCCTGGCAATGTGTGATATAGTACAGATCATCCTCCCATCCTCACACACACCCTCTCTCCTCCTCACTCTTTTTTTTCCAGCAACAGACCCATCTCATTCCAGGACTCAACCTTAGCGCTCTGGGGCTGTTCCCCCCCTCTTCCTCGATGCCACCCCCACCCCCTGGAAACTCTGCTTCTGGTGCTCTGTATGGCTCTTTTGGAGTAAGTACATTTCACAGCTAATCTGAGACACCATGGTCCGTGCAGATATTACAGACTGTAATAGATTTGTTGATAGATTTGTTAATGACTGAGATATTATTATTAAGGGATATCAAAGGAAAGTGTGTATTGGTTTTATTAGCAATAGTTGTACAGTAGGTATTAGGTGTTGCAGAGTCAGTGTTGACTCTTGGCAGCTGTGTGGATGGCATTTCTCTAGAACCTTCTATGTTCTGTTCATGCTTCCCAAAAGCATTTTCGTAGTAGTAGTAGTAGTAGTTATGCAGTGTTTACTAGAAGAGAATAGCAGCCAGAGTAAAATAAATAGGTTTATACATAGTTGTGGAGAGTACCAGTGCCATTTTAGGGACTGACCTGCCATTTTAGGGACTGACCTGCATTCTTACTCTCCCCTCAGACCCCCGAGCAGGAGACGGTCCATGTGTACATCCCAGCCCAGGCGGTGGGCGCCATCATCGGTAAGAAGGGCCAGCACATCAAGCAGCTCAGCCGCTTCGCTGGGGCCTCCATCAAGGTGAGAATCCGCGTCCGGAGAAGGCTGATCTGTGTGCACCAGTGGGCATATGCTGCGTCTTTGTAACAAAACTGCATTGAGTTATGGGTTGTAATGCTCACACTTACGGAAGAAGTTCTGAATAAGCCGCTCTGTGCATCATGATTTTCGACTATCGTATGTATTTATGATCACAATCTTAAAGACACAGTATGTTAATTTGTCCTCGTGTTATTACCACTATAAATCAGTACAAAACAAAACTAAAAAAATTACCCATCCATCGATTTTCTGAAACCGCTTGACCTTTTCAGAGTCGCAGGGGGTCTGGAGCCTATCCTGGAGGCTAAGGGCACAAGGCAGGGAACAACCCAGGATGGGGCGCCAACCCATCGCAGGGCACACTCACACACCATTCGCTCACTCACACATGCACACCTATAGGCAATTTGGTAACTCCAGTCAGGACTGTGAGGGGGAAACCAGAGGAAATCCCACAACAACACAGGGAGAACATGCAAACTCCACACACAAGGAAATGACCAAAAAGTCATTTTTATTTAATTGTGGTGGTGTTCATATGGCGTGGATAAATATATATATATTTTTTTTAATCTTAGCATAACAAACATGGCTTATTGCTACAAGTAATATTCTTCCTTATTCATTTGCGATGAAAAGGCATTAAAATATCGAATTATTCACAGAATCCTTCTTACACACACATCATACGTCTAGCAAAGTCAAACTAGTAAGTGAAGTTTTGGCAGCAGTATGGCAAGCAGAATAAGTCTAAATACAAAAACATGCAACAAAAAAGGTGTTATGTAGGAATGTCTTGTCCACTAGAGAAATGAATGTCTGGACAGAGTTACTAATGAAAATCAACATTAGAGCTGATGAAAAAATATGATTATTAGTGCAAAACTGATATTTTATTAGAATCTTTTACTAAACTTTTAAGAAATTAAGAAAAAAGGTTAATGTTAAAGCAGAAGGTGCTTCACTCTGGCAAAGTGAGATTTGAGCAAAAAGTGGCTCCGTGGGGCTCTGTCTATATTTAAACTCTTAGTACAACTATCAATGCACTCAAGCTCTGTGAAGTTTGGTGCCAATAAGTGGAGTCAATGAAAATGATGTGTCGTGACTATAACCTGGAACTGTTCTGGGAAACATTCTCTGCAGGGAAAAAGTCCAGAGTCCAAAGTCCATCAGTGTAAACACACATGTGAAATGAAAAGGAACTAGAACTAAAATGAGAGCTAAAATACAATGTATCAATTTGTGACATCTGTATAGGTTTTTGGCCAATTTCCTTCTAAATTGGATTGTGGGGTTTGAATCAGTGGAACCTTATCATGGACACTTGGCCCAGATTTTAACAGATTTAACAAATTATTTTATTTTTTCATGACAATCACAGACACAAAGCTTATTTAATAAATAATAAATAATAAATAATAAAGTACCATCTAATCTAATCTAATCTATTTGTCTTGTGGGAATACATGTGATCCTGTAACACCTTGTATTTAGGGGGTAATTTAAATCAGATGTTCCAATTAATGAGATAAACCAGAGCGATAAACCTATTTCCCAAAAGGGAGATATCATTGGTCTGCTTTTCACAACACAGTGTTGCTTCCATTCATCCATTCATCATCCAAACTATTATCCTGGACAAGGTTGAGGGGCAACATTCCATTGTGGAAGTGAATTGTTGCCAATTATAAAGACATTTCTGAGGACGTTTGAAAATGTTGCCAGTGCTCCTGAGGCTGGAAAGGCTTTGACCTTCACCAGTCCACAGATGCTCAAGTAGTAAACAAACTGAGAATGTAATCATGGTTGTTGCTTTTCCAAGGAGTGTCCAGAGAAAGCCATTGCAGACGCAAGGTCTCAAAGAGTCTCACGGTTGCAGGCTGTAGTTCTGTGGGCTCTCTTGGCTAATGTCAGTTAATCAGTGTACCACATGGAAAAGCAAGGAAGAAGAATGGTTGTGAGAGAATTCCAAGGAGGAAACTATCAGTCTTGCATAACCGCGTATTGAGCCACAGGGCAGGGAACACCCTGGAGAGAATGCCAGTCCGTCACAGGGCACGCTCTGATATTCAGGCTCCCATTCACATGATTTGGGACTGTGGGAGGGAAACCTATGAAATGCAAACAATACCTGCAAAGCTGGGGGTGAGAACCAAACACCCGGGAGGTGTGAGGCTACAGTGCAGTGAACAGAGCTACCATGCCGCTGCACATGAAAATCCAAAAAATTCTTACTAATTTTTACTTAGTTTTGGACAGATGAGACGATGGTGGATCTTTTTCTCCTAAGTAGGAAATTGAAATATAATCAGCAACATGAGAAGCAGATCTCAACGATGAAGGATGGCGAGTCTATGCTAAGCAAATGGAACACTTTGACTTGTTGAAGGGACAGTAACTTATGGATTGTGTCAGGAAACTCATCAGGAAAGTGCCAGGGTCTATGTCTATGAACTGAAGCATTACAAAAAATGGGTCATGCAGTATGGTAGTAATCCAGAACATTCTACCAAATCTACTATAAAATAGTTGAAGCAAAAGACATTATGCATTTTGGAATGGATGAATAAAAAAACTGATTTTAATCGTGATTTAAAAAAATATATATTTCGTAAGATTTCCCTTATCACTATCAAATCTCATGCATGTTGGCAGTATTATTCAGCGTTTCTGTATGATACTGTTATCCACAAATTTATAAACTGTCCATAAACACTAAGAAATTAAATTGTTGATAAAAAATAATACACATACCAGTTATAAAACAAATTGCATAGCAGTTTCATGTCCAGGGTTTTACTTGGCTGCATTTACTCAGCATTAAAATAAACATCGAGTTAATGTGCTTTCAACACTCGATAAGGGGATAACCCCATTTGTAGCTTGCTGTTTCACCAGTAGGGGGCGGCCCATGCAACTGCTGGTTGATGTCCCACACGAAAAAGGAAAGCAGCTTCTCCGAATTAATCACCTGTCTTGTAACATTTAACATCAATATGCTGTATGCATAAAATATAGTAATATGTTAAGTCATCCTGGTCAACAATTTTAAATAATAAACAATTTTTAAAGGAATTTAAATTACACAATTTTGAATTGATTTCTCTGCCTTAAAATCTAAGGATGATATCCTCAGTTGCTGTTGTCAAGTCCTGCAGGATGTCAATTTCTGCTTACGGCTTGTCCAGTACAGAATCTAAAAACGTGCACTCGGGCAAATGTCTATGAATTGTCCATAGCATACACTTTCGCCAGTGTGCTCACTGCCTGGGACGGGCTTCAGCTTCCCTGCAGGTCTGTACTAGATCAGTGGTTGAACACAGGCGGATGGATGTTGCACCTGCTTCCATGTCACAGTGGGTGGACTTTTCTCAGTTACATTCAGCAGCAGCCTCTAGAGAAGGCTGATGTGCGTCTCAGTGAAAATGTGGAGCTACAGTCGTCATCAGTTAGCTCTTTTTATAATGCTGTGCAATTTTTATTTATATATATACATACATATAGTGGGTACGGAAAGTATTCAGACCCCCTTCAATTTTTCACTCTCTTATATTGCTTAGGACCATGTGATATTTCAGTTTTTCTTTTTTAATAAATCTGCAACAATTTCAAAAATTCTTTTTTTTGTCTGT
>JABFEB020000092.1:28308136-28323814 GCA_019775895.2 Stomatorhinus ivindoensis
GTATGTATGTACTGGGGAAATTTTAGTGATGCAAATACAAGGACAATATTTTTTTCTGGTATAAAAGGAGTGAAAAGATGAAGGAGGAATAGTCAATTGTCATTGCAGTGATTTGGGGATATAAAGTATGTTGTTAGATTTATTTGTGGTAACCAATGTCTGGGGAGATGTAGTGATAGAGATGCACATATCTTAGCAGTGGTGCCATCTTACCTACACTGCTGGCGTTATTGCTTTATAAAAGTCGATATAAAGTATTGTCACATTGTGGCCTCTTTGAAGTAATCTTTATATTGAGATTGGCCAATCACAGAAATTGTGGTCCTGCCCATTTAGAAGTAGGTTAAATGGATAAAATGTCTCATTTGCTTTATCCAGAATTTTGAACTATATTTCTCTCTCCTACTGCTGTCCACTAGATGAAATGAAACATTCTTTCTATCCCTGTTCCTCTATAGACCTCTAACTCAGCCCTCCTTGTACTCACCTTCACCTTTAAAAGAAATGATGTTTTTGTATTACAAAAAAGTGGATTTTAAAATCATTTAACCTTTGAGCCCGAGTTGTTTTAGAATGAAAGACTAGATGACTACTAAGTTCTATACCCTCTTCATCTGGCCTTATTTGTAATTTTTACTCACTTCCATTCATTATTTTAATGGCAATTATATATATTTTTCCCATAGTTTGCCTGGAGAAAGTAGTTGTCATACATGTTTTAATAGTATGTCTCTTGAGCTTATCAAAATAAAATACACTCATAATGATTGTGATGACTGTGCCAAATTGTAATTTTAAATGATAGGAGAAGGTTGCTTGCCCATCTATGAACAAAAGCATGTAAGAAGCATTGATTAAGTTCTCAGCAGTTAGTACAGTTACTTCATCACTAAGAAGTAAAAAAATATTGCTATTGTATTAAAAGCGCATGGACACCTCCATATTGAAAATTCTCTTATACTACAATATACAATTTTTCAAAAATATGCCCTTATTCAGTACATGGAAGTGCCATCAAAAAACTCTCATACTTGTTGTCTTTTAGTGGCAATCAAGTAATAATCAGCTGCAGTTTATTGCATTTAATCTTCCTCTTCCACGTCTGACAGATTTCATCTCATGTACTGTACAGTATGCTAGGTCAAACTAGCATGGAAAAGCAGGGTATAGTATATTTCATATAAAATGTATTCACTGTGATTTTAAAATTTCACATGGAGTCGTAGGTGCTACAAAATATTAACCTCACATATAACTAGGAATGCTACCTCAAGACTTAGCCATATGATTGTTATTCATCCAGAAATAAAGCATTGGTGCAAGTATATTTTAATTTCTCTCTCTCATTTTCCTTTTTTTCCTGCTTTTACTATCTCTCTGGCTCAAAGTTGAGACTGAAAAAAAAGGCAAAGAAGGTTGAAATGGTGAGGGAGGGATGAGGAGGGGTCCGGGTGAACGGCCTGGCTGGAGGGCGTGTTCCTGGTGTCTCACGCTTTGGCAGATAAGAGAGACAAGTGGAGCATTTACTATAGAGAAACAACACTTTCTAATAAATTATGTTCCACGTCTTGAAACGGGTTCAGTCTGTCACCTAGTGGTCAAAGTGTCCATTTACCACCATAGTTTTTAAGTTTTGCACTGGATGAACATAAAAATCACTCAGTGAAAGATAATAATGTGTAACTCCTGATGTGAGCATAGACATTCACTATACCTCTGAAACCATACTCTGTTTTACTCTGCTCCCTTGACACAGATCACCTCAACCATTGACGCCCCCTTCCCACAATCCCTCCATCCCTGTGGTCATGTAATTGTTTTGTTGATCTACCTCTTAGAAAACATAGTAAAATGCTAAATAATTAAAAAAAAACTCAAAAACACAATAATTAAATGAATAAATAATAAATACAAAGCTGGGTAGTGGCATCTCCATATACTGTAGTTTTTTTTTTTAAGTACTTCTACTTCTTCCAAAGATTTTTCTCTTCGTTATTAGTAATTGTTTTTAGAACATGACAAAAAGAAAAATGAAATGAGGGTGATAAAGAGCAATCTTTTAAAAACTTTAATTTTTCCATTGCATTTTTGTTTCTTTGATTAGACTTGTGTTTTAACTCCGAATCCTCTTTCTTGTGTTTCTGATTTGCATTTTAAAATGACATTGGATTGTATTTCTTGTTTTCATGCATTAGATCTCTTTCTCTGTGAAATGCAACATACTAATATGGCAAGAAGTTCCAGAACCCCATGACATGTACCTTTCTATGACAAAAGAAGTCAGTAGTAAGAAGGGAGGGTAATGTTTACCCGGCCTTTTCATTTCAGTCATGGCTTCTCTGGACCTTCTTCTGTTATTTGTTTTGTTTATGCCTCTTTTTGCCCTCAACACTTGTTTTTACTCCTTGTAAACAGAGCATAGAAACAATGTGTTATTAAAATGAGAAATGAGGATTCTTGTCCTAATTGCTTTGTCTTTTTTGTTAATACTGCTGGTATTTATATTTCTTTAGAACTGAAGTATTGCAGATGAAATGCAATCTATATCCTTCTCATCAATGACTTGAAGTAAAATCTATGAGTCACTGCCATGTGTAGAGGAATAGAGTAAAAATACGTCACACTTTTGTGAGTCTTTCATTTGTTTGCTTTTCAAAGCAATCATATATTCAAATTATTATTCCCTACAGTTAACTCTAATTAATGGATAATAACGGCCAGAATTTTAAATACTGCATAGCAAATACAAAAAATTCTAGTGTACCTAATGCAATTGTTAGCAGTGTTGGCCTTTACCATAACAAGGGTTTTGTCAACGGACAGATGTCCAATATGTTATGAGAAGAAAATCCTAGATTGCCACTAAACCATAGTCATAGCCATATTGTCTAAATGGGGAAACCTTCACAGGATTGGTAATCCTGCAAAAATTTCTCCTAGAGGAAGGAGTAGCATTTTCTGTAATGCCTTCTTGTACTCGACCTCCAGGAAGACACAAGCTCATGAGCTGCTCACAAAAAAGATGAATGTTACCTTTTGAGCTTTGGCCCAGCGGACAAATTAGTGAAAAATAGACTGGGTCACATGGCCCCATTACATCAATGTAAAGCACTGCATTACACAATAAGAACCTCATACCAGTGGTAAGTTGGTTGTAGTGTCATGGTTGTAGTTGCACGCTGCCATGTATTCGACACGAGAACGACAGGCTCAAAATGAGCTGAATCTGCAGCAGAGTGGAGTGATTCAGCAGAAGTATTATCTATTTTCTGAAACAACAATAGTTTTATCATGCAGCGATTAAACTGTGATTTCTTGTAAATACAAGATCTGATGAGATACTGAAAAATTGCCAAACATTCTGATGAAGTCACAGTTAAAATTGGATCTGTATGACCCACAACATATTCACAAATTACAAGGATTTTGTGGAGAGCTGTTAGAACATAAAGTTCCCAATCTCACATGAGCATAATCATTGATTTTGGTAGGAAATTAACTGCTTTATCTTATGTATTGAGATGGCCTGTAAGGGAAAGGGTTAAGAGTACAAATTTATCGAAATAAAGTTACAATATACGGCCCAACATGAATAGCAAGCAAGCAGCCAGTGTGCTTGATGGCTCTGTAATGGAACAGCGTGCGGAGGAGTGCTGTTGAAAAAGGGTGACCTTCAACTAAGTCTGCTGATGCTGATGCCATATTTAAGGGTCTGATTAAGATGCTCCACTCCACCATTGACCTGCTGGTGATACTCGGCTGCGTGAATGTGACAGATACCTCACTCTGTCAGGAAGGCTTCAAACTCTGCCCAAATTGAGGCCCATCATCTGTTGTGACATGTGGAGGAATTCCCCTTTTGCACAAAGAGAGCGTCTAAAAAGTCAGTGACCAAACCAGTAAAGAACTCCTCAGACCACTTAGATCAGAGATCATATACTACAAGGAGGAAGCGCTGCCATTATAGTTCCCCACACATGTCTAGTTGAAGATGATCCCAGGATGGGCAGGCCAAAGCAGAGACTGTAGAGGGGGTGGTGCAGGTAGATCCATTTTCCCACTCGCAAGACATGCTGCACAATCCCTAACTACATCTTCTATGTCCCTGTCAATCCAAGGCCATCAGACTTGGTCCCTACAATGCAGTTTGACACGCACAATGGCATTACTTACAGGCCCAGATGCAAGTCAGAGCTTCATGTTCTGAATGCAGAATGTTTTTGTTCAGTAGGGATTAGAGCACAGGGGACAAGGTCCAAGTCCAACTGCCACAGCTGAGGCATCACAAGTGACAGAGTTTGGGCATGAGAGGGAAAAGTGTGAGACACTGTGAGGTGAAACGCCTCAGAGCAGGCAGACTTCCAAGCCCAGCAAGTATCTTTCTGCAATAGATGATGCAACAGAGCTGTGATAATGGAGAAGTGAGGAAAAAACATAAGTAGTAGACTGTCACATCAAGGAAACTGGCTATATGGTGCTGCGTTTGTGCATTTAGGGATATGCTGAATTGCCTCAGTATTAGACTGAAGTGGTGTGACGCCCTCAGCAAAGAGCCGGAATCCCACGAACTCAATGGCAGGCACAGAAAACACATTTTTTGGTAAGTGTGAGGTGGTGTTTAGTTAACACCTCAAACACTCTATGCTTGGCAGCTATGGGTCCATGGACAACAATGTTATCCAGATAGATGTCCACCCCAGGGATACCAGTGAAGAAAGTAGCCATAACCTTCTGAAACAGCTGGCAGCACCCCAGTACTGAAACACCCCAGTGTGCATTAGAAAAGCCATGAGGTTCCGCCTATCAGGGTGGAGAGGAATCTGCAGATAGCCCTAATGATGGTCCAGTTTTGTAAGTGTCATAAAGCCATGAAAGTAGGAGGTGGGTTCTTCTACAGAAGTACAGTGGTGCCTCAGTTCTCGAACTCATTATAACTCAAATTTCTTAAAAGTCGAACCAACCAGTTTCAAAAAAATTACCTAGAACTCGATCTGAATCTCAGAAGTCAAACTGTGAACATAGACCTAAGATAACTTGTCCGCTTGGGGAAATGACTCACGCGGCACGTCTCACAGTGGAAACAAAGGGTAACGCTTCAGTCTCAGCCTCGCATTAGCTGTGATAGCATCGTGCATGTATTCATCACTAGATGAATACATATATTTAGACAGTAAAAATACATTTAAACAATGATAGACAGTAACAGTAATTGTTGTTATTATATAATAAAATACATTTTAAAATAAAGATTTCATATTAATTATTTTAATATTAATAATAAACCATTAATAGATTTAATTATAATAATATTGTTGTGCCCAGCGGGGACAGAACGGAGACAAAGTTTAACTGGTCTTTATTCTCTGTGAAGACGGAGTACAGGGTGTGCAAACGAGAGTAGACAAGACCGGGACGAACAGACTGGGTAGCAAACAAAATGACGGATCTGTCAACAAGTACAGAGACGAGGACTAAATACTAAAGACTGACAAGACCGAAACCAAAACCAATGAGCACAATCGACAACAGGGGGTTTCCATTAGGGTAGAGACACGAGATAACGAGGGGGCATGGCACACAGGAGGCTCTGACGGGCGGATCATGACACAGTGTAATTTTGTGGGGCCGGGAACCAATTAATTGGTTTTCCATTATTTCTTATGGGGAAAATTCGATCACAACTCAAACTTTTTAGGATTCCATCCGGAGTTCTGATTAAATTATGAGGTACCACTGTATGTATCTGGAATTACAGCCTTGCTTTTATAGCCTGGAGGTCAACGCAGAAACGCAGGCTTCCACATTTCTTTGTGCCTATGACAATATTTGAGATTGATGGTGAAGTATTAACTGGCTCAATGTTACTTGCCTCCAGCAGGTGGCACAGCTCAGCAGTAACACGATCAGGAAGGACCAATGATACCCGATGGAAGGCTGAATTAGTGATGTGACAGATGAATTAATTAGGGGCTGATGCTTAAATGCAGAGAGACAGCCTAGGCCCTCGAATAGAGCTGCGTACTGCTGCCATAGTGAGCTAATGGTTAACATGGCAGAGGGAGGATCCAAGTAGTGGGACTAGTTTAGGTATATCATGGACTGACAGCTGGATGGAGCCTACAATTCCTCAAATAAATAAATGAAATTTTGGAAGTGCCATAGCCACATAAAGCAGTAGTGTCCTTAGAAATGTCACACAGGAGATAAACCACTATACAGTAGCTTGATTCAACAGGGACACTGCAAGCCGATTATTCAAAAGGAGGGGAAGCATATATTGTCCTCCTCGACAGCGGAGGTTTTAAAAGATTGACGTTTGGAGCTGACAGTATGAACAGTTGTAGATCATTTCCCCATGGGGATCAATAAAGTATCGATTATTATTATTATTATAAGCAGGTGTGAGTGCAGTGGAGGATAACTATGCTGTCGAATTTGTAGGGCTTGAACAGCATACTTTAGCGAAATGGTTCAATTTGCCGCAGCGCTAGCCCCGTCGCCCATAAGCAGGGCAGTTCTGGGCTCTGCTAACATCACGAAGTGAGCCGCGATTCCCACACTGAATGTAATGCACGTCCGAACCAACAGCAAATGAATTGGCGCTATCATGTGGTTATGATGCACATACTTGTGCAAAGGGGCAGGCTAGCGAGGATTAAAATGTGAATTCCGCTAGTGGTTTCAGTTTGAAATGCGGTTTGAATAGCGCTAGGAAGATAGCGAGATCGTCGGCAGATGTCAGTAACCTCTTTCCAACTTTAGAATTGTTAGTGTTCAGCCAGCTGATCGGGAATGACTTCTTCTTGCATGCTGCCAAACTTGCAAATGCTGGATAAATTGCGCGAATTACCGCACCCGAAATGTGAACCTAGAAGCGAATGAGCGTCTCCATGTATCTTAATGACTCCGAGAGTCTGGAAGATTGACTGTCCTTCTGTGTTTAAGCAGCGATGTATTGATTTCTTCCGAGCTTCTGTGACATCGGAATCCAGGTATGTTTGAAACGATTCCAGCCGGCGAGTCCAAGGAACGGGGAGTTCGTTAGGAAGTGCGAGACAAGGTGGAGGTGGCGGAAGTGCAAGCTCCATCCTCTTCGCCAAAATGTTGCGTAAACACATCAGACACCTTAGAAACCGAAGCCTCGTTTTACTTTCAGAAAGTCCCTCTCTTACCGCGCACGGTCTTCCTAACGTTGGAAAGCATGACGCGTTTTCAGCGAAAGGTGCTTACCGGTGGAGGTGTGAATATCATGAGTCATTTTTTAATGTGGTGATTTGGGGAGTGGAAAATGATTCTTCTGCTTCCGGTTTGCATGCTCCTGCGTTCACATGCTGCTCAAGCAGAAGCGCGAACTAGCAGCGCTGGCTGCCGATTCTCCGAAGACTGATGTTCACCAAGGAAGTGTTGCTTGAGGATCTCTGAGCCACGACGCTTTTGGGCACACGCCTCTGTATTGTAGCACAAAGAAGTCGTTATTTTTGCAAGATCCCGAGGTAGGTACGTAGCAGAGTAAACGTGACGTAGACGTGTCAGTCTTAAAAATGTATGATAGAATGGTTATCATATCGGCATTGGCCGATATCCGTTTAAAAAGAACAAAATATCGGCCTTGGTCTGATGTGTTAAAATTGGCTGATATTGCGGGCTGACATTTAACCTATATACTTGTTCAGAATTAGCAGCACTAGGGTTAAATAAGCGAGTTGTAAAATAATGGAGATGATTGCATTGGATAGACTCCGGACCCTCCAAAACCCTGGATAGGACAGAAGATGGATGGATGGATGGATGGATGGATGGATGGCTTGTGTTGGACGATCAGCCATTTTCCGTAGTGAAGGATGCGGAATTTATTGGGCTCATTCACCACTAAAGGCGGCCTTGAAGTACCTGCCTGCTACATGGCCCGTAGATTTTTTTTTCGTTTTTCACAGCATTTAATATAACGTTGTAACGTCATTCTGCTAATCCCCCCCCTCCCCCCAATCAGGTAACGCTTCCTTTAATATTTTTTTCTGTGCAGTTCATTAGTTATCTTTTTGGCAGTTTTACACTGGCGTGTTCTTCTTGCTTAATAATGACAATAAAATAAATGTTCTGGGATTACAGTTTCCTTGCATTTCATTGGTGTGTCATTAATTTGTTATGATAATATATGTTTTTTTCAGTGACGAAGAGTGTTTCAATTTAGATAATAAAAATAATAGATTCAATTGATCGCGATATAAATTCCCTTAGTAATCATTATAGACTTTACTTGAAGCCAATGATTTACATCCCAACTACCATAAAGCACCCATGACATCCATTTAAAACCTTATCAATCCATCCTTCTCCCACCCTTTTCACATACAGCACTGGGGGCAAGCCAGAGCACACGCTGGATGGGATTCTAATTCAACAGAGGGCACAGACTTGTAAACAATCATATATTATTGTTACAGCCTCAGTTGTAATTGTTTTGTGGACCTTTTCTAACCTGCTGGGTTGGTGTGTCTGTAGGGGGTATCTGTGTTCCTGATGTCACCTATCACAACATCACATAAATCTCTTGAATATGTCTAGCCATCTTGGATTTAGATGTTGATGTAATTCAGTGGTTCTCAAGCTTTTTCCATCATTCCCCACTTGGCAAGGAGATATTTTCACGCACCACCTCAACAAAACAATGACAGAAAATCCAAGGTAACTTTATTTAGGTAACATCGAACTCATTAACATTCATTTCTTCAACTTCAAAAAACATTCTGTGACTTTTGTCACTACACTGCTTCATTAGTCTGCACTTTTTTTCTTAAAAAAAGGCAAATTAAGCAGAATTTGCACTTTTCCAGAAATACAACAATAAAATGTAGTCTGTATAAACAGGAACAAATGCAGAAACTTGAACAAGCCATTTAGTGAGAGTTTAATACTTGTCCCTCTTAGTGGCTGCAGTGAACCTGTTTTTCACTGCACAGCTTTTCAAAACAGGGTTGCAGGCTTGATACTGCCACCCTCAAGTCATGTTCAATGTTCAGCCTAGATCTGTACTTTGCTTTCAGTGAGGCAACAGCAGAAAAACCCATCTCACAGAGATAGGATGTGGCAAAGGAAAACAGAATGCCCACATGCTTCCTCTCCACACCAAGCCAGAATTCACTCAGTGTCTGTGCTGCAAATCTCAGCTTGAGGGTGGAATCAGGTGTCATCTCAATGAACTGGTGTTCTTCAGCAGAAGCAAAATCTGCAGGTGCAGCTGCACTAAATGGATCTCTCACCCAGTCATACTTATCACTGTTGTTTGGGAACTTCTTCTGAAAAAATGCTCTCGGGGAAGAGATGTGTTCTTTAAGACGTGGGATTATTGTGCTAGGTCACAACTGACTGGCTTCAGCAAATGCACACAGATTCTCAAAGCAATCAGCATTTCCTTCACCAAGTTGCCTGCTGTTCTTTTTTCTGAAAGATCTTAAGATCTTCTTAATGATGTGACTGGAGTATGATGTTTCTAAATGTCTTCTTAATTTGTTGGGTTTCATACTGTCAGCTGCCGACGTTTTCAAACATAAAATACAGACAGGTCTCTCCTCATCTGCTACCACATTAACAGTGAAACTCAGAGCAAGATATCTTTCTTCATATTTCCCTTTTGGCTTGTTTTTTTGCCATTTTTCAGCATTGCTATGCGTCTCTCAGCAGCACCACCTGATTTTCTTTTCGTACCTGTTAAATATCTGTCCATTTCGACCCTTTAAAGCTTTGATAGCCATGACTGAGCAGGTTGCTAATGGTACCCATGTGAATTCTCTGTTCCACTCTTGTGCCCCCACACTTTGAGAATCACTGATGTAATCTGTAAATCTCATAAATATTTTGTGTTTCGTATTTTATTTCAACCCCCAGGTCTGGAGATGTGAGGCAACAGTACTACCCAATGAGTTTTATCTCTAAACATATTGTGTTATTTCAGGCATAGTCCTCACTAGTTGGTAAATATCCAACCTTTAGCTTTCCTGACAACTAACTCCTGCATATGATAAGTTCTAAGTAATGCTTTCGTCTTAAGTCAAATGGTTTCACTGTTAAGAAAAGCACTCAGCCATTGGTACTGAATGGATACTATTTTGTCGATATTGGTTTCTATTTGTTGGTACTGACCTTATCTTACAACTTTACCTGTATTTTTAAAAAAATCGATATTTTGCTACATTTTAAAGTGACATGGTCTTTGCAGTGTTGCTAAATTGCCCGTAGGTGTGCCTGTGTGTGTGAATGGTGTGTGGGTGTGCCCTGCGATGGGCTGGCCCCCCGTCCAGGGTTGTTCCCTGCCTCGTGGCCATTGCTTGGGTAGGCTCTGGACCCCCCGTGACCCAGTAGGATAAGCAGGTATAGAAAATGGATGGATGGATGGTCTTTGCAGTTTTAATGGACACTTTCATGTATTTTTCTTATTTTTATGTTGCTGAATATTATTGAAAAAAGTTTATACAGGTTATACAAGTAGTCTTAATATATAACCGATACCAGTGGCCAACTAATCACCAGTTTTCGGTAGAGATACGAATAAGCATAGAAGGTAGGCCCTAATATATAAAAACTGCATATGTACAAGAATAGAACTGTTATAAAGTAGAACAGCACTGAGGCAAAACCATTTAAACTAAGATGATATACATTCTCAATTTTTGTATTTTATTGCAAAACAAACTTGTCAATTTATCAACATACAAGCTCTTTTTAAAGAATATCAATACTGAACATACTTAACACTCAAACTTTAAATAATATAAAAATAACAGGCATGTCTTCCATATATACAGCATTTTGTTTCAGGAGGTTATGTACATAGGAACTGACTTTGCGCTTCAAAAATTTAACTTGATTTCTGTAGAACTGCAGGGGTCAATCCATCAGTTTCAAATGGTCAAGCAATATGACAACACAACATGACCCAGGCACATATCAGAAAGCATTGCTAAGTGAGAACAAAATTAGAGTTCAGCAGTGCTTATTAAATGGCCCAAACATCACTGGTACTGCTTGTCACAAAATACCATCCATTTACAAGACTGTACGCTGGACATTTAAGATAGCAGAGGTGTTCAGCTTACGACGTTTTTGAATTTAGAAGTGTGTTTAGGATGAAAAGCCATGAAGGTTTGGGACACAGAAACAAGTTACACAAAAAATATACAGCCTTACGAAATGAAAGTCAGTAATGAGCCACAAAAATGGTTTCTACAAGTTGAGAAATAGGATAAACCTTCTTAATATGAATCTGTTTCTCAGGACTACCAAAGGACAATATGAACTGATGAAATGAACACACTAATGTTTGCTGTCCGCATTGGTGTAGACCATCGAGGGGGGGGGGGGGGGGGTATATTTTTATAAGCAACTTAACAGAGAAGGGTACCACAGCTGTTACATTGTTCACCACATAGATGGACCATCCCTTTTAGAGTAACCGTCATCCTAACCCTGTGTTATTTAACTTGACACATTCCAGGTCATTATCAAAGCAAATCAGACAGGTTCATGTACGTTTTCCTCTGCTGGTTTTCCCACAATGAAAATAAATTTGCCAGCCCAGCTCAGCAGCCAATTCAGATTAAATATGCTAAATCTACAGAATAACAAAAAGGTCCAAATATATGCGGGGAAACGCGGTCCTTGTGTGGCAAATATCTGTATAATAGAGCATCATTCTTTATGGGTTTTCACCAACATCAGCTACTGTTGTACACATTTACATTTTAGAAATGGAAATATTGCGCTCGTACATTGCTGGATGGTGCTCCACACTGCCCAACACATTCACCGCCATGTTAAAGACCCCCGTGGAGCACAATCAGTATCAAACGTTTGCAATGTTAGTAAGAACATTACAGCAACTATGGCTGATAGCTTATTGATGCAAGGTCATTATAACCCAGGGCTATAATCTTGCCTTTAAATTTACTACACTCATAATAAACGTAAAACACTACGCGTTATATTTCCAAAATACCAAATATCACTGATATTAAGCACAATACGCTTATGCATGACCGCCCACACACTGCCATACGTCTCAGCCCATTTCAGTTGTAAGGCAAAACTTTCACAACTGCTACACCAGTGAAACTTGTGGTATCCTTTTTTGCAAAGCATTTCCATGTACATTTGTATTATATGGACTTTTAACTAGTTCAACATTGATGTAAACGTACATCAATGGATCAAAACGGAATGGGGAATTTCCAGCATCTTAAGTTCACACAACCCTCAACGTTTAAGTTAACTGTATAATCAGGCAGGATGATTGACTTTGGGAGGCTTAATTTGGTGTTAAGAGGCTGAAGCTTTTTAGAGACCATATTACAAAAAGATAACCAATGCTGGGATATCTGGTTACAAACCAAATATTGTACGTTTATTTTTTAAACAAACACAAATCCATAGTTACATATGTGGCATATATAATGTAGCTGCTGTCTCATTTTCAACCAGAACTACCACAAGGCCAGGTACACCTCCCTTGGACCCTGCCTTTGAGGGTCTCCATTCTCATGACATATGAGGAAATCTGTTCTGAAGGACGGACATGCCAAAGATGACATGTTACATGCTACAACAGTGGGTACTTTTGTGCACACTCCAGTTCATTCTCAGAAGAATCTCATTCTGCGAGATTTTAGTCCTGCTTGGCTTGAGGATCCCTCACTTCCGGCAAGTTCTGTGAGGAGTCTGTTTCTTCTGCATTTCGATGCGACAGCGGCTGCGTTCATCAAGCCAGGGAAGTTCAAAGTTCCTTTAGGAGAGAGGGAGAGATCTCACTGCAAGCACCGCTTATGAGTGAGACGGCTGACATTAAACGAATAAGCAAACCTCAGGTCATGAAGGCTACACAATGAATGAACAGTCAATCATTATTTCCAAAGACAAGCAAAGCTACAGAAGGGGACTATGATACCAGTTTGTCAAACACACAAAAGCTGAATTCTTGGATTAAAGTTTGCTTCAACATGGGTTTAGTTTTCCCCACTGAGGAGAGAATATGAAAGTGCCCGCTCTCAAACACACAAATCTTGACAAATATCTGCCCATCCTAAACCTCATTTCACCTACAAATCTTCTGAACTAACAAAAACAAATAAGTCCATTACTCAGGACTCCTGCTGGTCAGCTAAACTTTTCCTTTCCATTAAACATTTCAGCCTAATTAGTTACTCTGCATTGTTGGGGAAAGGTGACACTAAGCTGAAAGGGGCAAAACGCTGCGCACTAGACTTACTGTTGAGTCAGTTTGGGCAGCGGTCGTCCAAACGCCACCACAGGCAGGAAGGGTGTGATCAGTAGTGACTCCACTTGAAAGAGGAGGAATAAATTACGTCAACAGAAAACACAATGCAAGAGAACGATGCTTTGGTTTCTAACCTTGGAAGTTGCCTTGCAGTTCTCTAATAACTTTACTGTTTTCTCATTGTGTTATTGAAAACCATTCTGATCTTATAATCAATGTCTAGTCAAATACAGTGTTCGAAATAACAGGGACCATACTGCATTACACCCAAAGGCACGGAACTCGCATCCAGCATGGCATCAGTGTATTTGAAAAGCTGTATGATGAGTGCTGTATATACTCATTAACCAACACAACTGTCCCATTTTCTTATTTGTCCAGGCAATTTCTAACATACATTTAAAGTGTTAAAGATTAACTTCAATCATTCAAGGACAAATTCAAATCGTCAGTACTTCTTGGCACTGCAAAAACCAAATCAGCATTCCAGCAAAGGTTGTAAAAGTGATCGGTTCAGAGAAATCACCATATTCCGTTTATCCACAATATGAAAGACTTTCATTAAGGTATTTTAAACTCAAAACAAAATGGGGCAATTTATATACTCTAATTTTAACTGTGCAATACACTGCTAACAGACTAAAGCAGGCTAAACTACAAGTCTTCTGGAACACGAGAAATGAGCCTTTGGTCAATGGGCCAAGTCAAATGACCAGTGAAGAACAAGTTTCTTTTCAGTCAATTGAAATGTTCCAGTATAAAGCTAATAGCATCTATTATTATTTAACTAAGGGTGACTACAAAGGAATAAAACTGATAGTCACAAACTTAATACCCAACTTTAATAGAACCGAAATTTGCAATTTGTGACACTTTCACTGACAAAACAGAAGCATACATTTTGTTTAGTGAATGGAAAAATGCAACGTCAAAAGAAATCAAAACAAGCATACCGTCTTCGGCGTCGGGGTAGAACGAGGACACCTCCGGCTCACTCTCCTGGATGCCCTTCTTCTTGTTCATGCGCTGCTGCAGCCGCTGGAACATGCGCTGCTCACGAATGCGCTGGATGTCCCATCTGAAAGTGGGCGCGAGATGGGCAAAGACATTATATCTAATAAAAGGACGAGGACTCGGGGAAATGGTTCATTAAAAGGATGACCGGTCTCAAAACAGTCAGTCATTACCTTTTCCTTCTTTTTTCATCCAGTTCCAGCTTTGCGTGTCGTTTCAAAAAAACACCATCATCTAAATTCTATTTTGTGGGAGAGGGAGGGGAAAAAAAAACAAAACTATTTTTCATGTACTAACAGGTACAACACTTTGCAGTAAAGTTAAGACTTATCACTACTCTACATTTACAGAAGGATTTGTCAGAGGCCACATTATTAGGAACACCTGAACAACCTTGGCTGGCAAATAAGAATAGGTTCTGAGTGTGTTAAACTGTTAAGCTATTCATTGCCAACTCGAGACTCACTACATTTGCCTTTGAAAATACGTGCAGTCCTTTACATTTATTGAGGATAAGGCCAGTACTGTTCAAAATGTGAAATAATCCACCATGCACAAGATTAAATGGCACCATTAACAATAGAATTTTAACTATTGCATTGGTGTGAGCTGCATTACGCAGTTCTGTTTCTGCACGGTATGCAACTTAATTGATACAAATCTACTTTTGATACCTACCCATTGCTGTGGGTGTAGCGCAGAGTATGAGCTTCATTCAGCAGCAAGCCTCAACATGTCACCCGGCCTCACAAAGCACAAAATTTAACTTTTTGTATAGGTGTCTTGCCATAACTAGCTGATTCAGTCGGCGTGTTAAGAAAGCGCCAATTTCAAGTCTCCAAAGTACCATGCAAGCAAGTACGTCATTCCCCTTCAAAGTTAACACAACTGAATTCCTTAAAGTTTATTAGGTTAATCATCGCAAATATGCATACCGAAATATAATAACCCATTCATTAACTGCTTATTCACAGGGAGCCTAGAGCCTGTCCCAGAAACTCAGGGTACAAGGCAAGCAACAATCTGGTTGGGAGGGATGTCAGACTACTGCAGGATGTAGAAATACAAAGAGCACTTGGAGAAAACCTGTATGTTCACCTTGCACTTGGGCAAACTCTCTACACGCAGAGCTGGGGATGTGACCCCACAACCTGGAGGTGTGAGGCTACAAATCTACCCACTGAGCCGCCCTGCCATCTCTTAAGATACCACACAAAAACAAGCAGCCTTACAGGCTGCCAGAAACAAATACAGTGATCCCTCGCTACTTCGCGGTTCACTTATCGCGGATTCACGACTTCGCGGATTTTTAAATATACGGTAGTAGTAGTATTTCCTAGTCTAAGAACAACACAAGTTTAGTGACTACGTGCGTTATAGCACGGCCTGTGATTGGT
>JABFEB020000092.1:28329386-28356433 GCA_019775895.2 Stomatorhinus ivindoensis
CTTGAGTAGTTTTTCCATCGGATACTTTTTTACTCTTACTCAAGTAACTATTGGGATTGTTACTTTTACTCTTACTTGAGTAAATATTTCCATAAGTACTTTTACTTTTACTTGAGTACAGATTTTGGGTACTCTACCCACCTCTGGTCGTCAACAGAGCAATCATACATCCTAGCCTCTCAGACTGTACTTGATAAACCCCTATAGACCAATATGGGTTTTTAATTTGTATTTCCTTGTCTACTGCCTTATGCATTTTATACGTCAGGATAAGCACTTTGATGATACTCTATGGGCCGGTTTCCCCAACAAGGATTAAGACTAGTCTTGGATTCACCATTGGAATTCAAAGCTAGTCTAGGTTTAGGCTTAATCCTTGACTGGGAAACTGGCCATAAGCGTTTAAAACAGTACAACGGTTTACCACATTTTAAAACAGTTGCACTGTGGGTAGTGATATATCATTATAGAGAAAAAAGCAATGCCTAGAACCTTAGACCATGGGTTGATAAGAGGCTCGTTGGTCAACGCTACTTGAAAATCAAGTGCGGTACTATATCAGTAATCTAAACGCTTGGTTTTGGACTGCGGAAGGAAACAGGAAGAGAGATGCATAGCCTAGAGAATGTACAAACTCACACACTCAAACACAGTGCCGGGGCCTTAATTTTTACTCTTTACAAAATTGCAGTTATGTCAAATGCTTCAAAACGTAAACGAAATTGTCTATGACTGAAATTGTATTATTTTTAAAAATTATTTTATATCGTGGTTGTTAGTAACAACACCGCACTTTAAGGAGGTTTTAATTTCAGTTGTAGTCTATCTTGCATACTTTAATCTAAAATCACTGCTTAACGTGCGAGATTAGTCGACATAGCAAAATTCATTGACTTAGTATAGTGTGCCAGGGCTAGAGTGCAGTTACACTTGTGGTATCGTCCAGTGCGAAATGTAGGCCTACAAAGCGATATCATCAAATACTAAGGCAGACTATGGAAAATCTGAATTATTGGGAATTATATTACAATCTATCCATAGCTTTATGTAGACTTAGCTTATATTGTATCCCAATAAAATATTAGTATTGCTAAATCAAGGGTGAGATGTTGAATTAAAGTGCAATGTGTGTATGGTGTTATATAAAGCGATTATCTGGTGTGGGTGGATTGTGTAATTCCATCCATCATAACTGCTTATGCAGTTCAGTGTCCCGGTGAGCCTGGAGCCTGTCCCAGTATGTTCAGGGCACAAAGCAGAGGACATCCTGTTTGAGATGCCAGTTCATTGCAGGGAACACATACACACGGACTGTGAAATAGTTATAAGGGATATTTTTATTATGAAAAGAGCTTAATATAAAGAAAACAAAATCCAAATAACTGAATACCGATAATGACATTGGGTGATGATATATACACATGAAAGGAACAAGCCGTTGTTCAGGTGTTCCTAATAATGTGGCCTCTGACAAAGATGGATAGGATGCCAGTCTTCACAGTGCACAAGGGGGGTGGAGGTGGGGGGGGGCAGTGAGATATGCAAATTATGTCTATACTGAGGTGCGGGTATGTGTGAAGTCTTAGCACTACCCCCAGAGTCACTGTGCAGCACTATCAGTTTTATAATTATTTTAAAAAAAACTTGGTTTTACGTCAATCATTGCACAACACTGAAGACACACAGGGAGTGGAGATAATGAAAACACCACCCAATGCATTAATATATGTTCTAAAGTGTGTGCAGGTGTATATTAGATGATTTTCCAAGAAGAAAATCCTCAACTTCTTTAGTGGACAAATTAGCTTTACATTTTGCACTCTGTATTAATGTTTAGGTCTCGTGTTTGGGACGGTCATGGAGGAAATTTTACTTTGGCATGAGGTGTATGAACCCACCCTTGAATATGTTTGGCAGTGTATGAGGACATGTGGAACAACAGTGTTTAACATTAGATGAGAGACCTTGTTTAAAGGCATCCTTAAATTCTCCCCAAATATAAACTCAGAAAAGGTACCTCATATCATATTAATAATATTATTATTGTTGTATTTGTTCATTGTTTTTTATACAAAGTCTCTCACAGGCAGTCCTATTATAAATTGGACCTTCGTGAAGCGCAGCACATTCAGTTTATGATATGATTCTTACTGTGGTAACTGTTAAGTTGCTGCTGTCTGGTGACTATCTATCCTGTCCTTGAGTTTTAAATCAATGTTATTCGTGATTAATTCATTTTCTGCCACTAGTGCAAAAAATAAAATACAGTAATGAAAACTTAATATTCCCCACCTACATAAGTTAAATATTTGAAATCACGGGAAAAAGAAGGGGAAATCATTTAAAGCTGATTTTTTCCTTAAATGTATTTCCTGTAATGAGCATTAGACAGGCAATTTGTTGATGAGCATGTGGCTTTTTCAGACGTTTATCTCCATTGGTCTCGCAGCACCTCGTTTTAATTGGCTACTTCTCGGCCTGCGTTTCCCGGAGAGCGGCAGAGATCCTTCACTTTCGGATGTAACTAGAACTCCCATGGTGCTGTGCGGTGCCTGGGATTTTTTTCAATCATCTGGTTTCCAAGATGGCGGACAGGAGGCGACGGAAGCGCGCGTCTCAGGATAGCGAAGAAGAGGACGAGTCTGGTTCGAGTACCGAAAGCGGGGGCTTGGGTTCTGCTCCGGGAAAAGCTGGCGTGAATGATGTCGAATCTGCTGTCTTACCCAGTCCCCGCATTCGATCTAAAAGCGAAGAGGAGTCCGAGTGTGTGAGTGACCATATTCCTTCGTTTTTTGGGGCAGGACACTTGCCTCGCTACCTGCTCTTCCACAGGCCTCGTGGTATCATCATTCCATACACGACATATTTAACGGGGGAAACGGCTTGTAGAAAGAAGCCAAACAAAGTTCGTATGTAGAGAAAATCGTGAGTCTGGTTCTCCAGCTTGCCGTGTTATTAGCTGAGTCTATAAAAGATTGAGGGGATCAACTGAAGCATGTTTTTTGCTTAAAATATTTTAAGCCAGAGAAGTTTGTCATGAATAATCGTGGTTAATGAGCGGAAAACTTGATGGTTTGGTAGTATAATGCCGCCTTCTGTCATTTTTCGCCTGCACTAAGAACCGACTGCGTTCTGTGTTGCCTCTGGTGTGCACGAGTCTGATATGCAAATTTTATTCATATTAATAACCTATATTGTTGATGGCTTTCACGAGAAGTTGAGACCGGAATTACCACATTAAATGGGTCACGTCAATAACTAAAGAAATGAAAATAATTAATTTCCCAATATGCCGCTTTTGTGTTACCCTGCGACCTTGATTAAAGAAACTGGCACAGTACAACAGGCATTGTAGTGTAATGGCCAACCTAATGTTACTATGTTGGCTGTAGCCATAATGTAGTATTTGTTTGTATTTTTTATCCAGGAGAGTGAGGATGGCATTGGAGAGGGTAAGTATGATATTACTGATTTCTGTTTGCAAAAACCACAACTGAGAAGGGCACGAATCACTGATTCATCTGTGGATGTTCACTCCAGCTGTGTTGTCAGACTACGACAGTGCAGATCCAGAAGAAAACTGTTCTCAGTCTGAGGTAACTAGGCTCATGTTGGTGTAAGACCAGTACAGGTCCTCGTCGACTTACGACCTATCCAATTTACGACCAATCGACTTTACGACCATATTCGCAGCCCGTATGTTTGGCAGCACAAATGTTGCCCAGCTGGACGTACGACAGTTCGTGCACCAGTTCCCGGCAGCACTACCATTCCCACGCGCGTTAAGCCACTAACTGTTATCCCAGATTCAGTACAGCAAGCATCTGTCATTTGTATCTTTAAGGTATGACTTAAAGATTTTTATAACGATACATTACTGTGCAGTAGGCTATACATATGCGACTTACGACCAAATCGTGTTACGACCAGTCCATTGTAACCAATCATGGTTGTAAGTCGACGAGGACCTGTATATACTAAAGTGTAATATGCTAAGCCAGATATGAACCTGGGAGTCTGCTAAAATGTATCACTTCTGAAATATGAGGCTATTTATGCGTTATGTTCATCAAGGGCCCTTTTTTTATATATAAAAAAAGGAACTCCAGGCCTCATGACCAGCTAGCTTATTTCATTCAGTTCAGTGATTGTTTGAAGGATGCTGTTGGGTTTTTGTGGAAAACCTGCATTGAAGTTAATCGTATTGCCTAAACCATGTATGAATTAAGCTTTCAAAAACAGTCTAATAAATATGATATACCACTCCTGTTGGGAATAATGTGATACATTTTTAAGAGGGCACTGTGTTATAGTAGTATGAGGCGGTGTATATGCTGGAAAAATTTGGCCTCTTTCTCAGGGTGAAGAGGAAGATATTGGTGGAAAGCAGTTCAGTGATGAAGGTTCCAAGCCCCATGCTGAGGACAAATCTTCAGATGATAAACCCTGTGCAGAGCTGTTGGAGCAGGTCGTAGTTGTGGACCAGGGGGAAGATGACGAGGAAGACCGGGATAAAGACGTGAAGACAGAAGACAGAGGGAACCTAGCTGGCGAGAGACAGAGTGGAGATGGACAGGCATGTTGGCTGTTCTTTCTTGTCGTAAATTTTTTTTTTTTTTAGAAGCACTAGTCTGGAGCTTTCACAAATTAGTTTTGCGTTTGTATCTTCATTGATAATATGTCTTGTGTATAAATTAAGTGCCAAGGTACGCTTCTTGGTAGGGCTCGGTGATTGTGGCAAAATACTTGATCAACAATTTTTCATATCAGTTGACATTGATAATTATCCCAATGTAATTCATCGATCATTTCCAGTAATAAGTCATTGTTTCTTTACTTCAGGGACTGCATTTATGCTTAAGAATTCCCTTAGGATTCCCCTTATACACAGTCCCCTTAAATAGAACATGAAAAAAATGAATTGAATGCACTGCAAACTGAAATTTTATTATTTTTTTTATTTTAATTTCATTACTAGTATCACTAGTAATATGCCGACAGTCCTCTTCTTTGACTGCTTTGCTGGGTGGTTTGACATTGCTGGTAGAGTTGCCATCACCTCATATTGAAAAATAAAATGTTTTGGATGTGACTGAATGTTGCAGGACTAATTGTTTTTGCCTGTGACTGTAAGTGCTTGCATTGTGTTTGTTCTGCTGGATGGCAATGCCTGGAGTGGTGAATAAATTAATAGTATTTTCAGTTTTAGTTGGCACACGTTTTTGGCAGAAATGACAACACCCAGCACCAGCCTGTTGCATGTTGTAGGCTTCTTTAAATTGCCGAAGTGCCGCTACACCACTGTCTCTACCTTGTTTATCCACAATATCTCCTTTTAAAAAGATGTGGCTGCCAAGTTGTTGCATTATTCACAAATACCGCAGTTTTCTCTGAGAAACTGCTTACCTCTGCTGCGACTCCTCTGTATTACCTAAACAATAGTATGTGGCGTGCTCTGCTAACTCCGTTAAATGCTGTGCGTTTTTTGTGCATTGGTTGTCCCTTATCAAAACACTGATTGATTGGAATTGCATTCGTTTCTGTGATGTGATTGACTGGTGCGTGTTATCAAGCAATGTTCCATATCCACAGTATTAGGGAATTTCTTGTTTTATTGTTTTATAATAATAGAATGAAAGCAGCTGTGGTGATAAAAAGTTTATTCTCACTCTTGGTCCGAATGGACGTCTTGCACAGTTTACAGACAGCAATGTTCTGAAATCGGTTAGACTTAAAGAAGGCAAAGAGCTGTTTAAGACCCAGGGAGGGACCACTGTTGGGGTTTGTTCATGCAACCAATATTAGCATATTTAAGCATAAGCAAAATTAGCATATTTCCTGGCAGCTTGTATTTAATGCATTTAAGTGACGCCGTGAGATTTTCTCAAAGAATTTAGTTATTGATATTGTTCAGTTGTGTATTGCAATACATATTGCTGTCTTCATCACCCAGGCCTACTTTATAGTTTTAATCAGGAAAACAGAATGCCATTCACTGGTGCTATAATATGTTAACATTATAACGTAAATAAGTATCAACTGATTAATGAGTCTTTTGGTTTACCTCGAATTTCAGGAAAGCACTGATGACCCAGAGAATAAGACGAGGGTAAAGGCAAGCAAGAAGCTGGATGATGATGAGGATCGCAAGAACCCAGCCTACATTCCTCGCAAGGGGCTGTTCTTTGAGCATGACGTCAGAGGGCAGGCTCATGCCGACGACATACGGTAAGTTTGATAGCTGATGTTTAGAGAACAGAGGATGAAAACATGACTTGTATCACTTGGAAGCAGAGAATAGAATTGCTTCGTAGTATCAAGGAAATGGTACTGGCTGGCAAGGCAGACTGTTGTAGGTGAATCCTTGAATATCCCGGTATGACGAATATCCCTTAAGCATTTAAACCCCGCCCCTTCTGTTTCTTTCCACAGGCCAAAGACTCGGCACAGGAAGCTTTGGAAGGATGAAGGCCGCTGGGAGCATGATAAGTTTCGAGAGGATGAACAGGCCCCTAAGTCCCGGGAGGAGCTGATTGCCATGTATGGCTATGACATTCGCAATGCTAATGGCCCCAGTGATGGTCGACTCTACCGTGCCCGCAAGCCAAGGTACTCCGCTAATACAGTCCCGCTCAGGGGATGTTGGAGTAAAACTGCATGATGATTTTAAGAATATATTCACCCTTCTAAAATCGAGTGTCTTTTTTTCAGAGCTATGTTTAATGCATTGATTTTCCAACTTCTGTTAGAAACATAAGAAACCGTGTTGGGAAAACAGGAGTTAATTAACACTTACTGGCTCATTCATATGCATGGACACATTTTACTAGATAGTCAGGTCAATGAGCATAAACATGGTATTCCTTTAGAAGCTGCTGTCTTCTCTTTTGGCTCCTCAGAATTCTCAGCTGATTTTTTTTCCCCATGTTGATTTAGCCCAACCATCTTGTTGCTGATTATCTTTCTCTTACCTTTTACTTTTCCAAGCACTTTGGTCTTTTCCAGTGCAGTGGGTAGTCTTATATGCCCAGAATAAGAGAGCTTCTGTTTGGGCATTTGTGTTGTAATCTTTGAGGACAGTAAAATTTTCTGATTTACTCATCCTGGTTTTTAATTATGGTATGTCATGTTCCTTGGCCATGCATGAATCCTCCATGCATCAGGTATTTTGTTTTAAGGTTCTAATTCTACAGTTTTGGAATATAATCTTCCACTCTGTAGGTCTCCATTTTCTAAAATTGTTGACATTCATTAGGTAAATGCTAATATGTGGATTTCTATTTCCCTGTTGATCTTGGCTATTCTGAAATTTTCTTCCTTTGTTGCTGGTTCTTCTATTTGTCTGACCTTTGCTCTATTTCATTTATTCATCTTCAGTAATCCTAGTCCAAATTGTGTAAGGAGCATGGATTTTTCAGTATCTGACAAGGCACATTAGTCACACAAGTAGTTTAGTAAGTGTTTCGGCACAGGTAGATAGCTTGGAAAAAAGGAAGTCAAAAACATTTTCATGGTAAACATGATTCTTTTCAGTCTATTCACTGTGTCATTCTTCAAAAATAATCCTAATGAAAAATATTTTTGAAGGATTTCTGTGAATGAAATGATTGTTTGCGTTTCCGGATCATTGATACCGCTAATGCATTGGCACTGGCCAAGAATTATATACTCCTATCACCCCACTTGGTGTCTGGCATGGTGTAACTTTTCTGCAACACTCCTTGCAGGTACAGCACCTCTCCGAGCAGAGTAAAGCGGTGGCGGAACGGCGAGAAGCCAAATCGCACATCTTGGCCCAACGGTGGAAGCAGCACGAACTCCGCAGCCAACACGTCGCACTCATCTGCCCAACCGACTTCATCTGCACCCCATCCATCACGGTTTCACAGTGGCGGCGGAAGAACTGTTTCGCACAGCCAGTCCCGCAGCTTTCATGGCAGTCGACCCCTCGCAGCCTCGTACCGTGATAATCGCGTAAATTATAAAGCGTGTGAGGAGAATCACTCCCAGCAGCACAATCAAGGAGCGTTTGGCAGGGGGGGGTATGTGCATCACGAGAGCGAACGGGGTTCCGGGCAGCCGGCTAGGAATGTTGAGGCGGAGTGCAGTCCGTCGGTGCTGGTGGAGGAAGAGCTGTACCATGAGGATGAGGAGCAGCCAAAGCCGCAGCCTGGGTACTATCACAAGCAATCTGAGAGTGCTTCTCGCGATAGCCCTCAGCCCCGTCGGCAGGAGGAGCCGCCGTCGGAGGCCGCTATTCCCAGAGACGCCTCTCCTGCCGCCCCAGAAAGAACAGTGGAAAGGAAATCGTACTCCCTGGCCCGCAGGACTCGCAACAAGCTTACGGATTTAAGCAAGCAGGCATCTTTAGATGATCCTGCTCCCCAGGCTCCATCTGCCCCCCAGCAAGCCCTGCCTTCTGTCAAGAGTGAAAACTGGGAACCTCCTGCAGATCGTTCTGGTGTCCAGGGTGGGCTCTCAGGCCTTGATCAGGATCTGGCCAGGCTCAGCCTGGCTGGACAAAACTGGGCCCAGAGCCCTCCTTCATACTTGCGTGCGGAGATGAGGGGTAAGATTTTTTTTTTCTTTTGTTTTCCTCCTCCCCTGTCCTGCCTTTGTACTAACCTCCCCCATTGTAAAATGTTTTATGGGGCTTTGCAGGTATCTGATGAGATGTCTAGCTTTTTAGCACCAACCATTATTTACATTAAGCCCTAAATTGGTTTTAAGCTTATGTTTGTCATTTGCTCTGTTATGTATTTTTTTTTCAAAATACCAAGCTTTTACTTGGATTGCTTTCCCAAATAACTTTACTCAAATGAAGCAGTCCTACGGATATAAATTGTAACCTTTCTCTTTATTGTAAGGTGCTTTGGATGAGTGCCATGTAAAATGTAAATGTTACATGCATACACACTTGGGTTGCAGACATGGAAACGCATTACATGATCTGGTCCTGGAGGTGGTATTAAAGATATGAAAAGATCTAATAGACCTTGTATTTAGCATTAAAGATACATCAGAAGATTCATTTCCACTGGTTCATTTATGCACTTGAAACATTCTGACCCCCCTCTTTGATTTTAATGCTTGCTGTGCTGGATCAGTTGAAGTAATACTTTATGGAGGTAACCTTTAGAATCAAACCTTGAAAAACGGGGTCATTTTCATTTGTTTAAATGCAGGAATCTAAGTTTCTTTTTCTCGGCAGGTATTCATAATTCCCTGCACATGCCCGGTGGGCCTCCCCAGTTTGGCCGCTTAGAGGAAATTGTGAGTGTGACCCGGACACCCGTACCCATATTTCTGCTTTTATTCTGACGCTGGTTGTCAGTCCATCATAAGATGACGATGATAGCTGTTATAAACCTGTAGTTATATATTTGAGTTGTGGTTATTATTATAGGGGTAAAATGCTTAATGTCCATGTTTACACCGGAGAGCTTCCCTTGTTCTCTTGTCTTCAGGGTGTTGGTGGTGGCCGAGCGAAGAGGTATTCCTCTCAGCGGCAAAGATCTGTCCCTGAACCAGCCCCATTGCACATCGGCATAATGGAAGGTCACTACTATGACCCCAGTGAGTGCAGTGCTGCTAAAAGCCAGCGTTATACAGGTTCCTCCTGCGTTGACTTTTCAGATTCTTGTATACTGGTGTAGTATTTGCACTAAATGCTTGTCATTTACAGAATGGGACCTGAAGGAGCCACTCATGCTTTATGTTTGATGCATCATATCCTCTAAGCAGGGGAAATAAAATCTCTTCCTTTGCTGCAGTGTCTTTTCAAGGACCAATATACACACACAGTGAGAGCCCCACACCGTTGCCCCCGCAGGGCATGCTGGTTCAACCCGAGATGCACCTCACACACCCAGCTCATCCTGGCCATCCAGGTCAGTGTATCTGTTGCTGGAATCGTTGCTTTGAGTGTCTGCCAGTAGTATATGAGAGCTTCCCATTTGTCATTGCCCTGAATGTGCATAATGGCATTAAGTTTAACCGTATTTGAATAACTGAGTACTGAATGCTAAGACTCATTTTCGCACTGGCGTTAGCAAAGCTAACTGTAAACCTCACTCGAGTGTTATGAATGGTAGTTCATGTATTTAGAAGTTTTTGACTGTCATTGTATTTTAATGTTTTTAACTGAAATAAAGTACTCATGTCTTCATTAAGTTTATTGAAGGGTGCTGAGTGCTTTGTCATGTACAAGCAGGTGTTCTGTCTGCACGTATTGTAATTTGTGCGTTTAAAAAAAAATTTCACCCTTCCAATTTCTTCAGGTCTGCACCCTCATCAGTCTGGTGCCGCCATCCCCAACCCTGCGATGTTTGCGGGGCCCCCCGTCTCCATGTCCCCCGGGCAGCCGCCCCCTCAGCAGCTGATGGCTCCTCCGTTCTATCCACCACCTGGAGTCATGGCTTTTGGAAACACAAACTTTCCTTACCCTGCTGGTGCTACCCTTCCACCGATGTACCCGAACCCTCAAGTACGTCTGTCTGACTGCTGGCAATTGAACAGTCAAGCAGTATGCTGTCTGTTAAATGCGGCATTGAAAGGGGGATATTGCCAGTGTTGATGCATTACATTTCTCCAGATCCAGGTGTTCTGCGGCAGTGATTTCCAAAGAAATGTCTTCAGTTGCACACCTGATTAGGTTAGGGACAGTGATTATGAATTTTAATTCTGCCGCTATTATAAGCACTAATATATGTTCTGTCAGTTCAACGTCTGCTTCTGGCAACCATACAGAAGGCGCCTCTCCAGAATATTTCTCTCTGGGCTTTGACTTTCCGATTACATTGTTCATTGAACATGATTGATTCCACCCGCCTTGTTGCTGGTAGTCCTCTTCCTCTTCTGCTTTAACCTACTTTCAACATTTTAGTTGCCTCAAATTATTTTGCTCAGATGTAAATCTAACATTGGGTTGGTTTTTATACCGTTGCCCCTCAGAATTGTTTCAGCTCTGAAAGATGAGGAATCGGAATATTCTATTAAATCTTTTTGTTGCCAAATTCTGTGTTTCAGTAATATATTTCTACAAAATGTGTTGTACATTTTTCTAACTAAACTCTTGCTTGATGACTATAAATTATGGAATGTAGTCCAAACATACAGAAGTTAACTTGCGGGTTTTTTAGTTTGTGCCTCTTTGTGTACAACGTTTTTATTTGAGAATTATGGTGATGTCTGGCCCATGAATGCCAGAGCATGCAATGGCAGATTTCCTTATTCATCTGTCGCGCAGCATTGGATGATTCTAGTTTCGGCAAACGAATGCCTAAGTGAACATAAATGGTATAAAAATGTAAGGCTAGAAGCACAGCAGTTGTGAGAATATCGGTTTCCCCAGTTCTCAGTGTACTGCGTGGCTTTAACCCTTACTGTCATTCTCTTTCTCTTGCAGGCGCAGGCCCAGGTTTATGGAGGAGTTACATACTATGATACTATGCAACAACAAGCTCAGCCCAAGCCTTCCCCTCCACGCCGTTCCTCCCAGCCGGTCACTATCAAACCCCCACCTCCTGAGGTATAAAGGATATGGATATACCGTCACCTACGTCTTTGGGCGTTCATGTTGTAAAATTAGTGATTGTGGGAGAAGCCTGTTTTCCTTTTGATGGTAGTGGTACCTAAACATTTCCCGTTCAGTCTTTTGAAAGCCTCAGTTCAGTGGAGTTTTTTTTTATTATTGATAACGCACAGTTTGATCAAACCTTGATTTTTTTTTTCTTTTCTTTTTGCAGACTAATACCAAAGTTGGTCTGACATATATGCGATGCTTTTATGTGAACTAGTGGACTGTAGAGGCAGAATTTGATTCCATTTCAGTTGTTGCAAACGATCAAGATGAAAACGGGACACAGCCCCTTATTTGTATGTCCCTGTGTAATGATTCACTTTGAACCTTTTTAATGAGTGTTGCTGTATACAGCTTTGCGTAAAGGCAATTTTACACCATTTGTCCTTGGTGTCTCCCGGATCCCCAAATCTTCTAATCCTTACTTTTTTTTTTTCTTTCCAGGGAGAAAAGAATGGAAAGGAAAAGGACAAAAGTAGTTAGTTGAATGGATCACTATTTAAGGACCAGCAAAATGCGTGGAAGAATTTAGGGAGTACCTGAGACATTTGAACTAAGGAATTGTGTAATAAACAGGAATTTACTGAAAACACCCAATGGTGCAGTACTTTTTGTTCTGTTCTGCCCTGCCATGTCTTTAATCCATCTGAATGATATGGTTGTGTATTGTAGTGGTGCTGTCCAGTTATGCGGCTGAAAAGTAGTAAAACATTTGCACTCAAGGCCCATTTTTGATTTTATTCTCTTGTCTCGGGAATATTAGAATATGTAGTCTGACCTACAGCTTCTTTTTAAATGGAAATGCTGTAATTGAAATTCAAATCAGCCTCTTGTATTTGGTAGGAGGAGGAGAGTTCTGTGTTAAGGTTTTGCTTGAGCATAGTGACCACAGGTCTTGTAGATTTCTAGGTTATTATGGTGGAATTGAAGAATGTGACCTTCATGCAGAGCAATGGAATGTATAGCCAGTACTTTTTTTCTATTGATCCTTTCAGTTGGGGTAACAAAGTGAGACCTTAGTTTATCAGTTTGAGTGGCATAATGCAGAATGGGTTGTTGTCAGCAAAGTCCAGCTGCAGTGTTGCTTCAGATTGCATATTAAAGAGATTTAAGGCTGCACCTCAGTTTAGCTAAAGGATTTGCAAGGGACAAATTACAATTTAATACATATTAATTTAAGACTGTTTGTTACCACCTCTGAAACAAGCTTGGGCCACTTTAAAATGTGAAGGAATCCTTTCATTGATTTCTCTAGGAAGATTATTGAACGTCATTTCACTTGACGCTTGGGGCCAGACTCCCTTGACTGAAAGGTTTGATTAATTGTACTATAGTTTCTTTCAAGTTGAAAGCATGGAATCTGGATGTTTTTACAATTACATTCCATCACAAATTTGTTCTTGTAGTTTGGGAAACCGTTGCCTTTCAGTTACACTTTGTTCTCAGATTAAACATTAGGTTGTTTCTGTCTTGCCATGTACTGTGAGGAAATGAGTTTGCATTCTCTACATGTTTGTACCCTCTTACTTGCCATGCCTCCCCCTCTACACTTCACTAGAAACCACTTTACAATCTGCAAAATATTTTTTTCTATATATCGAACAGTAATGGATAGAACAGTTATTGGAATTAAGTACTGTAGCAATGTTGATGGTGCTTGCTAAATGGACAAATATTGTTTTTCTGCATAGCCATATAAGTGTACCATCAGCTCATTAACACATTTGTGAATAACATGTTAATTTTGCCTAAAACTGGCTGATATTTATTCTGCAAGGAAATAAGTTTTGTGCATAAATATATCTGTATACAGACCTGTGGTGCAGCACCAAGGAATTAAGTTGGCTTATATTCTATGGGCGCACAATGATATTATTCACTGTGTGAGCTAGTATGATAAAATTGTGCTTTTATTTTTGTTTCCTCTGCGGAATGCTATCTTTTTAATTAAATACAATTAAACTTAATTCCAGAGTGTCAGTGTTGAAAGGCCTTGATGCAGTGAAAGATATTATGATCGGTTAAGGCAATGTCTATTTAATCATTCAGTAATGTACAACACTTGCATGCTTGAATAAATGCATAGACTTCAACTCGACAATTAAACCAGTCATTTCCTTTTATTTTGGTGGGCAGAAGTGTCATCTGTAATTTTATTACTGTTTTTGTTAAAGAGGTGATCGTTATAATAAAGCAGTGTACCTTCTCTGCCTTAATCGTCTTCTTGGTTTTACATGTAATTTAACTTTCTGTAGACCAGTTAACACTGTGAGGGCTTGTTTATTATTGCTGTGTGGATTTGTAAATTTAGGTTTTTGTCTGTGGCACTGGTGGAAAATTAAATTTGAGTGAAAATGTCTGCGCTTGTGTCTGTTTTCTAACTCCTGACATCCAACTTAATATGATGTAATTTAAAAATAGTCGATATTTTTGATGTTCTGGTGCAGGAGGTATGCGTGCATATGTGACGCTCAATCAGGAGACTGACGATTTGGTTTGATTTGAATGTGCTTAACTGGCAACAGATGGCAGCATTGTGAAACTTGTAATAGATACCCACCCCACAGTTTGTCTTGCGGCATTACAGGTAAACACTGGCATAAGAAACACAAATAGGAAGGATTAATACTAAGATGTCAGACTTTTAATTGAATGTCTGCCTTCCTCAGTGTTCAGTGGGATATCTGTGCAGAGACACAGTTCTACTTTTGTAGTTGACCCCTCAGTGAATCCTCAGGTGTAGATGGGTCAAAGCAAGGTGTGTCCTCTGAGAGTCTGCCTTTGAGTTTCTGCTGTGCCACTTTGGTCATTTAGAAGTGAATGAAATGGTGAGAGTTTGCATGAGCTTCACACTTTACTTTGAGGTAAGACCTAAAATCAGTAATTTGACCATCCCAGATTGAGATCAAAATGTGAACCAGAGTTGGTGTGGAGTGACTGTTGCTTATGAATCTGAGTCGTCGTTCACTGGCGGACTGGGAGCCCTCTTGTGTAGGGGGAGAAAATTAGAAGGTGGGACCTAGCAGTCAGATTAATGAGTTATGCTGGTCTATCACACGCCAGGAACTAAAATTGACTGCTGTCTGAGTCATTACAGATGTGGCCCTTGTGAGATGACATCGCTGGCTTGTGAAACCACCTCACAAGCTCATCTGTAATTTCTTAAACCCACCCAAAATATCACAGTTCAAGGTACCTAATTTCACAACTACACTGGTTTGCCATGAACCCCAACAACCTCCACGTCATTTGTAATGAAATACTCTCATACTATTTGTCCAAATTAAAACTTTTCCAAGCTACCCCAGTCTCCATACAGTTCCCTTATATCTCCCATTTTTAAGTTAAGTCAGGCAGGCAGTGAGGCAACCTATTTACCATAATCAGCAGGACATGATTGTGAGCCTGTAAAGTTTGCACAATCGGGCAGTATAAAGAAGTGCTTGGAAAGAAGTCAGAACGGGTTTTGAAAGTGCTGTCCTTTTGTCAGTTTTTTGTTTAAGCTTCCCGGCTGATCAGAAATACGGGTATTACTTCTAGTAACTTGACTGAACACATGAACATTTAGATATTTAAATGGTAATTATGTATGTGACAAAGTGAATACTCGGACTGGAATTGACAGGGAATACAGATTTGCAAATATAGTTTTTTTTTTGTGTGAACAAAAGGGGCAAGTGGTACCAGTCACAAACTGAAAGAAGACTTTTTCTTTTTTTTCGCTAGCCTGCTGTTCCATTTTAGTGTTCTGTCTGGTTGCACCAGTCAGTTTGAGGACCGTTTCAGGGCGTGAAATACAGACTTCTCTAATGTCACCTTCCCTGCCACATTTCAATGAATTGCTTTTCAAGACTTGCCAGTGGATGCAAGTCCTGTATTTGTGGTTGCAGACTCCAAATCAAAACAAAAAGATTTCCTATACAGCTGTAAACATCCACATCTCTTTTAGCATGGCACAGTCTATTTGATGACTGTTGAGAAAGATTAAAAATGTTAAATGGCACTTTGACCAAACTGCAAAATTTGATTATTTTGCCTGATTGGGGTTTATACCTACATATTTAAGCCTGCAGTGATACAATATTATAACCTAAATAATAAACATACAAAAATATCATTAAAAGGTGCCTTGGACACAAGTGGGTTTTGTGCTGTGATCTGTGCACTGAATAATTTTGGTTTTGGTTTGTAGGAGTTGTGCTAGAAAGCCTGTATTGCTGGTTGAACTGCTCACTGGCAGGTCCGCTTTAGCATGCCCCAGGAGGTGCAGTGCTCACTGCACGCATTGCAGGCCCAGGCATGTTTGTTATGTAATGATTTTTTTTCCACCATTATAGAAAAAAAATCAAATTTTGTACTGTGCTCACACTGTCCTATTACCTTCATGGTGTTAGTGCCTGCTTTACTTACTGTCACTCTTTTTTTCAGTCCTCCCACATTTTCTCACACTCCCACACTCTCCCACTCTCTTCCTCACAGTCACGCTCCACCACTCCCTGTATATTACATTTCCCTGTTTTGTTCATCTGCTCTGTCTGTTGCTGGTCTGTCATGTTTGACGTCTCATCATTGAACATAAATGCCGTTTCTCCCAGTCCCAGTTAAAAATGCATTAGCAGGTGATTCTCTAACCATATAACAACCCTTCTCCACCAGAACCATTTTCCCCACCAACTCTCCCCGTAATCTGTCCAGTATTCTTCTGCAGTCATCTTTCACCTTATTCAGCACAGGGCTGTGTTGAGCTTATCACAGGAAGGGTTGGGTACAAAACACCTTGAGTGGGATTCCAGTCTGTCACGGGTTGCACTCTCACAAACACTTTTTTGAACTGCGATAGTGAGCTGGGGTACCAGGGGAAACCCATGGAAACACTGGAAAAACAAGAAAACTCCAGACAAGGAGGGGCTGGATGTTACACCTAGAACCCTGGAGGTATGAAGCCATCATGCAGATTATAGAGCTAATCACTGAGACCAGCAGGCCACTGCTTATTCCAAGATGTATTAAGAAGTGCATTGAAAACATTTCTTCTCACACTGCTCTCGCTCTCTCTCAAACGCCTATATCTTCAGTTAACTTGAGGACTTTGGGCTGCATTATGTAATGCTTGAAAAGAAAATGCAGCAATGTGAACAGATGCTCGCTATTTGCATGGTCATAAATATACCCAGAAATGTAGTTAAAAAAAAAAAAAAAATCTGCAATGATAATTTTGTGCCGAGTCACTTGCTACCTTTTTATTGCAGAGAAAATGACTGTAGAAAATGTCTTTGCGAAGCAGAGGGAAAATGCATGCAGGTTTGGTAGATAAATGTACAGATGTATGGATGATGGAGGGATGATATATTTGCAGCAGACAGCAGCAAAGAAGGTGCACGAACACAAAAACAATAACGCAAAAAGGACAAGCCGTAAATGCAGTGCAATCGAGGTTGTGCATATAGATAACAATAAATCGACAAGGACATGGATGGACACTTATGTAGGCTGCTGATATCTGTCTTTAAATGTTCTCTCGGCGTGTGTCATGCAGAGTGTGGGCACATCAGCAGGAGGCATTGCAGTGCCTGACGGCAGCAGGCAGGAAAGGTCCCCAGTAGTGGGTCTTAGAATGCTGTGGTGCAATGGGCCGGTGGCTAGCCATGCTCAAAGAGAACATCCTGCAAGTAATTTGATGGAGCTGGCTTTTCTGATGAGTTTGTCCAAGCATTTGGCATTGCTTGAACTTATCTTGCTTCCACAGCAGTACACAGTGTACAGAAGTATGCTGGCCATCGCAAACTGGTAAAATATCTCTAATAATTTGCTGCACGCATCAAAAGACCGGAACCTCCTTAGAAAGTAGAGTGCCTTTCTTGCATAATGCTACAGTGTCATCTGCCCCAGTGCAGTTTACAACTCAAGTGGACCCCCAGGTATTTGTAACCGCACTGCACCACCTTCATTTCCTCTCCCTGGATAGTGACTGGTCTTAGGGGATCTCTGCAAACTCTTTTGTCTGGCTGATGCTGAGCTGCAGGTGGTTCTCCTTGCCCTATAAGACAAAGTCCTCCACTGGCTTCCTATGTGGTCCTCGGAGAATAACATCCGCTGGGCAAGTCTATCCCAAGAAGCATGGGATTTAAGGCAAAATGCACCCTGGATGGGATTTCACTCACAGGACACACAAAGACACAACAGGCAATTTAGAGAGATTACTCCACCTAAAATGACTCTGAACCGTCATTTTCCTGTCAAATACACAGCGTAAACCCACACAGGAACATAAAGATCATACAATCTCCATAAATATGATGCCTGGGGCAGAAGTCAAATCCACATAGGTGTGAGACCACAGAGCTACCCAGCAACTAGTCAGTGTCTCACGATGCCTTCACCCGTGCTGCACCCCTCTTCCCATCGCTGCACGTGCCCACTGACACTGAAAGGCTCTCTATCAATCCATCAGGCTATGATGATCTGGATTTATGTTGGTTCCAGTGAATGATTCCTCTGGGAATATTCCCAAATTGCGAGGCTTACATTTAAGAAAAAGTGAGGGGAAAAAATGTGAAATTCAGAGCTCAAGACAATAAATGAGATTTTCATACATTTTAAAATTTGAATTAACCTAATTTGAAATACTTCTCCGGCATCTTAATATGCAGTCTCGCTGCAGACCAGTAGTTCTTGCCCAGCTATTTCTTTTGTCATAGCCATGACACGTACTGCAGAAGTCATGCACGACTGTTCCCCTGCATTGCTTAGCTTATGGGTATTATATCGATTTGCCGATGAAAAGTATTAGTGAGGTCAATAAAATATGGTATGGTATGTATGCTTAATAAACTGTTTTTCATTTGAATTTCGGAGTACTTTAGCGTTCTTCGTTGTAAAATCACCAGTACTGCGACTTACTGTGGCAAGAAAGGGGTTAATAAGCACGCATTATTAAGAATCAACTATATCAGAGTGAATCCCGCAATCGACCGATGTAATTATGGGGAGATGGATGTTTCCCAGTCATTCGGTATATATCCTTACTCTTACACTAAGAGTGAGTCATATCTAAGCAAAAAATAGCTCTTACAAAGGTACGTGTTAAATGGAAAACGTAATACAGGGTTTCTCCTATGCAGCATGCACACACACCTACAAAAGAAAAGGAGGGGCAGGTTGAACGTTACAAAGCCTACATAGACCGGCAGACGGAGTTAGCAGGGAGGGGCCACACTGAACACGCTTTCAATACATGAGGATCTCTAATAAAGCGACCAGAGCGAGCTCACATTGGCATTACCACCAATGTAGCTACTGACTATTGCAATAGCATTCACCTACAAGACCACGCAGAAAATTCGTGAGAGATCGCATGAAACCAAGGGGGAGAGGTTCTCCTTGAGCGCCGTGCCAGTTCAATCGCTTTGTTTTTCGTGTCCTTTATGTCGTGGCATTGAGCGAATATTTAACAGTCTCACTGCAAGAAAACGACTGCTTTGCAGCAGAGGTGATCACTGCAATTTGAACGACCGTTTTTGGTTTTACACATGCCGTAGCTTTTTTTAACATTTATTTTTAACGGCATTTCCAGAGGCAGAGGCTGAGGGGGTAAACAAGTGCAAAGCCGTCCTCAAGAAGCGCTGTGTGGAGCAGGTTTTTTTTCCGCCAGTGCTCCAATTTATGTGAAAACGTCGTAGCTGCAAAATTTCGCTGCATTTATTTATTACTGCATTCGACTACCGATGTAAAGGATCCATGGGCGTTTAAAATATTGTACAGGAAGAAGAAAAACAGAAACACATTTACTCTGTATTCGCTGCATTATTAGTAGAACAACCGTACCGAAAATTCATTTGCCATCGTGTATCAAAAATGCCGGCAGGAATGAAGCCATTGGAAAAGTTTTTGAAGAAGCAGACAAACGCGCTCACTCGTGCCGGCGGCTTTGGGGAGAAGGCGAGCGGCACGGGGGCTACCAGGCGGCGGCCGAGCCTTTCGCGGGTCGTGCCGTTTTTCAGGGAGACCTCCCCGGACGGCGGGCCGGCTCGGGAGGTGTTTAGCCCAGAAACCGAGGAGCCGCCGTGCTGGCTCCCAGCCGCGGTCGACATCAGGAGTCCGTCGCTGTCCAGCGATGAGCAGAGCTCTGAGGCCAGCCTGGAGACGGCATGGACCCCGCTACCCGCGGACACCCCTGAAAACATCGCTTTGGCGGTCCTGGACGGCGTGGCCGGATGCAGGCGGCAAGGCATCTGCTCAGGTAAGCGGGCAGCCCTGTTCTGCCAGATGCGCATTGACAGCCTGTTTACTTTTTTTAAATAGCTTGTCACACTGTTACTGTTACGCTGAAGTTTTCAACAGTAGCCCATTTTAATCTAACGCTACATCCGTATGGTTGCCGAGCGGGAATGGGAAAAGGAGAGCGAGTTATTTCTGTAAAACATCCTGCTGTAGAAATGAGGGATGTGATCGTCGTTTCAAAATGACTGCGATTAAACGGCGCTTCAGATGGATTAAAGGGTTATGCGTAGCTTTAATAGGATAAGGCACAAGATGTATATGAGCACAATATTTAAGACATTTGTAGGTTAAGGGCATGAATTATTGCTCCCGTGCGTAGCCTGGATGTAAGGTGGTCGCGACATGTGTGCGCTGACAGCGCAGCGGCAGGGTTTCAAAGCAGTTATGTAATATGTAACGGCTGACTTTTGACTGCTTATAACTGTAATATTGTGAGGCATCAGATGATTGTCCACCACGAAAGCGAGCTGGAAGCTTAGTATTACTACGCTTCATGGTGAGGTTTATTTTAGACTCATTTTATCATCTGTAAACTCAATCTAAAATTAAATTTATCCACATAAGTGTGCTTTATTCTGATCGCGGTTGGTATAACATTTAGTTGTGTATACATATGACCTTTAGACAAGGTTAACATAATTCTGTAGAAGGCCTTCATTTATATGATTAAAACCGGTATTTTTTTTGCCCCAACTAAATGTGCTAGATTTCAGCATAATGCTGTGCTTGTGGTGCCAATTTGATGCCTTTATCAGTCTTGGCGTATGAGATTTTGTTAAAAGCCTACTTTGCAAAAATGGCGACAGTGCTCTTCTTACACATCATTTATATTGTCCAGTATTTTAGGAAGCAAATCCGATCAAACTCAGCCAAGCCAAGTGTTGGATGAAAAGTCTCATTGTAGACTGCATATGACAGGTATTTACCATTTAGGGTGGAGCAATCAATTAGAATTCTTGGGTACCATAGGTCATCATAACCAGTATTAGATTTACCTGCATGCTTATATATATAAATACACACACACACACACACCTTATAGTCTTGGAAGATTTCTTCTTTTGTGCCAATGTTACATTATGGGACCTATTTTGTGTGTCACAAGCTATAGATAAATCATAACTATGGGAATATAGCATAGGCCTCCTTGGCCACCAAAATCTGGGGTAACAGACGAAGCTGCCAAGATGCAGATGTTGAAATTCTCTGACGAGATCTCCATGGGGTTCAAGTTACTTTTGGAACGTCAAAGTCTGTTTATGTCCTATATACACATTTTCAACTGATTTTCAGTTGAATTGAATTTAAAAATTAAGTTAATATTAGATAACTTGGGACAGAAAAATGACAAAATTATTTCTCAATAGAGGGTAAGATTTCAGTGTCTTTCCGTGTGGTTTGCAAACCTAAAAAAAGAAAAAAAATCTATAATCAATTTTATTACAGCCTTTCTAAAATTTTCGCAGTAAATGGAAATTATAACTATGAGATGTATGCAAATTTAGAGAAATTGTAACATGAACTTAGATTAAGAACTTTGTGTTGTGTTTGAATATTTAAAATGTTGGCTACATTTTTTGTACGTACAGCATATACAGAGAATGGGACTGTCTCTGTTCTTCGCTTTGTGGAACTTTGCATGTTGTACTTTGAGATCCAACAGGAAAGCTGTCCACACATTACTCCACCTTAGATAGACTCCAAAGGTCAATTGTAAGCCTAGCATTCCTATTAAATTACAAGTGTATGAATCACCAAAATACACGTCTAGCATTTTTTTTTTGTGTGTGTACTGTGCAAGTACACATGGTTAAGCACAGTTGTGGAATTAAAAATGAATGAAGTGCATACACTACTGAATCTGAAATCCCCTTTAGTTGCCATCAAGTAGCATATTGTTATTTTATCTGTAGTGGGGAAATAAATGTTTAAAATTTTTGCTTCTAGTTGAAAGAGGGTCATAGAAATGTAAGTTGTATTGTGCTATGTACAATAAGGAAAAAATAAGTGAATAACATATGAATGCAAGGAACATATATAAGGAACATTATATAAATTTAGGACAGAAAAAATTGCATATTGTTTTTATTTTGCTATAGTGTTTTGTTTTAGCTTCACCTGAGAAATTCATCAGGCAATTGAATAGAAACGTCCGGTTTCCCTTTTTTTGTTGGATGACATTTTAAGTCCAAGGATGGTATAAGTAGGATAGTGACTTTAAATATGGGCCTCCATTTGAACTGGTTAGGAGCCAGTATTTATATTCATGGTGTAAGTTTGCACAGCTTAATGTGAAACTACTGAGACTACAGTTAAACTTTATGCTGTACTGGTAATACCGTCCATCTTCCTAAGACTTATTCAGTACAATCTCAGGCATGATAGAGCACAAGGTAGAGGACCACCCTGTATGGGATTCCAGTCCATTGTATGACACACACACACACACACACACACAGATTTGTAATTATGTCTTTGTGGGGACTCTCCATTCGTTTCTATGGGGAAAATTCTAATCCCAACATGAGGACCCAGCCCTAACCTAAAACATAAGTAACCTAACAAAACACGAGACTCTTGCATCGTTACTTTTTTTTTATTGCATTCAAAGATCTTCGTGGGGACCTGAAAAATGCTCCCCACAATGTGAAAATAGCAGGTTATTACATTGTAGGAAACATTTGGTCCCCACAATGTAATATAAACCTAATCCCTCCCCCACACACAGAGGGTAACTGAGGGATTTGACCCCAGCACTGGAAGTGTAATGCTACCTACTGAGCCTTCATCCCATATTACATTGGGATATAAATTCATTAAAAGCTATTTATTTTTGAAAGTGATTTATTTGCTACTATATTTGTATTAACATTATTTTTGACTCTTTGAGAGCAGATTGAGCTGCAACAATAAATTATATTTGTATGTCCAGAATATTACTTGTATGATTAGGATAGGGTGTTAAGATTTTTTTGTTAAACTAGACCGTATTCAGCTGGTATGACACATTAGCCTCATGACTCTAGGGCTGGGGGTGCAAATCCTGGCTGTGTCAAGCTTGCATGAATGCATTGGTGTGAATTGGTGGTGTTACATTCCCGATAGTTAAGAGTATGCCCTGATGTGGAGTAGTCAAGAGATTATAGAAAATGGGTTGATAGAAAGGCAAGTACAGTTAAGGGTTTGGGAAGAATGGCCTATGGAATGCTTTCTAGTTTAAATGATCTGATTTCTGATGCAGAGTGAATTGTTCGATATTTTAAGACCTGTGATAGATTTTTCCCCTGTACTGCTTCATCAATGCTGGGTCCTGGCAAGTCTCTAGACCAGTTATTCAAGAGAAGCATCTCAGTTACATGACTTCTTCTTTTTTTTTTTCTCATCATTGTCTGACTTATTTCTCTTGGGAAAAATTCAGTCCATGTTCTGGCAACATTTTCCCAAAAAAACTGGTCATGCAACTTGTGCTGCTTTTCGTCAGAAGTTCCCTTCAGCTTCTGCAGTGCAGTGAGATGGCGCAGTGGTTAGCACTGTTAGCCTCGCGCCTCTGGGACCGGTGTCTGCGTCTCTGCCCAGTCTTTGCATGTGGAGTTTGCATGTTCTCCACTTGTCGGTTTGGGGTTTCCACAGTGCAGAATCTTGCTAAGTTCAATTTGATTTGCCATATTGTCTGTGTGTGTGGGGGGGGCTTGTATATATTGCATTGTGGGGATCAAATATCCCCGTAATGTGATGATAACCTGTTATCCTGATCATGTGGGGACCATTACTTTGGGTTTTATAAAAATCTGCAAGCAAAAAACTAAAATAGCCAAAGGTCTTGTGTATTGTTTGGTTACTTATGGTTATGATTAGAGCTGGGTATGGGATAAGGTCGTCATAGTTAGGATCACGGTTTTGCCCATAGAAATGAATGAAAGGTCCCCGCAAAGAAATGAATACAAACGTGTGTGTGTGTATGTGTGTGTGTGTATGTGCCTGCATTGGCTTATTCCTTGCCTTGTGCCTGTAGCTTCCGGGACATGACCCCTAGGAACCCGCATAGGAGAAGCAGGTATAGAAGGTTGATAGGGATTTCTCAGGTATTGCTTTTACCTGTATCTTTCTAACCACTTTACCTCTGTTATTAAGGCTTGGAGGACCACATGAGCACTTGTATGGAAGCAACAAATACTATGTATACTGCAACATGATCAAAGAGGAACATTTTGGGTTTTGTGTGGGAGTCGTGTTATTTAAAAAAAAATGTTTATGTAACAAAGCCATCCCTTCTTTGCTGGCCGCTTGGCTTATAGATGCATGCCGCCCTGCTCCAAGCACACATACTTCAGTCACACTTCAGAATGAGTAGAGCATGAAGGGGCCTGGAGGCTGGTTGACTGTCTTGCTACCACTGTCCTGCTGTTTGTGTGTGTGTGTGTGTGTGTGTGTGTGTGTGTGTGTGGGTGCGTGGGGCTGTGTGTTTACATGGCAACCCACAGGCCCAGTTCACATGGCAACCAGTACATCAAGAAAGAGTAGGAGGAATGGACGGGAGAATTATAGAGGAGGGGGGTGAGAGAGCATTGAAATGCTTGGATATAGCAGAGCTGTTAGTCAGTAAAATGGGACGGGAGGCAGCATAAATTAATAATTAGCATTGCAATATACATAAAGACAGAGTGTAGCTACATAGAGAGCCATCATTTTCTGCTGCCATAACGCAGTGTCATGAGGAAAACTCTTACCCATATGTTGTTTTTGAGACATGTCATCAGAAACTTTCCAGAGCTAGTTCACAATGCACTGAAAAGTTCAAGACAGAGCTAATACACTACGACTAACCATTCTTACCAGATCCTAATTTCCAGGGTACTGAAAACCAGATTTTTTTTCTTGCAAGGGGAATCAAAAGTATGATTGCAGAGTTTTAAAATGATCTACTGTAGAAGCCTGTTATGTAAGTGCCGCATAACACAACTGGTGCCAGTTAGTTAGCGGGCGTTGATGCAGGTATTTATTATGGGCAGAACATTGTGGACACTGGATAATGTATGCTGCCATGCCATAGCCCGAAAAATCCCTCTAGAGCAGGGGAGGGAAATCTTATCCGCAAAGGGCCGGTGTGTATGCAGGTGTTTGGGGTAACCTTTAGGTCAGCTGTTCAAACCCATGTGTGAGGACTCTTCAGCCAATCAGTCCTCTAATTAGTCATCTAATAACGGAATTGCAGCAAAAACCCGCATACAGTGGCCCTTTCTGGATAAGATTGCTCACGCTTGCTCTAGAGTCAAGGCACACCTGTAAATTTTGGTCTGTACATACAATTAAAAACCCTGTTGGTTGCCGATATACAGACTTCATGTAATTAGGATGTCCAAATGGCCCCCTTCAGATGAATATTTTCTAGTATAGATGGTGTGTGTGTGTTTGTGTGCATGTGTGCGTGTGTGTGTGTGGAATATGTAGACCCAGATAGAACAAGTAGTCATTGACTTATGGAAAGAAGACAAGGGTGAAGTGGTTTCATACCATCCAGACTGTTTAACATACATGCTCTCAGGAAATCTGAGAATAGCATAATGTGCTGTTATTTATAAAGCACTAGTATCCTCTGGTAGAGCATAAGCTCTATTTTGTTGACCTCTGACTGTAGAGCTGCCAGCTGACCTAGATAACACTGGATACGTGGTGGTCATGTATGGGCGAGTAAAAGTAGCAATACTGTGGACAGAGCATAGTATCAAGGATCATGAAACAACATGAAACAGACATAAAAACTTCACTGGTGTTCATCTGTGTTATGCAGGTGTTTAATAGTGAGTAAGATAATTAAGCACATTGAATATAATAGGATATGTTGTGCAGTGATGCAGAATCACTGTGGAAGCATAGTGTAGCATTCAGACAGACATTCCTTTAGACACCTCACTTGCTGAGTGATTATGAGCATAATATTTAAATTTATCTGAAAATATGTACATCCGTTTGTCCATCCATCCATCCATCTGTCCATCGTCCAACTCCTCATTCATTACAGGGTCATGGGGGGGGGGGGGCGTGGAGCCAATCCCATGCAGCAGACAACGCAAGATATTTAATAAGCAATGTACTGTTAATTACCACTATAATCTGTTTTTCACACAAAGCTTAATAAAATTCTACCGGGACCTTATTTACATAAGTATCTTACTGTGTTATTGTTTCTCTTCTTGATGTTCTCTATAAAATATTTAATATTTTTTCCAGCTTTTTCGTCTGATTTTTAATTTCATTTTAATGATTTTCAAAATGAAGTCCAAAAAACTGCTTCATAGAAAACCAGTTCAGGCGGTTCTTAATCAGTCTTCATCACATTGCACTGTACAGGAGAGTTAGCGCTGAATCACAGATGTATAGGGGATGCTTATGCAATGACCCGTGAAAATACTAAAGCTTACTCATCTTCCTTCCTCAAGCAGTGTTGCCTGTAAATTCCGCAATTTCATAACCCTAAATCATATCTTTTGGTAATGTAGTTCAAATTGACACTTTTATGTTCACCTATAAACCCATCCATCAATTGATAAGAAAATTCCTTTTTCAATATTTTTTTTATGTTAGATGTTTACTCATAAATAATATTCAAATAATATTTTGAATAATATACATTTTATATGGCACCAAAGCAGAGGGAATTATTAAAAAATGAAATATGTCAAATGCAGCTATAATAACATAGCAGTCATTAAACTATTTAAACAATGTTCATTATAACAAGCAATGCATTTAGCATTTACATTTCTTATTCACTCATTTCCAAGAGAAACGAATGGGAGAATAGACAGATGGGCGAAGGAGAGGAATAGACGCTGTGAGTGCCCGCTCTGTTCATCCCGAGTCGCTGCAGCCCACGCAGCCTGTGAACAGCCTCCAAAAGTTCCCTTTTGCATTTATCAAACACACAAACAAATTCAGTGTCTTTTACAGGTTAAGACACATCCAGCAAGCACCATGGCTTCCTTACAACCACTGGAATGTTATGGCAAGGAGAAGCCCTGATTGTGGCCATAATTGTAACCTCCATTTCTGAATTTCGTGCCCGTTGCTTTGATTTTAGCATTTTGCATGTAGCTTCTTTCAGTAAGAATCTCATTTGCAGCAGCTGCCTGCCTCTTCACTCTCCTCTCTCCTCTCTCCTCTCTGTGCCCCCCCCCCCCCCCCCCCC
>JABFEB020000092.1:28356533-28376711 GCA_019775895.2 Stomatorhinus ivindoensis
TCAGCAGAGAGACACACTGCGCAACTCCTTGACAGACACCCATATGATGTAGGAAGACACAATCTTTATGATGTGCAGCTCGAGAAGCCACCAGACGATGAGCTGAAGCTTGTGTAAGCCATGCCAAGCAGAAAAAAAAGATGTGTAATCCTGAGGGCTGTGTGTTTTTCAGAGGACGTACAATATCTCTTATCTACTTAACGCAAACAGCCGCTTGTTGTCATCTAAAGCTCCTTCAGTAGATACAGCACGTCCACGCAAATGAACGAAATGCAGGATGTACTCGCAGAGGTTTGTGCTCGCTAAATAGCCTCGGACGTCACCGCCTGGCACTAAGGCACGCCTAACGGCTACATTTTAATCAACGGGGAGAGTGCAGTTTAAGGGAGATTCCAGCACCTTCATTTTAACAGATATTACAAGCAAATCTGTCTCTGTTCGTCCTCATTATTGCACGCAAAGGCCTCCCCTCTGGGCATTGGGCCGCACAGGAAGTTGATAAATCACACCATGGGGGTTACTGCAAAAGCAGCAGACTCCCTCCAAACTCCCCAGCGGAGTTTGTTACTGCCGTACGCCCAGCGATTCTCAGACTGCTGTTGACGTTATTCGTTTGCCCAGCGTATTAAGATGCTAACTGGCGCATCATGCTGTCCACAGACGCATCTCGGCTAAACTCCTGGATCAAATTTTTCAGTGAATGCATTTAATTTCTCCGTTACTGGAAAATGACTACTGCATAACATATCTGTCGCTTTTATCTGAATTCATATATGTGGAATCTTCTTGCTTTAGATTCTCATTCAAAATTGTAAAATAAACACAATGTAACCTTGCTGGCAGGTTTCAGATGGGAGATATTCTACTCGAGTAGCATGTATCACCATTGTATAAAAACAGTCACATACACGATTATTTTGCTCTTGTTAGTTTTACTTACATAAAAACATTCTGAGGGCAGAAGTAAAAATGATTGTCTCAGGGAGGTGGGCCCAAGCAAGTAACAGAGGCAGAACCAACCAATCATATGTCTTGGTCCTGCCTCCTATTAGTTGCTAGGTCCCACATCCTCTACAATCTGATTGGTTATCTCTCTGAGCCAATCGTTGTTCCTTTTACCCTCAAAACATTTTTGTGTCAGTAAAACTCAATTACTTTATTCGCCCCAAGGGACAGGTTGTGTCAGGTGTTGAGGAGCTAACAGTATAAGGGGAACATGCCTAGTGTGGCCATTTTAATTGTACCAGTTTATCCTGTGGATTACCTGCTTCAAAGCAGAATACATTACAGGGAGGACCAGATCTACCTGTTCTGTGAGTCACTTTTGGACGATTTTGCAGAGCAGGCACTATTTCTGGCCCCCTTGTGCTGATCTGCCCCAGTCTGCCATTCCTGGATCCACCACCAATTACAGGGAATTCTAAAATCTGACTTGATCATCCTTGCTTTGAAATCTCAGTCTTGGTCTTCACTGGGAACCCCTATTAAAGTCATGAAGCAATGAAGTCACCTCAAGAAACAGAAGGCATTCAGGGACCCGTCTGTCACCAGGGACGTCCTGAAGCCACTCGGGCCACATGAGGCCAAAAACCAACAATGACAATAATTATTTAAAAATGCAAACATATTCCAGCATAAACTTTAGTTAAAAAATAGACAATTGATAGAATTTTCATAATTATATATTAAAAATATTGAACAGGCGGAGCACTTATCTATGCCATTGAGTGTACTAAGATAACTATAACAAGATATTTGCTTTTAATAACATGGATAATTTGTCATTTATTATATATAAGGGATTCAAATCAAATTAAGTTATGACTAATTTGCCATACTATAATTAATCAAGTTTAAAATTAATGAAACCGATATCTGCCTGCAATACTGCAATTGTGGCCTTTTGTTTCTGAGAAACGTATAATGACTTTTGAAATCAGAGGCTCCTGAAACGCAAGTCAATTTTTATAGGCTTATGAAATCGGTTACGGATATTGGATCCTGTCGCATGTAGCTGCGAGGCGCTTTCAATTTCCAATGTGTATCAGCGCGACGTTGCGTGTTTCATAAAGCGCGTGAAAGGCCGCTTGTGTCGCGTGTTGCTTTTCCTTGTTTAGAAGTGACTCTTCCATCACTGCACATAGTGTGCATGGGTCTTAGGCAGTTCCTTAAGAAAACGCATCAATAATTATGTGAGCGGTAAGTGTATATTTGCACAGAAAAAAACGCAATTTAACATTAGGTCATATGCAGATTATGGAGAAAACAATAAATACTAACAAGATTTTCTTATATTGTCCCAAATTATACTGATATCTTGTTGGACGACTAAATGAACACCCCAGACCTCCCCTCAGGGGGTTGCACTGGCCGCTCTTGATTATGGGGGGGGGGGGGTAGTTACAACCCCCCGCCCGTAACTTACACCTATGCATTAGATGGGTATTGCCAGGCAGATATGTAATTATGGGGCTGAACATTCCACCACCCCACCTCCAAAAAAAAATCTCATCAAAATCTACCTAGGGCGAAATCTGTCAATTGGCCATCTATCAGTATTTCTACCGCCGGTATTTCAGGTTAAGAAATTTTGAAATAGCCAAGCTGACACACTTTTACAGACATAAAGTTATAGTTTTACAGCAACAGGAAGACCATTTAAATATCATTTTCTACGACTGCCTAAGACTTTTGCAGACTGACGGCAGTGAAAAGCGGATAAGTTCTTTGCGCCCATAGACGCTTTAATGCTATTCCGAGAATAGGCACAGCGGGCTCACTTTTTCATTGAAGTTTCAAAAAGAGAGGAAGAGAAAACACTGCCCTTTCGGTTAATTGACTTGTAGCCGTCACAGCTGACATTTAATGTGGCAGGAGTTACAAACAGACAGAAAGGTTACCGCATACGACAGGTGCTACCGGTTTGCGTCGCTCCGTCGAAAAAAAAAAAAATTAATAATCGTAATAATAAAAGATGATCTGGCGGGCACAAAGTTTACCGGGTCCTCCAAGGCTGATGGCTTTAGATGTCGCTTTCTCTGTACTGGAAATGGTTTGCACCCCGGTACACTTTTCAAAGGAGGTTGTTGTTTCAACATTTGCTGGCGGTGGCTACGGGGATCGATCATTATCTCTCCGCGGCGCGGTTCGAGTTGCGCTTTTCCACAATGCTCCGGCCCCTACTTGTATTTCATATTTAATGCACAATTCTTTGCAGCCGCTGAAGTGCTAGTCAGTGACGCACCCGTACGGGAAAGTGAGCCCAAGTCGTGATTAAATATTAATTAAAGTGGGTGTAAACGCCGAGGAGCGCTGGAATTACAGCGCGTCTGAGGACGTCTAGTCTTGGATGTACAAAAGTGGGCGTCGTCGGGCTTTTAAGAGCCGAAAAAAACCTTTCTCACTCCCCATGTGAAGTGTTAATTTCCTCAAATTTTGTATCGCAACAATCAGTCGCCTTTCTCACTTTAAGGATTTGTGAATAGCTTTGCATTTTAAAAAGGTCAGACTTTGATATCCCTGCCAGGCATTTAAAAAAATCAAATATGCTATTGCATCCTACTTGGCCAAACTAATCCACTTCGAATTGACCTCGGTTATATATGCTTGGATAACATACTTCAGTTCTATCTGCCAGTTTTTAACGTGTTTGTTGCGTCTGCTACAGCCCCCCCCCCCCCCCCACACACAAAGCAATAGAAGCCTGGACAAATTAAGTTCTGATACTCAAAGTGAGAGGGTTAAACTGTTAATTGCGCAGTTCTTTTTCACTCCTGCGCATTAATAGCACAGAACAGAGAACGTAATGGCCGTAAATGAGAACCGGTAATAGGTGTGAACACGTTGGATCATCCTGTTAGAAAAGAATAAAGAGTCCAGCCAATCAGTTATAGCTGTTCTGCCAAACTGAACTTGCATTGTAGATATTTAGTGAATATTTACTTGCCCATGCTTTACTATATGCGCGTGTTTGACTTGGGTCAGTGGACACGTACAAAAGCAAAGTCTCGCAAATGATTCATCGACGCTGGTCATGTGACCTTATCGAACAACTCATACGATGCCCCTTTTAACCTGTCCAGGTGTAAGTAAAATGTCCAGGTGTAAGTAAAATGTCCAGGTGTAAGTAAAATGAAATTCAATCTTCTTATACCCCATCTTGCTCTCCTGTGACACACACACACACACACACACACACACGTTTGTAGGTCATTTTTATGGGCAAGACCCTAATCCCAACATGCCGACCTTAACCCCTACTCAGCCCTAACCTTAAGCATAACCAAACAAAACACGAGACTTCTGGCATTTTTAGGTTTTTATTGCATGCATTTACAGACTCTTTGTGTGGACCTGAAATATGGTCCTCACAACGTCAAAAGGCAGGTTCTTATTAGATTGTGGGGGACATTTGGTCCCCACAATGTAATATAAACCTAATCCACACACACACACACACAACAAGCGAATTTTGGGGTTAGAGTGTAGGGTTCGCTATTTATCCAGCGGCCCTGGAGCGATTAGAAAAAACGTAATAATTGTATTGATTCTTTTTAAAATTAATTTTCATTAATAAAAACATTCCACTTTTCCTATAAGTGACCGCTGATTGTGCACTAATGATGCATGAGGCATTTCCCCTACACTGCCTTACTCTTGACAGGGTTTTTTCTGCAGCCAGGTAGGGTGCTTTACGGGCGGGACATGATCAAATGCACAACTGGACGCTGTAGTTCTGCTTGCGACTACGTTCTACTACTTTTTTTCAGACCCATCTCAGAAGACGCTGGTTCCGGCTCTTCCTGAGAGATGTCAGCGCATTTCATCCGGCGGTGCGCCGCCCCGGCGCCGGAGCGAGAATGCAGCAATATTTCGCTTCTGTTTCAGAAACAAATTACAGACGGCGTGACACCAGAGACCCTCTCTAACGCCACCCACCTGCAGACTGATGTCAGAGGAGCGAAACACGTGAAATCCTTTTTATCGGCGAGAACACGTGGAAGGTATTTAAAATTTAAAGGAGAAGAGGATAGATATAATGGGGTGAAAATATCGAATATATAGGTCTGTATAGCGACCCACATCTGATGTATAAACAAATACGGTTTTTCAGCGTCCCAGAGGAAAGGCGAGGTCAGTCTGCACAGCGCACTGTGATGTACAAGCGCATATATAGCGGCACTCTAGGCTGTAGGGTGTGCTGTGTAATTCATATGCTCTTAAAGCAGTTTGAGGGCTCCTTTCATCGCACCTGAGTCCCAGCGATACCCCGCACAGCCAGAGGGAACTGAGAGCTCTGGGCTTCTCCAACAAAGGAAGTTTGGGAGTCCCCCACAGGCTGGGTAAAATGGGTTACACACCCACCCCGTCCCGACGAGTAAACTCAAATGTTATGTCTAAAGGCAACCTTCCATAAACCATGTAAGGGGAGCAGGCTAAAGTCCCAGACTGCCGCCCCCCCCCCCCCCCCCCCCGGGGGCGGGGGGGGTTCTGTCACCACAGCCACTCAACAGTGCGTCTCCCAGGCAACGCTAGGGAAAAAGAGGTTGAAAATATGCACACAATATCCTCGCAGGAATACACAACAGACACACTGCAGTCTTTCCACGTGACTGCAGAAGACGTCCAACTAGAAATGATACAATAATTCCAGGGCACTGCGGTGTGATCTATTTAATTTTTAGTATGACACTAATTGATGCAGTATTAAGGTGGTTGTTTAAATAGGTGATGTTAAAAGAATAACTAATTGCAGAATGGACATTTGACTACTGTATATGTGTCAGAATAAAGAGAGTAGAGATGAAAGTATTTGTTTTTAATTATGTTTGTATATTATTTATTTCTACTGTGTATAACTTGGGAGGAACCTATATTTGTCTAGGTCACCAGGAAGCAAGTTAGTAATTCTTTCGTTTTACATGTATATCTACACGTAACCTGCCTTAAAGTGCAGTATTTAATTATGTTATGCAAAAATGTTGTATTGTGTTTATGAAAGGCATGTTACGGTTAGGGTGGCACAGTGACTCTGTGATTGGCTCTGTCACTTTCCTCCTGGGCTGGAGGTCTGATTCCTGCCTGTGCTGTGTGTCACGTGTGTTTCTTTCTGCAGTCCTTACACACGCACTTGGCCTATAAGGCAGCCCTTAATTGTGTGATTGTGCATTTATCCTTTGATAGACTCTCACCTCAGCCTGGGTGAGCCTATGTGCTCATTGGTGTCTGGAATTTGGCTCCAGCTTCCCCTGTGATCCTGACTAGGATAAGTGACTGAAAAAATGAAGAATATAGGCCTGTGTATAACAATTTGCTGAGAAAAATCACGTCTGATCAGTCTGTATGATTGCATTTCTTTGAATACTGTTCCTTCCAACATTTACCGTAATTCCTTCCGTTTCCAAGCAAGCAATATCAGCTTTTAATCACAAGCTAAGTGCGTGTACAGGAAAACGTAGACACGCCTGAACTTGCAACTGTCTCCTAGCAAAGAGAAAAATTAGTGCATAAACTACAGTAGCGCTCTGTTTATGTAGTGATTTACAGCATTTAATACAGCATGTATGGGGGGTTTGTTCATATTTTTATTGATTGACTGACCGACCACTTTTTGTTTTATAAATTGCAGGCAAGTGTAAATCATTTAAGGCATGTTACAGGAGGTAAACAGTCACCCCCTATGGTCCTGCAGTTGCTGCGTTGAGGACAAGGGTGGGGGTTTTCATACACAATATAAAAATGTAGGTGCAAGTTTTAGTTTGTGGAAGACTTGTAGCAGGCTAGAATAAAGCTTGGTTCATTGTTGAAAGTGTACATTATTACCAAAAACTCATCAAATATTTGTAAATGAATTTCTAAGATATTTGGAAATTATATTCAAAATCTGGATTCCACAAGATCTTATCTACTTTTATTGAAAGAAATACTTGTGTGAGTAAATACTTATATCAGTAGTATCTTTTTACATCAATCAGAAATCTACTGATATTATTGTAGATACCAGTGTTGTGTAAAAAGTTATTGATTGACTAATTAACCTTGATTTAGCTCTGAAGTTGACTGAGATGTGCATGTAAAATCCCAATAACACTTAGGCATTCCCATTTAAAATCCAGCATTACCAGTAACCTATGGATTTTACATATTTGAATTCCACATGAAAATGGGCAATCAATTAGTCAAGTTCATTATTTTGAATAAAAGTTTTGGCTTGGGGGAAAATGGGGGTATATCCTACGACTTTTAAGGACCAAGGATTAAGCACTCCCAGCCTTGGGTCATTACTGTTATTATATTGGACCTACAGAGTTAAAATGTCAGTATACAGTTTAAACAGATTTATATTATTGATCCAGCTTTTTTCATGTTGTTTACTTTTTCCAGTTCATAGAAATGTGTGTTTTTATGATAGTATATTTCTGTGATAGATTCAATCACAGATTCAATAAATAATCAAAGCATAGAGTGTAGACATAATTTCCACATTATTCTTTACATGTGCTAGATAAAATGCAAAGGGTGCGTCAGCAAACGTGACATAAAGTTTTCTGATGAATTGTCTGAACATGATTCTTGTTGATTGCTGAAACAAAAAATGACACAAAATTATTAGTTTTAGCTTTAACCTCATTAGATCAATTACATTGTAATAGTAGTAGTGTGATGTGCTGTTTACATATTACATAAGTTTTTGTCTGTTGGAAAATTGTACTGTATAGAAATATGTTAATAATGATACTAAAAACAATACTGTACAAATGAACAATCTTTAATTACTAAAAGTTACTAACCTGATAAACTCTGACGTCAAGAATTATCACCTTGAAAAGAAGGATTTGTTGCCTCATTTACAGTAAAGTTCTAAAAGAGTATTGCTAACTCATACTCTACCCATTCCCTCCCCCTTTCCTCTCTTCACGGTGTAGCAGAGATACTCCTGGATGACTTCATGCTGACACACCCCATCTTCATGGCCCCTGACAGGTTCCAACAGGTCCTCCTTCAGCAGTATCCTACTCAGTATGCAACGTTTGTCACCGTGTGTGCGTGTCTGTCTGCCTGAATGTTTGCCTCATTGCTGCAACTTTCTGTTTTATATCTATTAAAGTTTGGGGGGAAATTTTGGCTTAGGAAATACCCCGTACCTCAGATATTGTTTACACTTGATTTCCAGAAACTGTCCAGAATTGATTTTGTAAATTATATGAATGGGAAAAAGTAAAATGTTTTTTCATTATATTTTTTTAAATTGTTTTTGCCTACATTCCTCCCAGTGAGGAAGTAAAACGTGCATCCATGTGAAAATTTTAGAAATTCGTCACACAACAGCTTGCTTAAGTAGGCCAGCCTGTACGTCTGACGGGAAAGGTGTCGGGATAAATGAGAAAAGCAGCATTTTTCTGTTTCTGTGTGTGTGCGTGCTATTCTTTATCCAGCATCTAATATAATTTACTATATCCTCTCTGAAGGATACATGTACATTTTTTTTAGGATTTAAAAACACAGTGCGACTCTAATATTTATTTTAATGCAAGTGAATATATTTTTTCCAGTTACCGGAGTGATTTGTACCGGCTTACGTTTCGTTTCTCTCCAGCTTTTAAGACCTTGAATAATCTATTAATTTTAGCCAAGAATCAAGGCTGTAATATGCAATGGATAACCATGGATTTGGGCCAAACCACTGTGGGGGGGCTGTTGATTCAGCATCGCTAAATACCCAACTGCATACAGAGCTGCTAAGGATGTGACATAATGTAGAGTAGCACTCATGATTCAGGCAAGATGTTTTAGGATTTAGTGATGATATTTCACCTTTTAAATAATGCGTAGAAAATGGTATCCAGCAAAGTAACTCACAGTGTATTACTTAATTTAGTTTCATAAAAAATATTTAATAAATAGGAAAAAAGGAAAGTACTGCAGCAGAATTTACCTGAATAGCACCACAGATGAAATTGCAGTTGCTCTCCGGAGCTGGTGTACATGAGAACAGTTATTTTTGTTGCAGATATTTTTAAATGTCTGCCCATATGAGTTGCACCCTTCCACTGACCAAAGAAATCTTGTGCAAATGGAGTGTCTCATTTGTAGTGAAAATATCATCAGCCATAGTTCAATTTCACTAGCATGGATGCATGTTTTTCCACACAAATTTTGAATAGTAATGAAGATAAGTGGCACAAACAAGCTTCAAAAACCAATTTCAATTTAATTTTTCAATGTACAGGCATATATGACCTATTTTTACCTTGATTGTTACCATTTGATCTATTATAATATAAACCCTTATTTCCCATTGGGTTTCTTTTCTGGATACCCATTTTTTACCATAGAAAAAAAATGTTCCTTAAAAAATTGGCACCAGAGTTGGTTGTCAATATAAATGTTTAACCCTGTGGAACATATCTGAGCATTTTTGAAGTGCCTTAAAGCATAGCATTATCTTAACCATAAATTGTACCTGCACAGATCTCAGTCTTCATTAAATTATACATCATGGGCATGTTAGCTTGTTTTGCCTTCATTTTAGTTACATAATAGTTAATATCAACTAGCAACTTAATTTTTTGAGAAAAAAAGAGAAGTTTGGAATTAAATAGTCTTTTTCATTTTGTATTCTTACAGTTTTAGAATGTTCTGTTTTTACTTTGTACTTTCTGCAATGCAAATTGTATCATCTAAAGTTAGAACAAAAAATATTTGGTTGGCCTATCACCTTGATAATATGTAATTTGCTACAGCCTGTTTCAGTAGCCACACAACAAAAGGCAAAGTACACTTTGAGAGGGATGGAGGTAAATGGTATGCACACATTCACTCGCACTTAAACACCGGATCACAGATGACAGTTTAGCCGAACCGCGATTTATACTAGGAAAACTGCTTCGTAGCACAAAACCAAAAGTGAACACTGGTCAATCGATTGATTAAATATTAAAACATTGCTTTTTTTTGTAAAGAAAATTAGTAATCTATGCCTTATGTAATTATTAGTATAATTCACGTTACTAAAGTTAACTTTAATATATTTATAGAAAAACAGATGGATAGACAGCATGTGATGTTTGGTTCCTCTGTGTCTGTAGCTTCAGTCAGATACTCATGCGCAGGATAACTTGCCATGCTGTAGTATATTGTTGAAATGCCTGTGGGAAATGTCCATACTGTTTCCATGCAGAAATTGGTGAAGGTCATAATGTGGATCATCCAGGCAAAATGGTATGTGGTCACAGCTGTAGATAACACGTTTTGCCCCATACAGCCGCCCGCTACAATCCCCTTTCTTCCAGAATGTGAGTTTCACATGCTTACCCTGGTTAATAACAGATCCATTACTTTTGTTACTGTAACAATGGATGACTACTGCTTCTGACTCTTGCGCACTTTTGTTATGCAATTTACCATGTGGGATCCAGCCAAAAAGTAGCCAGAAATTCTACAAGATCACTTACAGATGGTTCTGGACAGCAGAACATATTAGAGAAACTAGATGATTTCAGTGACCGTAACGGAGAATGGTAGCATGAAGGTATTATTAACACTTACTCTTTCAGTAATCTCTTAAGTGTGTCATGGTCTAGTGTAATTAAAGCTCCTTCAGTATCTTCTCCCAACAAGTGTGCTGTCGTGTCAAATGCCTTCTTATGTGAAACAAGCCGAAACTTGCGAAGGATGTATTAATAACGGACCTCGCTGGGAGCCCATTTTGGTCTTAGTGGAACCGCTGCATCAGAAACGTGATCTTATTCAATTGAGCATCCTTCAAACCAAGTTAAAATGGGCAGTAGCATCCAACGGTCCACAGAGAATAATTGTAAGACTGGCGATGAGTGTGCAATTCTAAATTATATCATCTTGACATGGCATTCATGCAACACGCATTTAATTGGAAACACTTAGCTGATGCCAACAGAGCTGTGCAAATGATGCAGAAGCATTGTGCAACAAAGAGTTGCCATTGTGTATATTTATTTGAGCACACATCTGAGCAAAAGAACTACAACTTCAATTAATCCAAATGTAGGGGCCTCACAGACAATTATTGCAACTTTTCATAAATCAAAATAAGTTGTTGCTTAACAGTCGTGCATTATAAAGAAATTTTTAAATCCAACTGAACCAGACATCTTATAAACATGCTCCTTAGATATCAGTTCTGGGTCCCAGATACTCTTGCATTCCAGATATCTGTTGAAACAGTTCAAGTCCATGATACTACCTTTATAAGCCTTGATGGAATCTAACTCGCATTAAAGTCTCTGACTGCCTGCCGTTTCCCTGTCAGTTCAGATACCAACACACCAGAATTACAGAATGTTAGGTTGCAGGAGAATGTCATGCAAAAACAATGGTGTAAACACACTTCCTTGGTATTCCTCCTTATAGAAGGTGGAGAGGCAGACCCTATACTGTCCAATATTAAAGATGCTTAAAAGCGGGGATCTCCAATTTTCCTCATTCTGACGATTCTGGAAAAAAGCCTGCATGTTTAAATTGACGTAACACTAACGCGAGATCCCTGACTAGATGGAACCACCCTCTTGCGGTTCAAATCACTGTCACCATGTGGGAGTCCGTGGACTGTATTGCCATTCTTTGTGTAGGCACGCATCCTCAGACCTTTTACAAAAAGAAAACACGATCATATCTTAATCAGTGTATTTTTATTCACTTACATTAAGCAAATAAAACCTCTGAGCGCAGCCATGTAGGGATTTTTTCAGAATAATTATCTGTTATGAAAAGGACATGCAATGAATCTTAAATAATGAACTCTAATAAAAACACAATGGGTGTGTTATGTAACATTATTGGAGTTCTGCACATTTTAATTATATATAAAATGCATGACGTTTTCCTTGCAGTTTTGATTTCACACAGGCAATGATAAATTGTGAAATAAGACACCTAATTGCTCTGTGGTTATTTTGATTCACTGATTCTACTCTGTCAAGCTTTTCCACAAAATGGGTTTTTGTGCCATGTTCCGTCCATTTTCTTGTTTATGAGAGAAAAGGGTGAGGCAAGAAAACGTGGGTGTTACGGGTGTGTCTCTGTGCCTGAACAGTTTGGGCATGGCTGTAATTACACCTTACATCTGGACATACTGTGTGTTTTTCCTTCTTTGTGTGGCAGCTTACAGGATGTGTGTGTGTGATTGTGTGTGTTTGTCTTCACCTGATGAGCGTTCCTGAATGTAGTGTTGTCCTGGACTGAACTGCTGTGCAACAACGTACAGTGCATGAACATGTGCAAAGCTCAAATTTGTTGTCGTTTTAATTATTTAATGCATTTCATTAAGCCTTTTCAGGCTACTGATCATTGTTTGCTTTTTGTGAAATATATAATAACCCTATAGAAAAAAATGGGATTGTAACAGCTGTTCATAATGCAACACTTTTCGTTAAGGTGGCATCGCCTACTACAGTCCAATGAGGGTTGGTGTTTTTGTAAAAATGTATGCATTTGTCATCCTCTTTGCCAAGTGCTATAGAAACTTCTCCTTGACATTTGGGTCAGATTTGGGGCGGAGGGGAAGCAGGGGGAGACCTGGCCTGGCTGGGATGGGGTGGAGAGGAAACAGGCTGTCTTGAGTGTGGCCTTCCGCTACCTGGATACCTATCGAGACCTATTGCAGGAGGAGGGGGAGAAATCAAACAGCTTCCCCAAGGTACAGTTTATCTCGCATACATTGATTTTTTTTTCATTACATAACTGTACTAAAACGCAAATCCTGTTCTTCTTTTAACAATCACGCCAACTTATATACCAACCAATATACAAGCATGAGATATTGGATCCTGAACTGTATGATGCCATTTCAAAGCCTATATTTCAAAGGATTTGTTTAAGCTTAGAGCAAGTACCTTGGAAATCACGTGTTATAGTGTTTCTGCTGTTAGTTACTCAAACTTGTACATTTTTGAAATGCTTTTTTTATCAGCATGTTTGCTTTGTTACGGGGGGGGGATGAGGGCTGTTAGGGTTGTCAAAGTCCAGGGGGGTTACCTAACACTGCATACAGCTTAAAGATATCATTTTTGCAATGCTTTAATTTAGCCTTTTATATTTTACTGTGGTAAATGTACACAAAGACTTCCAGCACTGTTTTATGTTCCTCTTTCTCTTCATCGCTTTCAGGAGCTTTATTTATGTGCTGCCCAAGAGTTGAGCAGATATCCAGAGCTGGTAGAGGATGTGCTTAAACTGCAGCGTTGGACTGAAATTCTACAGAGTCAGTGAGTGAACATGCTCAGCACAACTAAGACTACCACTTCAGACATCGCTACGCTCTGCTATTCGTTGCTTGCCACTAAATGCATCAATACACACTATCAACACAATTGCTGCTGCAAAAGCAGTAGCCTATAAAGCCCTTTTAGCTGATTGCCAAGCATGTTTAGGTTTACCATTTCCCTCACCCCCAGCCAACTTAAGCTTGAGCTTTGAACTTCAAAAGACACCCAAGCCAGCCCACTCTGTAGAAAAAAAATTAATGCTGCAGGCACTACAAGAGAGTGGAGGCCACAGCAATAGAGGAATTCCCTACTGCACAGCGTCAACAGGAAAAAAAAACAGGGAATAACAGGCTTTCTACTGAGTAAGGTGCTGCTTGGAAGACCCACGCCCACACGCAGTAATTGCGAAAAGATCAGTATGTGTCAGCTCAGACTGCAGACATGCTACTAAGCTTGATAAACTGTTTCGGCTGTGGATTACATGGTTAAAACAACACCAATCTTTTACTTGGAATTTAACCAACATGAGTGCCAGTTCAGATTCACACTCCAGTGTTAAAAACTCTTCATCTTAAAAGACTGCCAAACGCAAGGAAGCCACACGATTCCGCACTGCAGTACACAGACCGTAATGGTGTAATATGGACTTGCAAAAATAAAAAATGTATACAAATCATGCAGCGTTCCGTTCAGACAGCTTGATGGCTGGAAAAATCCTTGTTGGCACTGTTTCTAGAACGGAGGAAGACAAGGACAGCAAAAAGAAGCAGGTACGGCCACTGTTTCGACACTTCCGCCGCATTGACGCTTGCCTGCAGCCACGAGAGGCCTTTCGGGGTTCTGACGAAAGTGAGTAATCCATATGTTCTTTATTAGTAGCAACAAAAATCAAGGTGGAACAAAGGTTGTTAGCTTACAATAGATCTAGACAATTATATTTATTTTCTTGTACATTATACGGTGTTGGCGGACTAAATGATAAAGGAGATTATAATATGAACACTCAATTGTTAAATGAGAATGTTTTTAAGGAGCTGTTGTAGCAACTGCTGTGTGCTGTTAATCTACAGCCAGTGATTATTTTGTCAGAAGACAATAGTTATGGAAATGGATGAGGAAAGCATGTACAGCAGGCTTAAATGAGTCTTTTTTTCTGTATAGTTTTCTGTAGGGTGTACATGCCAGACCACTCTTACGTGACCATCCGTAGCCGGCTGTCGTGCCGCGTGGGCGAGATCCTCGCTCTTGTGCAGGAGAAGCTGCAATACAGTGAGGACCAACCCAGTCGCCCAGGAACCTTGATACTTGTGGCAGTAACATCCTCTGGAGGTAATACATGCAGGTTCATTGTTTCCTGCAAAAACTAGAATTAGTACCATAGTTTTAAATATCTGTGTAAATTAGGGTGCCTTCAGTGTATAGAAGCCCCCTTTTATCTCAATATTGTAAATAATTGTAATTGATTGTAACAAATTATTTATATTTATAAAATCACTCACACACAAACTTAAGTGCCTAGCCCTAGTTAAAATTTACAAAAATATGAAACTCACCAGTTCGATATAGGATTAACCTAATGCCATTTACAAATGTTTGTGTGCCTTTATAGAAAAAGCTGTGTTCCGTCCTAGCGATGAGGCTGTCTTCACCACTTTAGGTGTCAATACCCACCTGTTTGCCTGTGAGCCACATGAACTGGAAACCCTGGTGAGACATATAATGGTGTTTACTGGGGTATGAATTTTAGAGGAGCGAAGAACAATTGGGGCAGGTTTAGATAATGAGAAATTGCAGGGGCCATTTCATATCATGTGTGTGGTCGGAAAATGTTGAAAACGGTTTTGTTCCCTGTTAGTTTGTCTCTGTCCTGCTGGCACACAATTATTTTAATAATTTGAAGTAAAAATTGAGTGAAATACCTGTCATAACTGGCAATGAAGTACAGATGCTCTTTGTTTTACGATAGTTCAACTTCCGGTATATATTGACTTTACAGTGGTGCAGCAGGGATGCACATTCAGTAGTCATCAGATTCAGAATTTCGATCTTTTCATGGGGTGGCGCAATATCACACGACATCTTCTTGTGAGAGCAAGCGATGGCAGCATCCTCCCAGCCACGTGTTCCGTCTCCATCGCAATCTCAGTTGTAAACATCTAAAACAGTGTTTAACAACATTGTACTTTTTTTTTTACACCAAATTTTCCCAAGTCTATTATGTTTACTAAATGCCCAAGTGTGTCCTATCGTATCATATTCATATTCCACTTCTGATATCTTCATCTTATCATGGGTTCACTGGAACATAATTGCATCGTAAGTCGAGGAGCAGCTGTTCTGACAGTGTTGTTTTGTTTAATTGTTGTGTTGTTTAAATGCTTAAATGATACTGAGCCAGAAAAGAATATGGAGGAATACAAAGCACATTAATGTAGAAACTTGTGGTTCTAGTCGTGTTTTTGTTTTGTTTCTTCTCAGTTTTCAATTCTTGATCTGTTTGTGTCATAGCTTCCATTGCCAGAGGAAATTCACTGGACTCCTGGGGACAGTAAGCTGCATGACATGAGTGCAGAGGAAGTGGCCAATCAGCTGGTTGCATTTGACTGGGAGCTCTTCAGCTGTGTGCATGAGGTCAGAAGGCAAAACAGAAACTGATAGGGAGGGACACACTGGCACATGTTTGTAGGTTGCTATTCTTTATACTGGGGAGGTTATTTGGTGCCTCAGCTGAGATGTATAGGTTTTCAGTTTGAGTTTTCACTGGTGGGTTATATTAACTGTAAATTTAAAAGCGGGTTTATTTTTATTCTCTTTTGGACAGGTGGAGTTTGTGTGCTATGTATTCCATGGTGAGCAAGCTCGCTGGCGCCCCCTTAACTTGGAGCTAGTACTGCAGCGCTGCAGTGAAGTGCAGCACTGGATCGCCACTGAAATCCTTCAGTGTCAGTCTCTTCCTAAGAGGGTGCAGCTGTTGCGGAAGTTTATCAAGATGGCAGCATTGTAAGTACATGTTTGTATCACTGTATTTCTGTGCGTGACCCTGTAGGTCGGCAGAAAATAAAGGTACCAGGCATGATGCTTGTTTGTGCTGATTTATATATAAGAATTTTGAAAATGTTATGGATTATACCCGCAACCAAGTGTAGTTAAAAATAAATAGGCCTTTTTCACTGAGCAGGAACAAGGCTGAAACATGGCTAGTGGCCTAGTATGTATTTAGCTTATCCACTACAAACTTGTATGTAATACATTTTATGAACAATTACATGAAGTATATCTAAAGAAGCTGGAGCAATTTAAATTAAAGAAGTCATTTTAATTTTTTTGTTTTTGATATTTTTGTATTAATTTATATTTAAACAATGTCATTTTTAATTTTGTTTTTGATATTTTTGTATTCATTTATATTTAAACAATGTCATTAACTGAAAATATTACAGATTATTAAATATAAAATTACAGTCACATGGTGATTAAGTGTAGGCCTAGTTTAAGTGCCTGATTAGTTGCTGTAGAATCACAAATCTCACAGCATGTCATGTGAATGCCATTAGATAAAATGAAGAGACAAAAACTCAAAATACAACCACGTGCAGAAACAGTAATATAACTGGATAATGCCCTGTGCCACACAGTTAATATTATCCAGGAACGGTTCATGAACTTGACAGTGAATGCTGCTTGATACAGTGACCAAGTCTCATTCCAATTGAACATTAGTGGAATGAGATGGAATGAGCTATTTAGAGCAAAGATCCACTATCAGTCAACTCAACGTAACTGTTGGTCCAGCGTTCCAAGTCTTAATCAATCAGTAGAAATTTAACAGCAAAAAGGACTTGTCCCCCATTACTGTAAGTTAGTATAACTGATGGTACCCTTTTGGTTTCCATACATAAGCATTCATGTGTTTTCAGGTGCAAGCAGCAGCAGAATCTATTGTCCTTCCTTGCCATAGTTCTTGGGCTGGACAATCCAGCTGTGAGTCGGCTTCGCCTAACTTGGGAGGTAAATGTTGATGCTGTTACGTGATGCTTCTTGAATACACTGTAATGACATTGAAACCTAGCAGAATGGTGCTTCAGTTCCTCAGTGAATCGATGCATTAACGAAATGTTTTGAGCATTATCATTCTGATAAACATAATGCTGCTGACAGAAATTGAATGTTTGGTGCTCAAGACCAGAACATTTTGGATGTTAATTGCCATAGAAGCACTACGGGACTCCTAAAATAGTAGAAATGACGTAATCTGATCAACTAACACCCATAGCACTTAACTGTAAATACAAGAAATATGCGATTCAGATGTTAATATAGTGATTATGTTCTCTGCTGTGATAAATACATTACTTTTGTTTTTTTTGTATACAGTATAGACAGTATAGTCTTGCTGATCGAATCGTCTTTTTTAGGGGCTGCCTGGAAAGTTCAAGAAGCAGTTCCAGCAGTTTGAGAGCGTTGCAGTTGAGTATCGATAAATGGAAGCGGTGAAGACAGGATCCTGCTTCTGTGGACATGCTTGTATAGTTGACTCGTGCATTTTTCCTGTCAGGATCCATCTAGAAATCACAAGTCCTACCGGGAGTTAGTGACAAGTCTTCGTCCACCGCTAATCCCTTTCACGCCATTGCTGCTGAAAGGTGAGTATTTTTTTTATATGAATAATTATTACGTATACCACGGCGATTTTAAAAGTTACAAGAAAAAGAATTTGGTAAATACCATTAGCAGCAATTCTTTTTAGCTACAATTTACTGTGAAAGTTGAAAATCTCTTTGCTCAAAGGATCATGGTTTTCCCAGAGAGGATAGGGTCAATGAGCGGCAGCGGCTCTGATATCGTACGGTTAAACCAGTAAGTTGCGTTGGTGTGTAAGCGTGGTATCAGAATCGGTATGTAAAAAGACGTACATCCCAACAATAGCACAGGAAGGCTGCGGGGTCAGGCCTGCTCTGTCATTCTCACACAGCAGCTCTCCACATGTGCTCTCTTAGGTATCCCCAGCCAGCCATCAATGCTGAAAAGGTCTAGTAGCATTCTAGGAGAACCATACCTAAAGGCCCAGCCCTTGTGTTTAATGTGCTTCCCTAATCACCTTCATTTTACTCAACACTTAGCAGCTCCGGTTCCTTGTGTGACGGGGCTGAAAAAGACACGGATTAGGCGTTTGGGGGAACAGTGTTTAACTCCCTATACATGGAAATATTTCTGCAGACATGGGGTTGATAATGGTGTATTTGCACAATACCTAGGTGTACATATATTTTGAAACAGTGTTTGGTCCTGAATTGAGACTTAGTTGTTTATATGTTACGTAAACCTTCATTTCAGAAATAATGGTTGAGAATCATTTTGCTTACTGTCGTAAGTAGAGGATGCAAGCCTATGATTCAGCACTAAAATGCTCAAATTCTGGGGTGTTAAGTCTCTACTCCCTTCTGCCTTTCTATTAAACACTTTCAAATGACAAATTGACTCAAACACATTAGGGTTCATTAGCAGGAGACATGCTGAACTATGACCTGGAACAGAACTGGCAGGGGTCTTTAGGCTAGACGGACAGACAGGCAAACATTGTGCTTTAACGGCGCTTGAACTACTTCTACAACCCTAGTGTAGTGTAAAATGTTGTAAATGTTTTCTAGCAAATACTCCTAAAGATGCAACTGAAAATAAAGCATTGGTTTCAGTTCCCAGTTTCTATAGACCCCAAAGTTAATTTTTATTATTTTGGCAAGCTCTAATGTATCCAACACAAATTATAAAACACATATTTTGGGCCTGGTAAGTTAATTAGAACACAAATGTAACATGTATTGGCCAGATGGCATGAAAGCTGAACTAAGGTATGTATATTTAATGTGAAAAGTTCCCTGGCTTTAGTTAGATGTTGCATAGTTCAGCCATGTTCATGTGCACCAATAAGGTAACTGTGTGTAAATAACAGCATAGCTCTCTTTTATGTTTAAAATTTCCTTTAATGTCTTGTTTCTCAGATCTGACCTTCCTTCATGAGAGCTGCAAGACCTTCCATGGCGAACTGGTCAATTTTGAGAAGATGGTAAGTTATTTAACCCAGAATCAACACTGTTGTACTAGATCACCAGCTGTTCTACATCTCAGAAATGCAACTTGAGTTTGAATTTAGTATAATCTACTGTATTAGTCATATACTTTTTTCAGTTACTAGCTCTTTTCAAAACACTGCACATTTTATTTTCTTAAGCACAAAGTGGCTGAGATGGTACGGGGTATCAGGAGGTATCGGAGCGGCCAACTGCGTAAGTTTCACTTATCTTCCTCTTTCATTACATTATTTTCATATTTTTTGCGAAAGCAACATACAAACGAGGCAAATAGCACATTACAAAAATACAGCTGTCGAAGGGAGCCAGTCATCAGATACAGAAATGGCAGAAAACAAAACATACAAATAGATCAAAATCAAATGTATCATAATACGAGACATGCAGCATTGTGAAGAGCATTGTCAAAGTGGATAGAACAGAGAACAGTGAAAGAAACCACTCCTCTCACTCCTCCTTACAGAGGATTTATATTTTTAAAAGCAGACACTTTCAACCTACCTCACCCATCAGTACAGTACAGTCCTGAGGCCATTTAGTCAGATGGTGAACTTCAAAATGAACAGCACTTTAGTGGCACATTCAATACCTTTTGATATTACGGAAATCTGGAAATCAAAAACTGTCATTCAAGTTAAGGAGAATAGTTAATGATACAATTCTTTGTTAATATTATGTAGAGTCAAAATGCTCTGATGTTACTACAAGGGGAAGATGGTGGAGCAGGAGGTAGCAGTATCGTTCGGCAACTGTAGGGTTGCAGGTTCGAGGCCTGGTTCCTTCTGACCCCATCAAAGTGTCCTTGAGCAAGACACTGAACCCCCAATTGCTCCCGGTAGGCAGGTTGG
>JABFEB020000092.1:28376811-28392521 GCA_019775895.2 Stomatorhinus ivindoensis
GTGTGAATGGGTGAATGAGAGGCATTATTGTAAAGCGCTTTGGAAGAAAGCGCTATATAAATGCAGCCCATTTACCATTTACAATTTACCCACTCTGCCTTTTATCAAAAAAATGCAAAATGCGCATGAAGACTGACCTATTTTGGATCTCTCACCCAAAATTACTTTCATGACACTGTAAATTGTGCAGTTAGCATCTATTTAAAGTTACCTTTTAAAATCTCCCCCCATTTAATGACAGCAAGATCATGTAGTTAAGAAAGTTAAGAATTGTTCTGAAAGCTCCCCCTGGTGGTTATATTTTGTCAGTGTGGCTTATTTTAATGAATTCTCTCTCTGCAGTTGTCGATGTGGAACCATCCCCCTCCCATCTTCAAACCAAGGCTTATGTGCGTCAGCTGCAAGTAATTGACAATCAAAACCTGCTGTTTGACATGTCCTGTAAGCTGGAACCTAAAGAGTGTTAAATGCACTACCCGATGCACACTGGGACCTAAAGAGTGCTAAGTGCACTACCCGATGCACACTGGGGTTTCGCATATATTTTAACACAATGCTATATAGTTGTCTATTGTATGGGACCCATTTTGTTTGCTTTTTCCTGAAGCTATATGTGTTTAGATGTATAAAAATCTTATCATGAATTGCAGAAGGTTTTTTTGGAAGCGAATGTATATGTATTTGATTGGGAAGTGTACAGTTATATTAATAATTTTCTCCATATTCATGTTAGGAGACCCGCTTTATTTTTAATGCTACACAACTGAAAAGAATTAGCAAAGGGAAAATACCGCTAATATTATATAATGTCTGACAATTGACTCCACTTTGACTACTTGGATTTGGTAACTAAAATCTTCTAGGCACTCTGTCGTCTGAATTGCTCAGTGCCGGTAGAGGCGCTGCCTTGGAAGAAAGACAATCATTTTCATATGGGCACTTACCATCACCAGTTACACACGACCATGAGTGGGCTCCAGAATAGTGGAAGTATTTTTGTCAGTGGTGAAATGCACTTAACACTTCCTGCACTGGAACCTTGTGGAGGGTTGCACGTGCTGCCTGTATCATAAATCTGTATATAATTGTAAATAGTTAATAGACAGGAAACTCTATTTTATGTATGAGCCAAGAGATGGTCCTATAAAAGAGAATTTGTTTTGTAAATTTGATAACAGTGTACAGTTAAAGCTGTGTACAAAATGAAGGCTGCTGAGGTTGAGGAATTGTATAGATTCTTTAATTTTTTTGTTGTTTTTGAAGAATTTGTTCTTGTTTTTGTAAAGGAGTCAATCTTCATTCTTGATAAATTGTTGTATTAAGCCTGGCCTTTAATAGAAATGCAGCTAGCAGGCTGTCTGCATGAAAGAGCTTCGAATTCTGGCTGTGGACATTATGCCCTAAATAAAGCCTGTTCTGATGAATATGTGTGCTTACTGACGCCACCTGTGCTGACATTGTGTGCTTTAAGCAACAGGCCAATATGAACCTTAATGGTCTTAATGGTAATTTATAAAGGATGACAGGGTACCAGCAGGGTGACACAGGATACCAGCAGGGTGACGCAGGGTACCAGCAGGGCGACGCAGGGTACCAGCAGGGCGACCAATTTATACACTGGGGGGCAAAATATTGTAGTAAATGTTGCAGGCCTCTTGACCAGGTTTACGCACTTGAAGCGTATTATGTGCAGTTTAAGTGAAGAACAAGTGTTATGTATTTTACAATGCAAGCGCATTTAATGATTAGTAGCTTATTTTTCACATTAGAGATGGCGAGCGTAATACCATCTTGGGATGTCCTCATTCATTATCCATCCGTCCATTTTCTATACCTGCTTTGTTCAAGATGTACCGAACATTCTCAATGAAAAACTTGGACAATTGACTCGTTTTGTTGATCCAAGCTGATGCTGCAAAGAGTCCACGGAGCCGAATCTGGAATTAGCGCTGCCAAGGACATGGAATCTGGTGATGAGGTATCGCCCAAAATGAAAAAGAATCTATTCTGGCACTGCAAGAGAAAGTGGGTAATTCAAAAATAGGGAGAACAGGGAAAAATCTGAAAATGACTTGATTACTGAGAAAACAGAGGGCCAGTCTCCCATTGACGGCCTTCATACATGGATGTACAAAGTTTTTGGGTTGGTAATGGAAAGAGATATTCTGAAGACTGAATGCACGCATCTCACTTTGCATTCACAGCCTGATCGTCATGCCCCAAATTGGTCACCTTTCATTCCTACTAAACTTGTTGTTCGCACTGCATGGGATGTGCAGTCCATAGAATTACCAGAGGTGGGGACCCAAGTGACTGACATGTAACTCGACTTGGACTCATGTCAAATTTGATGACTTGCGACGCGACTCAGCAAAACACATGGAATGACAAGGACTCGACTTGGACTTGAGGGCAAATGACTCAAGACTTTGACCTCATGACTCGAGAAGACTTGAGGCTATAGTCCCCCCTCTGGATAACATAAAGTTTATTTTATAATTTCAGTGTATATTAATTCTCTGTTGTCTGCATTTTCATTTGGCTGAATGCAAGGTCTCCTGAGATAGTTGGAAACATGTATCACTTCCTCTCTTTTCAACCTTTTTGCCTTTGAAGGACAATGTACTCTGGTGGGTTTTTGCTGCAGCAAGTTTTAATCACTAAAGGTAAAAAAAACATCTGACATAGGTAGGGACTCAAGTTACATGACTCACAATTTGACTTGGACACGAAACACAAATTTGATGACTTGTGACTTGACAGGAAAAATGATGGAAAGACAGGGAACTCAACTTGGACTTGAGGGCACATGACTTGAGACTTGACTCAGACTTGCAATGTTCTCACTTGATCCTTACCAAGGAGTGACTTGCTCCCATTCCTGAGAGTTACAAGCGAAAAATAGCTAGTTTTAGTTGTTTGTACAATCTGGTTCGGAAGCAGGTTAAATACAGATTAGAGCTTTGCTGCTTGTCTGGTAACCTTACTGATTTTGGTATGAGATGCCCTTATATAGTCTCTGGGAGATTGTTTTGCAACATAGAATGAAAATAGTCATTTCTGATGGAGATTTTAGTGTAAAACATCCCCACGACTCAGTAGGATAAGTGGGTTGGAAAATGGATGGATGGATGTAAAACATTTCACTACACACATGTACAGTGTATGTTTGTGTATATGACAAATATAATTAAAACTATGTCAATGAAAAAACACACATCAATATCAATGCTAGTTTTATTTATCATGAGTCTTTCAGTTTCAGAAATACTTGCTGTTGTGTTTTTTTTTTTTTGCATGTCCATGTTTCTCTATTATGAAAATACTCCCATCATTAGCCAGAGGTGTGGATACCTACTCACCTACTTGTATGAGAAGTTCCTGTTACCCGAACATGTGCTCTGAACTTATGAGTCTCAGTGTGAACTCTTTATGGATGGAGCTGACATTAGGATTTCTTCCATGGAATATCAAAAGCTTTCATCATTCAATAAAAAGGAGGAAAGTACTAAACCTTTTGAAATCTAAACACGCATATTGCTCTCCTTCAAGAAACTCATCACAGTGATGAGGAGCAAGAAGAACTGAAATAAAACTGACTAGGGCAAGTATTTTACTCTTTAAATAATACCCGGGGTGGTGATATTTAAACATAAGAACATGCTACTTATCATTGAGGACTATGTACAAGGTCCATAGTGATAGGAAAGTCATCTGGTTAATGTTTATTTTTGATATTAACTTGTTTACATGTACACTAATACAATAAAGTGGCCATGTGGTCATGTTGTTTTGGATGGAAACTTATGATACCACATTAGATAAATCCAGCCCTCTCATGTGCATACATATGCCTGACTTAGGTAACACGTTTAACATATGGCAACTATGTAATCCCAAGGTGAAACAATATATAATGTTTACATATATATTATGATATACATATTTCAGTAGTACGCCAGATTTCTTCAAGAATTTATGATTTTCTGGATGAAAATACAATGGTAGATAATGTTGTCGGTTGCTCAGTTGGAAAGATTGTAATTTCTATAATCATATGGACTGATAATGAGACAAAACGGCCACTTTGGAGATTTCCTGCATATGTAGCTTGTGATCCCCATTTCATTATATACACGGTTGATAAGATATATTGTCCCTAATTATTACTGAGTCCTCTGGGCCCCGTTGAATTGGGAAATGCTGAAAGCTTATATTAGATTAATGGTAATATTATGTCTCTCTTACGAAAAGAAGGAAGCTGAGTGAGAGAGAAATATTGCTGATCTAGGGAATTTCATAATTGAAAACCCAAGCAAAACTATAGCTAGAAAGCTCATGGCAGTACAGATGACGCCACACATCTCTTTGCTAGGTAAATATGGCAAACCTGGAAGGCAAATCTCAGGTAAAAGGGGGTTCGTTTATACCCAGCATATATATACCTATATATAGCGGCACGGCAACAAATAGAAAGACTAAGTAAAGATATTAACGAAATCGTTACAAAGTTCCTGGGGAGCTTATAAATTGCAATGCAGCAATCTTGTTTCTGGTATGAATTCAGTCCTAGAAGATAGAACTCCATTGAATAACACACTGAAGGGGAGGAAACCAACAGATTTGTAAGTTTTCCTTACGATAAAAGCCCTGGTCCTGATGGGTTCAAGCCAAATGCCAGCCGATTTGAAGAATCATTGTAAGATTTTGCCAAACTGGGTTTGGTAAAGAGAAACATTCTCCTAATGTCAGATGTGTGTGAAAAGTTATACAATTTACCCAGGAAGCACAAAAAAAAATCTTGTTAGATTTTGATGCTGATAGCTTTTTAAAGGGTAATGTTGAGTTATAAGCTTAGATGTTGTACCCTGTGGGTCTTTGGGGAGATTACTGGCCAGTGTTTAGATACAATTTGCATAATGTTCCTTCTGTTATACACAGGATTAAAAATGATCTCCATCGCTGAACCTGTCTTCCTTTATTGCTGATGTGGAGAGTAAGTATCCAAAAATTAATAGTCTGCTTAAAATACTTGTACATTTGAGAAATGATCAGTGTACCTCCTTCAGATAAGGACATTACATTTGTCAGCTCATATATTTGTGCCTTTTTCTGGGCAGGGAAGAAGCCAAAATGTAAATATAGAAACTTACAGCTATCAGATGGATTTAGGGGACTCTGTAATACAATGTTTTATAATTGACAAGTCACCTCAAATGTATTAAAGAATGTTTTATTAATGAGATCGCCTCTAATAAATCATATTATTGTCACCCATCGCCACTCACCTGCTTGTTATCCATGGAAAGCATTGGAAAAGGATTGTTGGTTATCAGCATATCCTTAACAACACTAATTTGGACTAAGATAAAATGATACTCTAAAACCAAACCTTAGTTAGGTTCCTTGTTTCATTCACAGGGAGCCCAGAATCTCCCCTAAGGCTTCTCTCAGGGTAGCCAGGTTATCTCTTCAATAATTGTCCCATGGGATCAAGATACTCACAAATCTTTTGAGGAAGATAAAGAAAGATTTTTAAAAACCCAAAGCCACAATTACCATTATCTGCAAAGTTTGACTTTTTATTAACATTGCCCTGCCTACCACTGAGTTCTGATCCTAAATTTAAATACTGTAAGATCTTTCAATGTATTGAATGAAGCAAACATGGTATCAATTCTAATAGAATTGGGTGGGAAATGGACCTTAACATGGCTATTGCAGATGATAAATGGGATGATATCCTAGACTGTATTCACTCAAACCTTAACTCATTCATCATCATTTCGCAGAGAGGCACTTTAAAATTGTTCACAGACTTTTCAGGTCAAATCTATGCGCTAAATATAAAGTCTCTTTGGATACATTGTCACATTGTATATCAGCTTGCCCACCGTTTTGGAAGAGAATATTCTCACAAATCCATTGATTGTCCAGTTTTACCTTACTATACGATTGTCTTATTTTTTTATCCTTGGGGCATAGACCAACAATACCCCCCCCCCCAACAAGAACCCAGATGAGACCCCCCCTGGTGATTTCTTGGCAGTGTATTAGGGTTAATCAGGTGTCCCCCAAGCCCCTCAGTTTCACTCATTAGTTCAAATTTAGCTCATTAGACATACACAGTATTTTACCTCATGGAAGAGTGACCTATATGGAGGACAATTAAAAGAACTTTTATAACTAAATTTTATTTCTAGAATATCGAATATATTTCAAGGATTGTTTAAATTGTTACTGATTTTCATTGCATCATTGCACATTGCATTTCAATGCACAAATTTGCAGTCACACGTTTTATGTAGAGATGCTTATTAGCTTGAATTCTAACTACATACAACAAAGGTACGCCTAGGTAATGCTATCAATCTGAATTAAATTTATTGCACCCCTCAAGTCAAGCAGTTGGTGTATTTTTTGTGTTTCCCTAAAATATATATTTTTCATATGCTGTTCTGGTTATAAGAATTGGACTTGGAATTTTTACATTGGATTTTCATTTTTGTGTTTTCTATTTTGTTTATGAAGTTCTACTGCCAGCATCAAGATGGTGACTAAATTAAAACAATATTATTATTATTATTATTTTAAGTGTATGGCTGATCTGATTTGGAGTATATTGCTAGAGTCTAACTTGGACTGGACATGATGTCAGTCTGCCGTGGAACATTCAGCCACAAAACTAAGCACCAACAGCAATTTAAGCCAGTCTGTCTAAACCACGTGTTTTTCGATTGAACCTAGAGTTGGGAAATGCACATTCAAAGAATTTGTCATTGCAGATCTTCAAGTGCATAAATTACTCAAAATAAACACAATATATAAAATGTAAAAAAAAAAAAAAAAACATATAGACCTACTGGTTATATAGCGTTCAAGTTGAAACCAAACGTACTCATTTTTGCATCTGCAGGCATTCAGAGAGTTGCTGGGTAGTATGAGACTTTAAAAAACCCACAGCAAGCAAAAAAACACCAAAACACTTAATACCTGCCTAAGTGTTTAATGTGTCGGTCTTCCATATATCTTTTCACTCCAAAACCTTTCCGTTTGAAAAACGCTACAGGCCCTAGGTTTTGAAACTGCTGACTATAATCTGTTTTTCTGCTCTGCAGCTTTATAAGTCACCATCCATACTGCACACGCACAAGAATAAAATCCCATCAGATAGGCTTCCTTTTGCCCTTAGCACCTTGTTCAGCCTGCGTTCACACAAACGCCAATTAGTGCTGAAACCATGATGGGCATTGTACAGAAATTACACAAATTACATGAAGTATACAAATTTAAATGAGAATTATATTTTAATTAGATTACATTAGGTTAATACATTTGTTTGATCCCAAAATGGAAAATTGGGCCTTAGAAGCATTATATAGTTAATAATTGATATGATACATTTTGGGACGTCTTTATGACGGATGTGTGTGGAACTGTTTTAAAGGGATAACATGCACTTCCCACATTTTTGCAGTGCAGGTTCCAGATATAAAGAATGGAATAAAATTGTGGACACTTGCTAAGCAAGTTTTGTGGAAAAATTCCATCCACCCCTCCACCTGTCCATCCATCCATCCATCCATTCTGTAACTGCTTATCTTATTCAGGGTTGTGGGGACCTGAAGACCATCCCAGAGGCTGCGGGTGCTTCACAGGGAACAACCCAGCCCATCCTTGCAAGTTACAAAACTTAAAGGTCTGCAGCTCACGTCCTGGTGCCAGTAACGGCAGGACGCCTTCAGAGGTCTCGACGGGTCACAGCTGTTTTGGCGGCACAAGGGAGACCTGAACAATATAAGGCAGGTGGTTTTAATAATGTGGTTGATCAATGAACAATCAATAAAATATCAACTCTGTACGACTTTGACAGTGTTTTTCATTCTGAAGTCACTGTGAATCTTTTCTTCAATGATCCCTTAGTTCAGTGGTTCTCAACTAGGAACTGCGGCCCAATAGGAGCCCACAGCGAGAACAGAGGGTGGGTTGTACAATTTGAAAAGCGTAGAAAAAAATTACGGGGTTGCTATTGACACCTTTTTAAAATGAAACACATGATAACACAATACTGTTTATGTCAATATACTTTGTGTGTTAAAATAAAGGCTTTATTAGACATTTTTTATAGAATCCAATACAATACCTTCCTGGCAGTAAACAGCACAAAAGCTTTGGTCATGATTTTACACAGAACCGCAGAATTCACAGCTTAAATCAACAAAAAGGTTAAGAACCACTACCTTCCTGAGTTCACATCATAAGTTTTCAAAGCCTAGAGCTCCCTCTATATTTCATAACAAGTATGAATTCATCCACAATATCCTAAAACTGTACCTCCTAAATTTAGTAGACTTACTGCCCTAGAATCGTCAACAGTCAACACTAAGAATTACTGCAGATAGGGAAAATCTGCCCTGCCTCCTCCCAGTTAATGTTCTGCATTTACAGATTATTCATTATCCAATTAAGAAGTCAGTTATACACAGGACATTCTGCTGCTTACCTCAATGCACTGTATCTAGATGTAAAGCAATACGTGAAGAAAATTTCCATAATAAACCAGGAAACATATGCTAGACTTCACTAGAAGGGAAGGCTCACTACAATATCGACATTTCATGCCTGTTAATAAAGTAATGTGAAGCATTTACTATTGAAGCAACTTAGACTACTATTGAACCAACATAATAAACATATAATACAACTAAAATCACAGAAACATAAATATTAGCCATCATTTAGGTTATAAGAATTTCTTTTTGATGTGAAAGTGCATGAAATATATTTCAATAAATGTTAAATGTTCAAGTATAATGAAAGTTTAATAATAATGCTTAAGAAATGTAAATACTGCATTTATATTTGAAGGTTGCCAAGATTAGTCCCTTAGTAAAATGGCTTTTTGGTCTTTATTTAATCTATTTGTGTATGCAAATGAAACTGATTTTACTAGCTGACCTTTGTCATAGCAGGGTTGCCAACTTCGGTCAGCTGGCTGGCGTAAGATTTTCGAGACACGTTCGCACATGCATGTACATGTATGCAACAATTTTATAACCTTCTAAATAGTCTGTAGGGTTTGCAAACTACCCCATCACTTTTGATATGGCTAATTTTAGGTTTATAATGGAATAATATAGATTTGCTGTAATATGTCTTGCGTGAGCGTGGGAGTCTGAAAGCGTGAGTGTCATACCAGGTGCGTGAGAGTTGGCAACCTGTGACAGCTTCCTCTGTGTCGCATTATGATGTGAAAGCTGTTCACGTTGCTAATACTCTTTTACAGAACTACAGATGATTTGAATTTTAAAATAGTGCTCTCTAGTTCTCTTCCCCATCTGGAATACCACTCAAAATGAAAGCAAGACACACTTTGTTATACATAGGCTACATGGCTAAAACAAAGGGAGATTGTTGTGCACTGCAGGAGACCCAGCAGAAGCCACACACTAATCACCATTGATGGCTCTCCAATGGATACTGTCAAGTAGCTTCAGGTTCAGTGGCCTCCAGATCTCTAAAAGGTTAAGATAGATCAATCCTCACAAAAGCCTGTCAGCGCCTTCACTTCCTGAGACAGCTAAGGAAGACCACACTTACCACTGAATGTACCCTCACAGACCGTATCACACCATGGCATTGTGCAGCCACAGCTCAGGCAAGGAAAGCCTTACATAGGGCCCAAAGGACCACAGGGAGCAATCTTCCATCCATTGACTAGGTATAGGCTATGTGAACTGCTGCTGAAAAATAAGTATAAAGTATATTTGGGGATCCAAACTCTAACTGACTATTAACAATTCTCAACCCTGGTGACTAGCAGGAGGTTTTGCAGCATCAGAATACTGACTACCAGATTCAAAAACTTTTTTTCCTTCAAACCATCCACATTATTGATAGCAATATGGATTACTTAGACTACAACAATATCTTTTGCACCTGCATTTGATACGAATTATAATATTATTTATTTTAACTGCACGTAATGCACATCCATTGTCTATCTGCAGTTAATGTAATTATACACCATGTTGTTTTTTATACTTGTGTAGCTAAAACAACTCGGCATTCCAATGCATTTTTTTGCACATGGCCAATAAAACATTCTTAATCTGGTAACACTTAACTATGCAGTTTATGTTATCTTGTCGTGTAGAGGTTTGGGAGGAAAATAAACAAATGCATTTGCTGAAAAAAATAATGCCCTTCAATTTATTTGGCATAATGGCAGCTTTTCTTCACATGAACTTTACATGTATCGTTTTCGTTTTTCCATGCCCATCCTCTGCTTCAGTTTATGCCTACAGCATTAATCTTACCGCTCAGCATAATCGACTAGAGAAAAGCACAAGGAGATAAAGCCACCTGATTGTGCTGTACTTTGCAGCACGGCCCTTATCGGGTATTTCTTTCGCCTGTCTTCCTCCATTTTGTCAGGATGAAGAGTTCGTTTCCGGGTTTTCCAGCAAACGGGGGAAAGAATGGGAAAGGCTCGTCCGGCTAACTAGCTGTGGGGACAGCCGATAGCCAGCCTCTTAACCTCGGCTACTGCGAGATACAATCAGGCAGATATTGGGCCGGTTGGTTTTTAAAATCTGGTCTCTCTGACTAGTTTCAGATGGGCAATAGGCTACGACTTTCTCTGTTTTTCAGATAGTGGGGACGGACAGGCTGGCTGTAGCTAGCTGGGCTACATGGCCGACGGCACGATTACGAGTTACGATCGCAATAACAGCCGAATGGATGGGCAGTGAAGAAGGCAGCGATAATAGCCTTTAAATTCCCGTTTACGCATTTATGCGACTTGTTGTTCATTAGTCAGCTTGCCGCTGAAGGCTTTTGTCTGAAATCGCACCGCTGATCTTTAATCGATGTTGTTATCTGAGGCGACGGACCGCCGATCTTCGCTGCCGACTAGGTGAGTACGGACACGCCGGGCGAAGCTGCGCCGAGCTGCCGGCTTTCACTTCTCCCAAATGACATTTATATGTAGGTAGAAAAACGGCAAGGAATTTATGGATGATTACACGACGTGGCACCTGGGAATAGAGGAGATTATCCGCCTTTACTAATGTAACTACCCTATGTGTGTATTATCAGTAGGAGATATTATTTATGAATGGTCTACGCTTCTAGTTAAATCACTGCATTGAAGAGCTACCGACTTAAATTGCCTAAAGACGACTGTCAAACGTGCAGCTGCGTGGCAAATCGCGATTTTTAGGGTAGTTTCATCTGGCCACCACCTTCGGGGGCAGGTGTGGCGCCGTCTGCTCCGGTACCTGCCGACAGTCCGGTTACATAAATGTAAACTTTTCGCATTTCGGCGTGGTAACATTTACATAGAATATTTTATGCTCCAAGTGATTTCAGTTTCCTAGGTGTTTTAATTTAAAAAGCCGCCGCCGAAGCCCACCGTTCGAGGAGCTGCGGCGCGGTGCTGAAGGACTTCAAGGCCTCCAGTCCAGTTTAATGATGCGAAGTGCAGGTCGGTTATACATGTGTGTGTGCTGCACTGTACACGGACGCCCTTCGCGTATTTCTCAGCCCGGTGTTATTCTCAGATACGGCAAAATGCAGAAAGACTGTGGAATCTGTGCCATCTAGTTCCTGTTCCAGGCGCGGAAAGGCAGGTTTCCTCGAATACGAAGTCGCCTGGTATGAGCCGATTCCTTCACTGTCGTGTTAAAGTGTCGCTGTTAATACTGGAAAAAACCCCACTTGGCAGATAAAAACTTTGTGTCTTCTAAAGCTTGTAATGTAGCTAATTCCATCTGTGTAAATTATACAATTTAAAAAACTGGGTGTCTACACGTATTGGTCTCCAGGAGTGCTCTTGGTGTGTGCTAATTAAACAATCGACAACGATACTTCATATTACACTTATGTTATTAAATAATATAGAGGTGTCCCTCAAAGCATATATTATCAGTCATTTGTGACAACGGTAAGAGAACTTTTCGTTATTTGCCTTTATGTGGGTCATTCCAGGCCTGGTATACTAGTTTAAATATTGCTGAGCTCTCAGTTTGATTTGGAAGCAGTCAAGTCAGGCTAAAATTCAGTTTGAGGACTTTTTTCAGTTGTAGTTAAGTGAACTAATACGACGGTACATTTGCAAGTACATTTATGCTATTAAAGTGTTGCTTTTATTGGACATTTGTGAAACTTAAAACCGGTTTCATTTGCATTTTGTACCTTTAAAATGGGCAAACTTATTTTTAAGCTGTTATCAATGTAATTATTATGATGTGAAATAATTTTCAGCGACCTAATATAGCTTTGTTGCAATGGGATTTGAATGGTAGAATGACACATTCGCAGTCTGTCAAAAATGATTACCAACACAGCTGGCCCTGCAGCCAACATATTCATCAGGTTGAGATGTCAGAAGTTGCCTGCCCCTGGTTCAGATGTTTCATTTGATATATCTAATGGTAAATCTTCCAGTAACACATAAATAAGATCTATTTGGTATTAATCAGATCAGAGTATTATATATTGATGTTTTTTGTAATTTTACTACTATAGATTAATTTTTTCAAGTTAAAATAATGGACAGGATTTGCTTTGTTCAGACAGACTTTTGAAGTTTGTTGTTAATTAAAGCCCTTTTTATTCATTTAACATTTCCATCACTGTGGGTTTTATGGTTACCTTTGCTATATTTAGCCCACAACAGGCTAATAGGTTTGAAATTCGGACTGTTAATAACTTTGCACATACAAAGAAGTACAAGTAATGTACTGTCTTTAACAACAGTGCTAATGGTTTGGGTAAGACCATACTTTGCATACCTGGATAAAGGAGGAAGTTGCAGGGCGTTGTAGGATGTTTATTATCAGAAATGGGTGGCACAGTGGTTCTGGGCATCACAATTACCTCCCACTTCCAGGAGTGGAGATTCACATCCCGCCTGTGAGAATGTAGGGCAGGGGTGGGCAACCCTGATCCTGGAGTGTTGGTATCCAGCAGCTTTTGAGGTCAGGTGTGGTTCATCTGAGACCAGGTAGGATGGAAAGCCTGCTGGGTACTGGTTCTATAGGATCAGGGCTGCCTACCCCTGATGTAGAGCTTGCATGTTCTTCCGGAGTTTTAGTCCTGTTTCCTCCAGCTGCTCAATTTCATCTCGCAGTCTAAAGACTTCTGGTTAGGCTGAGTGGTGTCTCTAAATTGCCCAGAGAATCTGATTATCTGAGTGTTGGGTTGGCATCTCATCCAGGGTATACTGCAGCCTTCTGCCTCATGCTGCCTGGATTTGAGTGCCGGCCTCCCATCATCCTGACCGGGATAAACATCATCAAATGATTACCTCTTTATCATTTATGGTTTTTCATTTCTTTAAGTCTAAATATGGATAATGATGCATATGCATAACCAAGTGTTATATACAAATGATACAAAACTGATATTCAGCATGGATTAGTGGGCATAGGGCTGTGAAACTGTTCTTCAAGCTAAGTTTAAAAGGCAATAGTAGGTCTAACACCATGAGTTTTACAGACATGTAACATTCCCGCATAATCATCATTGGAGTGGTCTGTATAGTGAAGTAGGTCATTGGGATGAATGTGTTTCTCCTGCTACCCATATTTCATTTTAAAAGATATTTAGGATGATTATGCCAAATCACTGTTGATTATGATTTATGCATTGTAACAAAAACAATTACAGTGCAGGTTTTATAAGCTGTTATGATCAGTGAAATTGGCTGATGAAAGAATCAGAATTTGGATTAAGATAACGTCTGATCATTAAATGTTTAGTTTTCGCATTTCGTTGTACCTGTTGTGTACAATGACGATAAAGGCATTCTGATGTATTTTCTTGCATTTTCAGGAAATCTGTAATAAACAGAACTGCAAATGTAGATGTATCAAATTATAAACTTTATTAGAATAATTCCTTTGCTGGGTGGAGAGTTTATACAATATTTCAAAATAGAACCAATAATGTTACCCTTTAACACTTCACGTCACTTGTGCCAGGAAATGGCTGAGCCGGCCTTCCTAATTGTTTGTCGCTTTGAATAAAAGTGCTAAATGATAAATTTAAAAATCGTTACAAAATGTCTTATACATTTAATAATAAAGATGACAATAACTGTATTGTAATTTCTCCTGTCATGTCAAGCAAGAATGGTTAGTAGCTGTATTGTTAATTTCACAAAATACTTGATTAAAGAAAAAGGAGGAACAATCTTTAGACAGACAGCAGCTGAGCATATACATATTTGTTTAATTTAATTACCATGTTACCTTGCTTTTCTTAACCAAGAAGCACTAGATGTTAAATTTGCAAATTGTATAGATACCTAGAGACAGTCAGAATATTAAGGGCTGTACACTGAAAAATGAAAGTTGCTGTCCTGGAGAGAAATTCTTTTTTGAAGAGTAATGTCTTAAATATGCATTTCTCTGATTCATGGCCCCAAAGGTTTCTGGTATGCAGCTAGACCAAAACGTTCATGGTACGTTGGTTTATGTCATGCAAAAACATTACATTAAAAAATGCACAATATAATTTTATTTCCTATTTGTATCATGAACATAGCAACTTAAGTTCCCAAAATTATTGGAGGTTGATTTTGTTGTTTTTGTTTGACATGTACAAAGGCACAAATCAAATGAGATATTTCACTTGTCAGTATACAAATTACAGTGATATTAAAAAACAAAGGTTTTTAAAATGACCTTGATTAATCAATTGTATTTTTGCACACTTCTAATATTCAAAATATTCACCATTGTTATTTTCACAAGAATGCTTTTGACAGTTTTTGGTTTTTAAATGGTCATTTGCAAATATGCCTTGTTCACTGTATTACTGTAGGTTGGGAGAAATTAAGCTTTAAGATCTCCTCAAACTAGGCATACATTTCTGTAAGTTTTATTTAACTAATTGGTAATGAGTTGTTTTGTTTATGTGATTTCATGTCTTTATTGTAACATCCTTGATTGCTAGTATTCCTGTTCATTTTAGCAGGACAAAAAACTTGCATTGCCAGATGCAAGTACAAAAATGCATTTTGGTATGCAGATGTAATATATGTAAAATATTTGTTTATAACTTACCTGGTCTATTCTGGCATTTTATTTTATGTTACTGTACCAGTATGTCTCATTTTTATATATTTATTTAGGATTATGTTGTGCTCTTATTCTCATTTAACTCTCTGGAGTGAATTAGGTGAATGACACATTCCCAAATCAAAAGCATTCTGGAGTTTTTCCTTAATGTGCTGGTTGTTTACGAAACATTCCTTTATCATTCCTTTTGAAGCTCGTCAGACTGTCAAGCTTGTATAGTGACATTCCAGTTCTACTGTGAAAACTTGTTCGGACACGTATGCAAGATGGTCTTTACCATAAAGTGGGGGAAATGAAACCTGAGATGATACTCTATGGTAATATACTGTGACTAGAGTTTAAATAGATTATGGACAATTAGTACTGAGATTTGTTTCATCAGATGCTGTATTATTCTGCATTATACAAAATTCTGAGGGCCTAATTTCTGTCCCTGCAGTCATTTGAACCTTATGGGTGTTTAATTTGTTTGCCCTGGCTTTAAAATAAAATATGTAGCTATATGTAGTATATATGTATATAAAATAAGTTTGTATGTCGTAGGTTTGTGTGTGGACAGAGACACGCTCAGGTGAAACTTTGAAGAAGCAACACATACACGATGCCAATTCCTCCCCCTCC
>JABFEB020000092.1:28399446-28418552 GCA_019775895.2 Stomatorhinus ivindoensis
GTCATAAGCTTTCACCGTGGCAAACTGATGAAGATCTAGCTTTAGCCATACGACGTGCCAGTAATGTTCCAAAAAAGCCACATTGTTTTGGATGACAGAAGATATGAGCGTTGCCTTTTTCGATGTGGGGTGTGGCTTGAGAGTGGTTATTGGAAGAGTTGACAGTTTATTTGTTTGAACACGAGTCTTCATGCATTACAAAACTTGAGCAACCTGGTGGCTTTAGGTACCCGCCAGCTGACAGGTACGTTATAATTGTTGTCCCTTTTTAGTTTAAGGTGCTTTTGCAGTACTTGAATCATCAAGTCAGTACAAATTTCAGAAGAGTTGATGCTGCCTGTTAATGATTAAAAATTATATATTAAGGTGGATTTCAAACAAGAATAATGGCAGTTTGAGGCAACAATACCCTTTAAAATGTATCCATATTTGTTTTTGTTTTAGGATCAAGAGGAAAATATATATCTTTCCTTAGAAAAACTTGAAAGGCAAAATGCGACAGAATTACATTGGTTTTATGTTTAAGTGTAAAGCTCCTTAATTTGGCCACTTTGCCTATGACAAAAATTGCAGATATATAGTAACTGCAATGTTTGATACAGGTACCTATGTGGCCTGATATAACAAAACTAAATGTCTCACACTGTGTCAAATATGGCAAAGGTTAGAGGTTGGAATGCCACCTAAATACTACTTATCAAGCAGGCGGACTGTGAGAAATGCACAAGCTTGCATATGATGACTTTGTTATACTATTAAAGGTCCATAAGTGAATGAAGTTTAGCAAGAGACTCATCAGTCAATTAACAGATTTTTTATATATATTTGTTTATTTATATATTTTTTTTTGTGTGTGTATATTTATATTTTTTTTTTTTTATATATATATATATATATATATATATATATATATACACACACACACACACATATATACACATATGTATGCAAGGAGTCAACAGTGAAATTTTATATTTTTGCCCAGTGCACTCTCCATTGTAGTCACATCCTGAGTCATTTTGTCAGTAGCAGTACCTACGCTGGTTTCCATTAAATTTCATTCTGGACTATTAATATGGACTCGTATCAGCTATCTGTGTATGCTAATTATTCTTGTGACGCCCCTTAAATGAAAGCTCTGCTATAACTAAACATTTTATATTCTTTCCATTGTTCTAGATGAGCATTTTTGAAAAGAATCTGTGACTGTGCAAACTAAAGAATGGAGCATATGGTTTTGGGTGCTTTGCTATGCAATGGAAATCTGATGCATTTATTTAGAAATCTCAATTGGCAATAATACCCTAAGAGTTAATTACAAAAGTAAACGTAAGTCTTTGAACTTAAACAATGATTTATTTTTCTAAAGATATCCCACCTAATTTATAATGTTGATTTAAAAATGTATCTATATGATCATATTGAGGCGATGTATTTTTTTGGCATAGAACCCTTACACCTGTACCATTCATCACTCATTGAAAACCTAGCTGGTCTTTTGCCTTATGCATCTGTGATCATCGGTACAAGTAAGTTTGTTTTAAAAATTAAACTATTAAAAAGACCATAATAAATAATATGTATATTTACACAAAATATGGTAATTAAGGTATTCATAGCTTTTGATCTATTTTTGTTGTATAAAGCTTGTAATATAGGAAACAAAATGACAGAAGTAGGTAACAAATGAGGTAAGGGTTTTATTGGAGGCCAGAGACAAATTGTTAGCCAAGTCTCTGTTCTGCATTTCTGTGTCTTTTACCATGAACTTTTGTGGCTGTATTAACAGGAATTGCTTTTACTCACATTGAGGGATATTCTGGTTTTCTCTTATTCCTTTTTCTCTTTTTTTTTTTTTTACTCTATCAATGCTTGCTGTTTGATCTACAGGGGTCATTTCACTTTGACTGTCAGCCATGTTTTTCCTGTTAAAATAAAATAAAACTTCAAACAATGTGTGTGTATGTGTGGGGGTAATTCTGGCTGCTGCCTGTGGGTGACAGCCAGAAATGGCAGGAACTTCCTCCCTTTTGCATAGTGTCATCAGTAAAAGAAATCTTGCCTTAGCATACTATCAGAATTCTTCACAGAAATGTAAAGCATAATTATAATTCACGGTGTGTTCAATTTTTTTTTGTCTACAGGTTGTTTGCTTGTTCTTCAGTTTTCTTACACAATCTCTACACAAACGTCTAAGGATTTGAATCTCTACAACCATAACTAATTGTTTATAAAAAATGCAGTACCTTTCTATCACAAATGTTTATTTCAACGAAACGTTTGTATCAATTATCTCTGGGATATCATATGAAGAAGAATATCAATAAGATGGTCGATTGTATTGATCTAATTTCACATTACTCAGTTTCTAACTGCACAAACATTAGCCTCCACCATATCTATATATCTTGTCATTTTTTATTATGAGTAGAATTAATTCTACTATAAATATAATCCACATTACTACAAAAACATCCTGAAAGTCTGAACCATTTTGCCACATGACACTTTTCAAGACAATCATGTCTATGTCATAAACAATTGTTTCCTTACTAATTTTTAAATTGTTTAAATTTTTTTAAGTAGCCTAAACTGACATGCTTGTATGAAAGTTTCCAAAACAATTCCTGAAATATGTCAACTTCATAACTAAAACCCTGTTTAATGATTATGTAATTTATGCCAATTAAGCCTGTAATGCACTGGCATTTGTTCAGGTGTCCACCTGCCATTCTGGGACAGGCTCCTGGTTCACCCTGCGCTGGATAAACGGTAAATTATTAAATGCCAAAATGATTGTTTAAGTTGACTGTGGAAAAGAGGTGAATAACAGCAGATTCTACGTCAGAAAAAACTACTTTAAAACAGAAAGGCTCCTCTGCTTCGCTAAATAGTTCAGTTCTTGTGCTTTCACTGGCATAGTTCCTTGATTGAAAGACTAACTCAGCTGTTTCATATTAACTTAAGTGAAACGTACATGAATACAGGAGATTGACTAATAAGTACGCAGCAAGAGCTCAGTGCTTAAACGAAGTCCAGGTTTTCTATTGAAATGGTACTTTTTAAATCTTGTCCTAGCTCAAATTGTCCTACTTGACATGATTAGGTGGTGTCCCGATACATGCTTTATTAACTAGTATACAAACAACTGGCTACGTATTTCATAAAACTGATATTTCATCCCGCCTCAACAAACCACTTGAAATCTCGCGTCACTGAAACGTAAAGGGAAAGTCCCGCAATAGAATGGCAGCTGTGTAAAGTCAACAGACCAACATAACACGAATCAAACCGATTTATAAAAGAGAACTTGTTTCTGAAGAAGTATTGCCTATCCACAAGAAGTGCATCAGATATATCTGTTCTTTAAAGCTTTTGTGGTATTGTTTTCAACTCTGATTCTGTTCTTAAAAATTGGCGCGACGGGATATTTTCCGCCAATGAAATCGTTCGGTCCGACCAATGAGAAGCCAGCGCTAGGCGGTGACGTATGTTGTATGGGTTTCGCGCGAATTCTGTAGTACCTTTTGCTTTCATTAGTCGGGGACGCCGGTGTTTGCGCGCTGCTGCTACTGCTGTAAAAGGTAGGTATGCGCTTCATGAGCGAGAACTTCGTCAATATTACAGTTTTATATGCTTACCGTGATTCACAACGGGCAAATTATGGTTGGTTGCTGTATATGACTGTTTCTGTATTTAAAGCTGATTTGTAAGTTCTGCGACTGGAAATTAGGACATCAGCTAAAGGCCAACTTGTCGCGGGCGTCTGAGCTATTTTGCGAAATGTTTCGCGGTAGCTATACATTTTAATGGTACGATTGCAGTTTTGTATTGCATTGCGGTGTGAAAACGATCATTAAACATTTTATTTAGGCATTCATTTTATAACTAGTCTCGTATAGTAATTTTTGCGTCGTAACGTTTTCCCAAAGTATTTTCGCAATTTTAGGCGTGATCTGCGCCTTGCCGTCTTGTTCGTCTGGTCTGGTCAATAACTATAATTAATGTCTTCATTAGAATGCATTCTACTGGCGTTGGGCCTGTCGGAGCAGAAATAATATATTTTTTATGTCAACGGTTATTTTCACACATGGCTCCTTAATGAAGTATTTAGTCATGTTAATCGCTAAGAAAGCAACTTCTCTGACATCTTTTAAACTTATTAGGATACGCTTATGAAAACACCACTATTTTAGTGCCTCGTATTTTGCATTGCAATATGAAAGTAGTTTAGAGTTTTAATTCAAGCATTAGTTGACTGCTTTTTTCTATGACGCCCCCATGTGTTCACATAATACCATGTCTTGAACCTGTCTGTCGTCAGCCTTTTTGCATTTTGGGTTCTGCATGGAACTTAACGGTTTTCATAATTCTCCTTGATTCAGAGAAACAAAGATGCCCAGCACTCGTTCTCAGAGTCAGCCCACCCTGCAGTTCCCCCGCAGGAAGTCTTCCAGGGCGAACTCCACGCTGAAGAACGTGGCCCAGTCTCCTAACCCTGGCAGCATAAAACTCAACAGTGCTTTGCAACAGTCACTTCCCTCAAAGTCTACCGCTGTGAAAACCAGCAAAAGTGCCCCACAGAGCCCCAGACAAGGCGTTTTGCCCCTTAGTCCTCGGAAACGCACAGGTCAGTTCTGGACTCTGTCATCCTACCTTTTTTCCTCTCAAAGCCTCATATCATATCTATTATGGTAATATTTTTGTTTAAGGAGATGAAAATGGGTGCAACCTGCCCTCAAAGCTTCAGGGGACGCCTCCAAAAGTGATCTGCCGAAGGTTGCCAGCATCTTCGCCCCGCAAGCTGGTTTTCGATGAGAACAGCCCAGTCTGTTCTGTTCGGCACAATGGTCCAGCTTCCCCCAAGTCTACCCGTTCTGAGCAGGACACATTGGACTCCCGCTTGCCTCTAAAGTGTTCTGCGGAGACTCCCAGCAGCACCCGGCCCTTCCCTGGGAAACGCACACCTGTCGTCCGACTCTTTTCCGGAGAAGGTTAGTTCATTTTTGCGTAACTGGGTAATCCTTGGGCAGCCAGTGGCACTGCTATATGCATGTATGGATGCAACACAATTCGTGGCAATTTTCTGTTTCAGAGTCTCTCTATCGGAGTGTGAAACAGGCCCTTCACACGACAGCTCCGGAGTGTTTGCTTTCGCGGGAAGCTGAGCGGGCGTCCATCCGCTCCTTTTTGGTGGAGCGGGTGTTGAAAGGACTTCCTTCGAGCCTCTATATTTCTGGGGCACCAGGCACAGGCAAAACGGCTTGCCTTAACTGTATGCTGGAAGAGATGGAGGTGAGTCTGGAGCTGCTGTGATGACTGTAGATCAGTAATAATGAAATAATATTTAAGCCCGTTATTAGTCAGTGTGAAAACCTTAGTTTGCTTTTGTTTATCAAGCTGGTCTGTACAGTGTGTGCAGGCCTGTCCCCACACTACTTGGAAAAAGTCTCTTAGGTGAATAAACAGGGGCGACGGCAAACGGTAGCACTGAGTTAGAAGTCAGTGTTCGGAAGGTCGCTGGTTTGTGTCCCTTGACTGATGGTAATCACTGATGGACCTAGAAAATGCTGACCTTGTGCTCGGAAGTAAGGTTTTGTCCTCATGGGGGGCAAGAAAGGATATGCAGAACCCAAGGAAACGCTATGTACCTGTCTGTACCTGTGCATGTACGAATTGCATGAACTGCACCTGCAACCCACATGCATGTTTGACTGCTTAGCCATCAACAGAATTGTACTTTGCGTACAGTGGGATCTGTAAACTTAATGAGGAAATTTGGTCAAATGTTCAGTAGGATGTAGACTGCTACTGTTTAGAGTGTCACATCATTTTAAGGTTGTCATGTTTGTGACAGACCATCTGTGTCGTGTGCAAATTGTAAAAGCATATGACTAATTTGTTGAAAGGGAATATTTGGCTAATAACGTACTTTGTGTTTTGGATCTCTGTCTGCGTAATACAGAATAATGTCCTAGGTGCCTGTGCTTGTCAGTTTATTTTTTTCGATGCGTTGTTGTTTATCAGCATGTGATCCCCCTATGATTTATTTCTCAGAATGATCTTCGGGCTGTGCAGACCATAGTTGTCAACTGCATGACGCTGCGCACTTCCCACTCCATATTTCCCCTGCTGTGCAAACGGCTTGGGATTTCTGGGGATAACCGATGTCTAGAGAAGCTTCTAACCAAAGCAGGCCCTACAGTGTAAGTTGCACTGCATATGCCAACATTCCGGTTTGTGAACTTAATGACTTGACGCCTGTCTTTCCTTCTCCTTCAGACTTCTGGTCCTAGATGAAATGGATCAGTTGGATAGCAAAGCCCAGGACGTCCTTTATTCACTCTTTGAATGGCCTCACTTGTCTGGGTCTCGCCTCTGTCTCATCGGTGAGCGCTAAGGGCTTATTTCTTGCATGGCAATACTTGCATCGGTGGGAGTGCAATTTTTGTTTCTGGAACTTCTGTATCTTGACTGAGAGGACATTTCTCCACATCAGTTCTCAAAATGTGTGTATGTGTTTGGTTTTCTCTTTTCTTTTCAAGGTATTGCCAATGCGCTGGACCTAACGGATCGCATCCTGCCCCGATTACAGGCTCGACCCAACTGTCGGCCCCAGTTGCTTCACTTTCCACCTTACAGCAGACGGGAGCTGACCGCTATAGTTCAGGATAGACTCTCAAAAGTAAGGATTCTGCATGTTGGCTAAAATTCTGTGCAGCTTATGGGCCACTTGGGTTTATGTCTTTTTTTGCCACTTTGCTTGTTTCAGCCGTGTTCGTGTCCACATGTAACTTCGCATCATCGAAAGTCGTGCATTTTTCTGTGAGATTTCCTTGCACTATATACTAAGCTGCATTTTTGTGGTTCTCATGTAATTTACCTCCTATGTTATTGGCAATACCCACAGCCCAAAAAGGTGTCGCATTACTAAGGGGAAAGGAACAACCTGAAGATATCATGCTGCCGTTTACTGATTTTACAAGTCATTAAAGCTGTATGTACGTGTTAGGTTTCAGGTAACACTGTCTTAGACGCGGCCGCAGTGCAGTTTTGTGCCAGAAAAGTGTCTGCAGTTTCAGGAGATGCCCGAAAAGCATTAGACATCTGTAGGTAAGTAGTTGTATAACGTCTCGTGTCCTTCAACGTAATGGGACATGAATTATGTTATTTTAAAGAACCTTAAACCAGAAACTTCCATAAACCTGTTTTTATAGCATGAGATATATTTGCATTGCCTTGCTTTACCATTGTTAAAACTTCTGTGCAGATGCTGGACCCTAGAGACTGACACCTGGACTAAGAAAATATTAATATGTGACTTTATATTATACTGCTGCTTTGTAGGAGGGCTGTGGAGATGGTGGAGTCTAGGGCCAACACGTCTAATCAATCATCTGAACAGAGAGGTAGGAGTCGCCGGCGCTAATACTGCACGATACGTGACGCTAATATCGCTGTGTCGAGTTATGTGCATGCAGTCGTCACATCTCAAGGACCACAATTTTGGTAGCACTTCTATGGTATTTTTAATAGCAGCGTTTCTTCAATATTTTGGAATGTCGGCAGCCAAATTAGCCTGGGAGAGGTGCCCATGGTAAAATGGCACATTTTACCAAATTTTATATTTCATTACACCACTGTATTCCCAAAAATAATCAGTTAGTAGAACTAAAGCATTTTACTGTGACAAGTTTTAGTGTTAATGGTTCTTTTTTCCCAGAGCGTGTAGCACTTGTGCATTTGGGAACTTGCGATCTTTCTGTCATCTGACAGACTGCTATGTGCTGAGCCCCCTTCTGCACTCTGCCTGCAGAACTGCGCGTGAGCGTGCCGCAGGTGGCGCAGGTGCTGTCCGAGGTGTACGGGGATCGCATGGCCGCAGGAGGAGGGACCGACGAGAGCTTCCCCCTCCAGCAAAAGCTGCTGGTCTGCTGTCTACTGATGCTGATACGCCAGGGGAAAAGTCGCGAAGTCCATCTTGGAAAGGTGAAGTCCTTGTTGCTGATTATTCATGATTCGGATCAGATCAGCTGGGGTGAGAGGTGCAGTTTCAATGCATCATGTATGTACCTATCACAGTATAGAGTGTAAAGCATTACATTATGTAGGTCAGTCAGAATGATTGAAGCATGTGAGCACATTACAGGATCTAGAAGGTGTTGTGCAGTACAGTATTTGGTTAAGATGCGTTATTTTAACAAGCAGTGTTGCCATCCCTCTTCTTCAGCTTCAGGAGGCATATAGTCGTCTGTGTGCCGAGAAGAAGGTGGTGGGTGTAGGCCAGAGCGAGTGTCTGTCTCTCTGCAGTCTGCTGGAGAGCAGAGGGATCTTCTCCCTGAAGAAGGCCAAAGAGGCACGCCTCACAAAGGTACATCCACCGACTGATCATTCTTGGCTTGTTCCTACAAGTTTTTTTTCCTCTCCCTTATATATGCATGTCGTGACTGCCACCTAGTGGCTTGACGTATAGCTGATAAACCGTGGCAGAATAACGAAACCATAAATTGACTGAAAAAGAATGAACTTTGAAATGGTAGTGCTTTAAAGACAGTGTCAGGGTTGTATACTTTATGCACTGCATTTATAGACACTGTGCTATATTTTATACATCATATAGGGAAAATCATTATCCAGGCAAGTATCTTTAAACCTTTTAATTTTCCAGGCACATTGCAAATATTTTACTAGTTCTAAAGAGAATGTCTTCATTTCGGTGTGACTTAACGGGTAGCACTGTTGCATGACTCTGCCTTGCTTGCAGATTGAGATGTTTTCTTTACCATTCTAGGTGTCTCTGAAGATTGAGGAGAGGGATGTAGAGAATGCCCTGAAAGACCGCGCGCTGCTTGGCAGCATCTTATCAGCCAGTCTTCCATGATTTCTGGACATGCATCAGTTTTTGGCTTGAAATGAATTTTTTGTGCTTGCTTGATCTGTGCTTGGTATTTCAGTGGTATATCCTAGCTTTGGTATTTCAGTGGTATATCATAGCTTTGGTATTTCAGTGGTATATCATAGCTTTGGTATTTCAGTGGTATATCCTAGCTTACCTTTTATGATGAAATCTAGTGTTGGGGGCACATTTTGGTTCTTTGGCTGGCCCGTGTTTTATCATCACATCCCAAATAAAGTTGTACAATAGACTTTTAACAATTAGTATTAATATTGTTCCCCCAATGACGGACATCTTTGAAAATATGAACTGTATAAAAATGGCCATTAAAATAAGTACACAGTTCGAACAAGAATTCAAGACCATTCATGCTTTCCAGTCTGGTGAGCATTAGTTGAAATGAAATTTCAGATGAACTGAAATTGTATGGATGGCTCAAAGGGCAGTAGGGTGGGGCGATAGCATATCGGTATCATATTATACATGCACAATATTCATCAGGGCTTCAGATGACGGGTGAAACATTTGGCCGGATGCCAGGTTTTTGGTACTATACAGACATGGATTTACTCCATATTTACTAAAATATTAATGAGATGCATTTTGTGATGCTCAAAAGTCTAATCTGTATAAACTTGGCATCCTTGTTTAAGGCTCATTGATGGAGCACGCCACATAATTGTGATCTGGTATACTAATGTTTTGGTATACTATGGTGCAATATGCGGTGAAGAAACCGCTCAGCCGCTGCATCTTTTATGAGAAGAGATCTTGAGGATAAACACGGTAAAAAGATGTCGGTGGTGTGGTGGTACTTTTTGCAGTTTAACGTCTGACACATTTTTCAAAATGGATATATTGAATTTATACTGATTACTGACTTTTGGGCGTCATGAAATGCCTCAATATTTTAGTTGTACGACTAAACTGCTTGCCAAATTGTGTGGGTGAACAAATGTTTGTATTGTGCAGAGCAGCTGGTGTCGGCCAAATGTTTTCCCCATCATCTGAAGCCCTGGAGATTTTTGCTCCTGCGCCGGGCAACATTGTTACCTCAGACCTCCAGGTTTGGGGGTTCAGTTGCTGGTTCTGGCTGGAGTCTGCAAGTTCTCCGTATATCGTGCAGATTTACTCCTGCTGGTCAGAGACATGTAGCTTAGCTAATTGGTATCTGTGAATTGCTCATAGACTGAGTCTGTATTTGCTCTGTGGTGGACTGGCATCCTGTTCAAGGAGTGCCCTAGCCTTTTGCTATATGCTACCTGGGATAGACTCCAGATCCCTCATAACCCAGGTCATATTTGGATTCATGTATTGAATGGCAATGCAGAATGGCATATTTGAAACTAATGGTTTGACGCTTTGTGCAGAATTCTAGGAATTCTATTTTAGCCCCCCATCAGGATTATTTCCAAAAGAGACTTTTGGTTGTAGCACGTTTCTACATTTTGATCAGAGAGTGTGCATTTTCCTTTGACCTTGGGCATAAACTTTTAAGGACTGCAGTTGGAAACCTCTGCCTTGTTTTTGTGGGGGTGGGGGAACCCATGAAACCCAGAGAGAATAAACTCCACACACACACAGTCGGGGCAGAGACCTACCTTTTAAGTAATATATTTATATTTACAAATGCTTAAACCACAGTTGTTGAATATTATGTGCATTATAACTGCATATGCTGTGTTCCCCTACCCACCTTAAATTGCAGATGCTTTGTTGTAAGTACAGTACGTATTTTTTTCCCGGTGCAATGGACAGTATCCGTGACATTTTACCTTAATTCCATCAATAAATCCTTTAGCAATTTCATTGTCACATTGTAAGCAATAAAGGTCTGTTCTAGCAAATCTGGTTTAACAAAATGTGAAACCTTTATTTGAATCTTGCGATTTATATAATCTAGTTATGTTTGGTTGATTCAGTAGAACAAGGAACCAGCGCAGAAGTTTGTCCTGTTATAAATACCATAGCAGATGTTCGATTATAACCTCACCTCCCACACTAGTTTCCTTGCATCCTACTCAGATATGATCATTCTTTCAAGCCTCAACACACTTTTCTCTGTTAAACCTTGCATACAGCAAGTTACGAGTCCCACACATAATACCCAAAAATTGTTGTTAGAATTGATTTAGCTTTTTTTGGTTCCTTCCAAAGTGTGTCTTTCAGAAAAGTATTTCCTTATGTTAAATGTAAAAGAATATGATATAGGAAAAAGTAATTAGTAGTAATACAAACTCGAATTATTATAAACAAAATGAAAATAAAATAATTTGCTTGTATTGGCCAGTTAATCTGCAGCCTCTACATTGTAAGATATGTCTAGCTTTTATTTGCATGAAGTGGACTTGTCATCTCTTTTGTTTGAGTATTTATTGCCATGTCAAGGTGCACAGTTCAGTGCAGAGTATAAAAGAGACTACTATTATCTCTGGGTATCCATGGAGACTGCTGCATAAACAGAGCTCTGAGTTTTACTTACACAAAAATGTTCTGAGGGCAGAAACAAAAATGATTGGTTCAGAGAGATTGCCAATCAAGTTGTAGAGGAGGTGGGTCCAAGACATTTGATTTGCTAGAATTCACCAAGGGGTGACTTTTTGTTAGACTTCCTTTTATGTCCCTGGTTTTGTGTAGGACTGATGAGATGTGGTTGTGAGCCAGGCATGATGGTGTGGGTAAGCATACAGTCATGTGAGTCAGGGGAATGAATTTCCTAGGATAGGAGCTCATTGAGAATTCCTGTCAGGTTCAAATGTTCATCATAGTGTAGCTGAAGGAAGGTTCCTAGGGGAGCAGTTGCTCTTTGTGTTTGAACTCCTTTGGTCTTCCCCTTAAGAATGGCAGGTGTTTCTTTTTAATGTATACTCTTGAACAAGGTTTGCTTTTCCATTACTGTACCTTTATTTTTACACAAAGTTTTCAAAGGGATTTGTTCTCACTTTGAAGAATGTTAAGAACTAAGAACTGTGTTAAAGTGAAATGGCAGTGGATACTATATCAAATGCAAATCAAGACAAACTAAACCAGGGTGCCCAATCTTATCCGCAAAGGGCCGGTGTGTATGCAGGTTTTTGGGGTAACCTTTAGGTTAGCTGTTCAAACCCAGGTGTGAGGACTCTTCAGCCAATCAGTCCTCTAATTAGTAATCGAATTAGGGATCTGCAGTGAAAACCCGCACACACAGCGGCCCTTTGTGGGTAAGATTGGCCCCCCCTGAAGTAGGGTCAAGGGAAGAAGCTTGGTCAGGATATTTAAACTACTGTTTCAGTTAACAGGGTCTGGATTTCATTTAAGCACTAGAGTTCTTGCTGTGTGCTGATTGGCCAATCTCCAGTAACCACATGTGGAGTTATTCATAGTGATGTGAAGTAATAGTCATTTGACTGGATGTTGTGTAAATCGCATGTTGTGGATAACGAGGCAATACTTTATGGTAAGGCTGCTTGAAAGACTGGAAGAAATATCTACGTAGTTCCTGCAACAGTGCCACAGACATTGCTAATGTGAATTTTCAGTCCAGTCATGGCTGACCATATACAGTTTAAAAATTAGTTTAGAAAACTCAAGGGGTTGACATAATCGTGAGCACCAAATAATATATAAATATCAAGTAACCAACAAAATATATAAACGGTGATACATGCCTTGAACTTCGTGTAGTGGGATATTCCAAGTCTTTTCAGGATAAAGGAAGCAGAAATCTGTTTTGCACTTTTCACTCCACAACTTCCCATTACAATTGGTGATGGAAAGGCCTTGGAAGTTGTTTCATTCAAATTGGTTAGCAGTGTTTAAGGATATATTACATTCCAATATGAGAAAATCAGGATGGATGAGTGTTTGCATGATCAGCTCATCAGACAATATTACACACAAGTTTAATGCTCCTTAACATAGGATATTACCTTGGGTCATTTTGGAGGCTGTGGCTTATTTCATGTTTAGCAACCGTCCTGTTAGGTGTCCACCAGCTTTTGACTTTGCCAATGCTGTTTGTTGGCACAAGTTTCAGTGTTTTGACACTGTTCCTCCCAATGTTTCATTCGTGACTAATGCGCCTGTTATTTTGCTGTCATGTTTAGTCATGTCACTATTGAGACTCACATACTGTTAATTGTTATTCAGTTTAATATGACTCATCTGTGGAGTTGACTCTGATTTACCTGTTAACTCATCAGCCCGTCAGTCTGTCCTCTAGCTGTTTGTATGAGGTCATGGGAGGTCTGCAGCCTATCCCAGAGAGCACAGGACTCAGACAAGGGACACGCTAGACAGTAGGTTTGCTACCCAGGGAGCGACTGTGCTGCCCTTATGTACAACCTTGATTCAGTTAGTACATGTATTAATACAGGTATATGATTTTTAAGTACGTTGCGCTTAAATTTTGTCCTAGCCACCCCTATTCAAAGTTCCCGATTCAACGTTTTATGTCATTCCTGACTGAAAAGAATTTAACCCTTAAATGTGACATTTCTGCACAACTGGCATTTATAATTTAACAGATTGAGAAACAATGAACGCGACGGTGCAAAAGCTGTCGGTTGCTACTTAGTAAAACCTCTTCTGGGAGAAATCACCATTTCAAAAACTTACAGCTCAGAAATATTTTATGTCTTCTTGCTTTCGCTCTGTTTATCTCCCCACAGATTTTGCAATCATATTCAAATTTAGGGATTGCAAAGGCCATTCCAAAGCCTTATGTACTTTCTGGATTGTTATCTTGCTGAAATATCCAAGCTCTTTTCCACCTCAGTTTCATTGTGCATTTTAACCTTTATATGCTAATTCATACTTCATTTACAGTATAGAGATTAAAATACACATAATACGTATGTATTTACATTATTTTCACACTTTTTAATCGATCTGTTTCCCCTTTGTAATATTTCCCATGGCACAAGCTGCCACACACACACACACACAAAAAATGGTCCCCACAATGTCAAAATAACAATGTTTTATCATAATGTGGGGACATTTCGTCCACACAATGTAAAATATACCTTATCCACACACCTACACACACGCTAGATCAATACATAAAACTGCAAAAATATTTTCTTCAAATGTTTTCCATTTTTCCCCTAAATTATTGATTTCTTTGTTTGATACCATTTTTTCCTAGATAATAATGTAAATAAGTGTAAATGAATCAACTGGAAGGGAACCAAACTTCTGCACTTGCCACATTTACTGATTTTTTATCAGTTCAGCATATAAGTAGAAATTATGCATTGAAATGTGGACAAATATGTGACAGTACAGTTTATATGCTCCAAAAGCTGTGCTCTTTTCACCATCATGGGCAAGCTTTTGCATACAAATGTGCTAGTAGGAAATATCCATATATAATGCTGTGAATGTATTAAAAATACCAAGTGTAATGACATTTCTGCCAAATCATCATCAGTTAGAATATGAGTGGTATGGACACTATACAGAAAAGTATATAGACAAAGGCATCCTGTCCTGAGTGTACTCTGTACTGCGTTGTCTTTGTGCAACCAGTAGAGGGCAAGATATTCCTTATTGCCTTAAATTCTTTATATGCAGTTTGGTGTATATCTTCTTCCATGACCCAAAAAATTATGACTATACCCATTTGATGCAAATAATGTTTACCATCTCATGAAAATGGTGCCTGGGAAAGTCAGGGATGTATAATATTTGGTACTCCTACCAATATGCTGAATGCAGACGAAATGTGCAGCGATAGAGATCAAAGTGACTGACAAGGACCAAATCATTACTGTCAGGCGGCCGGGTCAGAGCATCTCTGACATGGGAAGACTTGTGGAGCCCTTGCGGTCAGCTATGTTGAACAGAGCGTTGGGTGGTCAAGACTCCGCAATGTCAGATGTGAAAGAAGGACGAACCAACAGAAGGACTACTGTGGCACAAATGGCAAATAACTGTGATTATCATGTGGCGCACCTAGTACACAGCGGTTATGTAGTCGTGGACCGACTTGCCTGTCCACCACATCCCACAGATGCTTGACAGATGCAACAGAAAATGGGCAACAGTCGACCAGGTTGTCCCCTTCCATTGCTCTAAGGTCCAATTCCGATGCTCTCGTCCGTCGTAAGACTCGAGTGCTCTGACTGGCCTGTGATCAGAATGTTTTTGCTCCTCACTGTATACATTCTTATTTCAAAAGTTATATTTGTCTGACTCCTACAATGCAAAAAACTAACAAGAGAATTTAAAAATATTAAAAAGTCTGATTTTTTTTCTATAAAGTTTATTTTTCTTTATGTACCATTATATGAAAATTGAAACAAATCTTAAATGAAAGTTAACAGGATGGTTATGACAAACAGTTACTGGAGATTAATCTGTTTACCATCTGCAAGTTTCTGAAACAAAAGTAATAACTAACAATTAAAGCACAATCTGTGGGTGTATTTCTTTACTGAGAATATAAGCAAATTACTGTTCTTTCAATATAACCTTTTTGGGACTTCAGTATTTAAGGATGTGTAGCTGATCTTACCTTGGATTTTGGTTAAGCATTACATACCTTGCATAATGCTTGTAGTGTTTTTTCTTATGTTAATAAGATACATAGTTACAAACAGTTCTTAAATGTGTACACAGGAGTGAAAACAGCAGTGCCATTGAGAAAGGCTGAAAACAAAAGTCTAAAAATGTTCTTTTAAAGTTTTCAGACTAAAAAAAAATATATATCATGATTATCTTCACAAAATAAAATCTTTGGCATATTTTGCCATACATTCTCCCCATATCCTTTAAGTCCCCTTAACACACACCATTTGGATTAAAAAAATAGCAATATTAATAAGAGAATCTATTAAAATATGCTAAATATCAGTAATAAGGAAGTCTATACATTACAAAGCAAATGAAGAAGGCTATGGAACATATAAAGGATTTGTGATTCCAGTGTATTTTTCAGTTGTTTTCAGCTGAAGTCTCAGTCAACAAGCTGATCACTAAAGATTTCAGAGCTGGTCTTAAGTTTGAATAATCTGATTTCTTCCTCTTTACAAAAAAAGACAAAAAGTCACTAACATTTGTTGGTGTTAGGAGTTTAGAAATAAACACACCAACACTGCACCCAATAAGCTGTGCTTTAGAGAGCATCTTTCTAAAAATATATAATATATGTGATCAATAAAAAAAATGTATACAACAAGAAACTTAAAATGTTTATAAAAGGAAAACTAACAAAATGTTACTAGTGTTATCAGTAGTGAAGCAATGCATTTAAGAACGTTAGTCAACATCTCAGTGTATTGAAACCCCTCAAAAATGTTTGTTGATTTATAGTGTCTCTGATTGCCCTTCCTCCACAGACTGACTTTAGATGAGAATATCCTCAAGACCTTCCATCCTATCTGTGTCCGTCATGCCTGTCCCATGCGCGTCTGAAAATAAACAGCAGATATGACAGCGATGGCGTTACTATCACCATTGCATAGAGAATTAAGGAATTATATAGACTAGGGTGCTGTATCACAGAGCAGGATTTCTTGCTTGGTCAGATAAATTAGTCTGGGCTAATTGTTAGTGAACGAAGATAAGTCCATTTAAACTGGGGTACTTTAAATCCGACAAGTTATACAGCTAAGCAAGAAATCCGGCACTGTAATACAGACCCTAAGGCTAGTTTTCCATGTAAACAGATAAATACATTAATTATAGAACCAACGGTATGTTCCTTGGTGCTATACTCACTTCTTAGACCTGTATTAGTAGTGATCAGCATAGGCTTGTCTGTGCATGGTGTCATACGCCATGCTGGTCGGGTAGTCTTCTAGTACTTCTCTGTCTGGGTGCATATCATCAGCACCGTAGGGATAAGGGTAGGCCATTTCAGTCTCTACAGCAAACATATACAGGTCAGGTGCCATTCTGTACAATACACGTCAACACGCCTTGAAAAATGCATTGCATTTATTAAAACAAACATTTCTGTGTGAGACTGTTAGTGATGTGGCACCCAAAATACCATATACTGTGCTATAAATGTCTGGGCGGAATAATGATATGAAAAATTAGACACTGCCCAAGCCTACTATAAGCCCAGTGTTTTGCTCAGCAAGGTTTTTAGGTTATATTCCACCTGAACCAAAAGCACGCTAACACAGTGTGAGCACAAGACTTAATACTGCTGCTTTTAATTCAAACATCCATCTCAAAGTCACACATGAACCAGAACATCCATCCAGCCAGCACAGTCACCTGGGCCATTTCAGGGAGATACAGTGCAAGGCTGAACCAGAAAAATCTCTCCTTAATTGATTTGTGACCAAGTAATGTCTCAAGGTTTGATGCTTCTTGTGAAACATTGAACAAATTTGCTGTAAATTGTAATCTCATGATTCTAAACTCAAGAATGCCATGCACTTTTCATTTACTTGGTCTATCTACTTGTCTTTAGAAACATTCAAGAATGTTACTAATATAGTTACACATCAGTATTAGATGCCTACTGTAATTTTATGCCAGTCCAGTGGTATACAAATCATAGCCACCACCTAAAATTCTACCCCAAACAAAAAGTATTTACATCCATAGCCCATTTGCCACGTGTAGTAGATTAGATTCCATACACTTTATAGGAAAAAGTTGGAACTTTTCTTTACAGCCACAAGACACATGGGAAGCCTTTAGTGTTTATAAACAATGGAGAGTTTATGACCCTGGCTACCACACTGAAAATGTTCTGGCTCTGCCACTGCCCCGACTCCCAGAAAATGTTCTCCCCTGTCACAGACCTCCGCATCACATGGCACTGCTATTCACCTTTCTGACTGGGACATGTCTAACAATCTGAATGCGTAATACTAAATGTTGATGAGAAGTGTGTGTTGGAGCAGGATGAGGGGAAATATTCAAGAATGTGAAGATAAGCTCCATTTCCAAAATAACCACGTTATTTGTACATAAACATATGCAAGTTAGATAGATGCCTGATGCGTTAGGCCAGTGAGCTCTGGATTCTGCTATCAATATCCAATACACTGAAATACTCGCTTTACTTGAAACTCACCATCTGCTAAATAGCCCGCATCCATAGGTATGGCATTGTGGGCCTGTGGGCAAAGAAGTGTAAGTTTAAAATAAGGTAGTAAAACACAGATTTCCCCCCATATCAACGCAGTGATTGACTGGCAGCCTATCTGAAGGGCACATCCTCCATAACAGGCCTAGCATGAGTCATCATTATAGACACCTGTGTATAGATGCTTGAAAATTTATGGATATCCTTAATAACATTTTACTACAATAAATGGAGAAGAGCACTGGTGCAGTGCGATTATAAATGCTGCAGTATTACAGGACACTTACCATCTCCCAGGCAGCAGGGTCATGCTTAAACAGGGAGTGTGTCAGTTCTACTGAAATACGCTTCCTGTAGTCTGCAGTCTTGTCCTCAGAAATGCGGTAAAGGACAGCGGCCGCATACGTCGCTAGATGAGGGGGACAAATTTCAGAAGTGGGTCAACATTCAGCCACCTAAATAGTTTGTGTTTTATTCACTGAATCTGGTGTATTTTTCCCCCTGCCACTTAAAATTTAAAAAACAGGGAACCAAATTAGACATAAAGTCCAGAACACAGGAAACTACTCTAGAGCAGGGGTGGGCAAACTATTCCAAAGAGGGCCAGTGTGGGGGCCGGTTTCTGGGTTGACCTTCCAATCAGCCAATAAGAAAACAGTGATTCTCAACTCCAATGCTGGGCACCCACTGTGATTGGCTGATTGAGAGGCCATTCCAAAAACCAGCACCCACACCGGCCCTCCATGGATCAGCTTGCCCACCGCTGCTCTAGAGTATGACTGGGAAGATCTGGTCACAGAAAGATGTTTCACAGCTTATGAAACTTCTCCTCTCTTTCTACCATGTTTGGAAATTGTTTTTATTATACACTCTAATTGTTTCAAAAGCACCATGACATCCCATTTTCTCCCTTCTGTGTTATCCGATGACTTATTTTTGAAGCCCCGCCCCCATACCGATGCCCTCATTGTTGGAGTGCAGCAGCTCCATCAGCGGGGCAGAGGCCCCTTCAGCGTCGATCAGTTCGGCATAATGCTTATCCAGAGAGAGCTCACAGAGAACGCCGGCAGCCACCCTCTTTATGTTCTCAACAGGAGAGTACAGCAGCTGGGCCGGAGAGGATGGAAAGCAGGGTGTATTACTGCAGCTGAAACGGCCTAGCAACACCACACACAC
>JABFEB020000092.1:28431772-28444984 GCA_019775895.2 Stomatorhinus ivindoensis
TGACAGACAGACAGACATGCATATACATACATACATACATACATACATACATACATACACACACACACACACACACATCCTGTTACACTCAATGAAGCTGATTTTCTCACACATATGCTGACAAGTCACTTGAAAAATGGTCCCAAAATGCGTGTCCATGTGTAATGTGCTTCCCAGAATGGAATTCTTCCATTCCAAATATTATTAGATAAGAAATTAATAAAAGTGAATAGAGAGAACAAAGCCTGGAATTCATTCCTCATACATTATTAAAATACATATTAGTATATTTAAATCTAAGTATTGTACATGACTTTTTAACTAGTGTTTACTAGTTTGTATGTCTGTGCATGTATATTGTATGACAGTTGACAAAGTGAGTAAATGCATATGAGTTTACGTATGTATTGACAGACGGTACATACAAAAACAGTAAAGAAAATAAAAGAGAAAGTAGGTAAAACATAAAAAATACACTGAATGCATATGGTATGGGTAACACAGAACACTGGGTATGTATGATGTGGGTAAGAAAAAACAATGTTCTCATGCACCTGGTACATGTACCTAGTACAAAATGGAGAGATTTTGATTTGGGTACAAGAAAAAGGCTTTTAAAATTTTCTTGTACAGCCATGACTGAATTTTTCATAATTTAACATTATTATATTTTAAGTATAACAGTAGTGAATGCTTTGTTGGGCTGTTAGACTAGATGCTTGGATGGTGATTGTTAGCTGAATAAATTATACATCACACTGCTGAAATTTCATGAAAGGCAGTATGTGGAAGTGTGTTGATAAATGTTTTTCTTACTGCAGTCACACTGGATGTGCTGACCTTGCGGTCATGTTTCTATTAATAACAATTAATAACAGTCAGACTAACATCACGCCAGATTCCACTAGGTTCCTTGGAGAGGCCAGAGCTGGTTTTTTTCCATAGTTTCATTGTTTAAATATTGGTAAAAACAAATAGAACCGTCATTAGTATGCAGACACATACTGTCTTGATTTCATAGGCTGCACATATTTGTCACCTCCTGGGAGATCCTCGGCCATAATAATTAGTTTTCCAAAATTCTACTAAAACAACCTTGTAGTCTACAAAAAAAAAAAAAAAAGAATGTTGTGCAAAATTATCATAAACATTTAAAATTAGACGAGGGATCAAAGACACTGCTGTATAAACAACTACATTACAAGTCACTATCCTGCTAAACGATACAATGTAACAGAAGAAAAACAGAGAGAGTGGTGATGGCTGCTTAAAGAATTTGCACCATGTCTTTTGGGCAAAGCAGCTGCAAAAGTAAGAAAAGAACTTTTAAACTATTACATTAAGCTTGCCGTACCACAGGAGAAAATTACCATGTTGACGACTGCTAGTGTAGTTAGTAAGCAATCCAATCCCGGGCTGCACTAGCCTTCGCATATTAAAAGACAGGTTAGATGAGTGTGCTGCTGCCTGGAGGCAGCGCACCGCATAATGAATATTTCATTGGTGCCTAGGTAGGTGAAAAGGTAAACAAGCAGGTTCAATGGGAAAATGAGAATAAGTTCACTATTCCAGAAAAAGGCACAGATTCCGCATGCAAGCCCAGAGTTAAGGGCAAAATATTTGTTGCAGGCCATACTGATGCATGCAGGGATATCAGTGATATACTGGTGATAAACTGGACAAAATTGTAGCATTCAGAAAAAAAACATACTAAAATTAGCGTATCAGATGCATTTCTCATGGGTGTAACAAAGTGCATGCGATATGATCACTGGAACATACAGGTAAGGTAATAGGTTTGTGTTTACTGTTGTGTTGCACTGGTCTTAATTTGACAAATGGATAGAGCATTAGGATGTCAGTCCTCTTTTGAAACTAAGACAGATCAACTCACTTTTACAAGAAAAAGCAACCAAGGCATTTCAGGTCTTCCTCCAATGTAAAGTGGACATGAGCGCTTGGTATTTCCCAAGCAATTAGAGAAAAGGAGCCAACCCACTCCTCCCACCTTCACCGGAATCTGCTTCCGCGATGACCAAGTACAACGGCAATACTTAAACGAGCTAATGAAGTCCCAGTAAGTCACACACGAGTGGGAGCGATATCAGGGACGGGCACACAATGTAGAACACAACTCCTCCATAGTGTATCCTTGACATCCATAATTTAGTACATTTCAGATCACTATTTTTCAAAACCACTATCTTTGCACTTCGCTTCCCATTTCCTTCACTTTCTCAGTAGACTGGCGTATATGTTCTTTAGTGCCCCCACCCACATAATTCAGTATAAAATTGCTTTTTGTTTGAACAACTAGCGGCACAAGAGGTATATTTATTACAGTGTAGCTTTACTCAGATCAAAGGCTACATAAAGCAGAAAGATCCAGTCCAATATGCACGGATGTTGTGGTTATTAATGCTTATAGTAAACATCCCTTGATATGTCAGATCCTCCCCCATTTCTTGATTCAGATTTCCCCAGGTCATCTTGCCCCATTAAGAAGAAAAATGTCTATGATTGATGCAATTGAATAAACAGCAATTCCGGGACAAATGAGCCTTGACCTTGAAACCTAAAAAAGTTCAGTTTGATTTCAAAGATTTTGGCAAATTCCACACACACCTCCTACCTTGGAAGATCAAGCAGAAGATACTAAACAAAAAAGGCACAGAGTTAGACACCGACGTTGACTTAACGCTGTACCAGCATCCAGGGCTAAATTCATGGCAAGCAAATGGTCAGTAAAACAGACTGAACAAATAAAAAGGCTGAAAAGTCATAAACAATTAGAAATTGTTACAGCCAAAACAACCTAAACTGATTTTAAGATTAGACAGATTAAAGAGGTTTAAGAATAGTTTCTGATAGTTAAAAAAATAACTAAAATAGCCTCTGGCTTGACTTCACTAAAACCCTGTTAAAGAGCCAGGAAAATGATAAATATGCCAAAGGGAGTTAAAAGAATGAAAATACACAAAAGTGTTTAATAGTCAAAGGAGTGTAACATGTAGGACATGCAGGCAGAACCTCACCCATAAGAACATGCGGTTCAGCCTGGTGTGAGGCACAGAAAGCCGGTTATATGCTTTCCTTGGTCTATCTTTATATCTTAGTGAGACTCAATTTTCCACCTTGGGGAGAGGGAGGGGTAATGACTGGTACAAATTGTTGTGGTATGAAAAGTTGGGATTTTAGCTTCAATCCAGTTTTGTTTTCCACCAGTTGCAGGTGGAGTACATCTTGTATAGTTCATAGATCTGAGAACCACACACACACACACTCTGATGTTATATGTTATGTACATTTTACTTCTAGTTTAACTGTCAGCCTAAATAAGCTTTCATTTCTAATTTCTTTTATAATAGTTTGAATATTATCATTAGTGACACAAACCATTGATACAGACTTTTTAAGATGTATTCCTACTGACAGGATTACTGAAAAGGAATAAAGGAGAAAACATCAGTTCAGCTACAGTGAAAGAACTAACTGACAAGCTGAACAAGAGCTTTATTTTTCTTGTTCTTGTGTAGTTTTTGATGATCACAAGGTTTAAAAAGTTACTCCTTCTGCTTTCTTTCTGACACTCAGTAACAGAATATCTGCAGAGCTTGCCCCGTCGCACACCGCAGCCAAGCCCATCCAAGCAGCTACACAGCCGACGATACAAAAACATTACGAACCGCTTAAATGAAGGCAAAAGCAGGAAAACTGAGACCCAGGTTTGATACTTGATATTACTGCTGATGACAAACCAGACTGTCACTCTCCTGCTGTTCTGCATACTGTACTGCATTTGTATATAAATAAATAAATATTGACAAAATATATACAATTTATAGTTGTACTACCATGATGGGAGAAGGGGGAACTTTCACTTAAACCCATAACGATAATTCACTGTTCACAGACTAGCAGTTATAAAGCATAGAACATAAATAGTAAATTTTAAATATGGATATTCATACAACAACAGAAATAAATAACAACAATAATAATAATAATAATAAATTTCAATAAAACTACTGCAATGATGTATACTGCAGAAAAAAAAACTCTAAGCACCCATCTAACTATCACAAGTTGAGGACACAGGACAAAAAACATGCTAATTTATAAATGCCAATTCATCTAACCACCTGACTTCGAGCTACAGGGGAAAACTGGAACACTCAGAGGAACCGTGTACTGGGCTTGAGGTGTAAGGCAACAGTGCTACTCACACAGTTGCTATTCCATACACAAAGGGCCACCTATAAAAATCGCGAAACAGTCTGGTGTAGATTCCAATTCATTTAAATACAAAATACAGCAGCTAGAATTACTAAATGAATGGTTCTTCATGTACAAATCTCTAACCTCAGCCAGCTTTAGCCACTCCCTTCAACGAAAAGAAAATACAGTAACTAGAAAATGCAATATAATTAATGCAGGCACATATTCCCTCAGAATTTTTTTTTTTTCATGTTAAACAAAGGATATGTGGTCATACTTAATGGTTGACTTCACATGCCATTGCAGTTATGAGTAAGGGTGCGACCTGGGTGTGTTTGGGTGGCAAGATTCTTGCAGAAAAAACACCACCTATGAGTAACCACCCTTTCACCACAGACGTGTACTGATACACACATTTACTGCTCTGACAGTTCACACCTTCAAATGAGAAAGTCACGACTCACTGCGCGGCAGCAGCATTCACTGGAAACATCCATTCTTATTACATCCAGCAGAGTCGTGAAACCGTGGCCCGTCTGAGAGCCGCTGCATCACAATCACGGCAACTCAGAAGTCCGTGAGAGAAGTGACATCCTGCCGTTTATTCAAAGTTACAGAGCAGTACTAAAATCTGGTGTGAGGTAAAGCAGTAAATGCCATCGCAACCATATAATGCGACAGAAAAGCTGCAGCAAGCAGAGCAATCTGCAAATGATTGTCCATCTAATGGCGATCTGTTATTCGGATCTCCTGGTCTAGTATCTGCTGCTGGGCAGGGACTGCAACATTTTCCATAAAATCTTAGTTCAGATGGGAAAGAGGTTATAATGGACGCTGTGCAACATAAGGTTTCCAGGAATCGCTATTTATTTTACGAGAAAAATGTTTTGGGTTGTCGTGTATAACAATCACCTGTTTGGAGGGACATCTTATTCACGGTTCAAATTATGCATCTTTATAAAGATTAACAATTAAAAACATGGGAATCCATGACATTTCCATTAGTGCAGCATATTTAGGTATGGAAAGAAAAATCATTTTCTTTGATGGCCCATTGTAAATATATTTATAGACCATTAGATTTAATCGAACGATTTTTGATGTTCTGCAGTGGAAAAATATCAAGGATTTCAACAGAGCAGGAATTACAAAGGGTATGACCCAGGGAGCAGTAAATAACAGCACATGCAATATCCCAGCCAGGTGGCACAGCCACTCAGAAAGCTGCGGGATAAAGACATTGCAACTTGTGATGAGAAAATAAGGGCATTTAGAGAGCCACTCCAGCCTAACTGCCGCCTAACGAGATGTAGGAAATATACTGTACAAACACCAAGCAGATTGTGGACTGGATTAAGATGATTTAGACGCTATGTTTCCCCTGCTGGGCTTCATTAAGGTTCAATAAATCACAAGGGACACTGAAGGATTAAAAAATGAGTTTAAAATGTGTTAGGATGCTGAAAACATGCACAAGAGCGAAGCTGTGTTTGTTTACATCAAGCTGCAATGGTGCATGAATGGATAGCAAAGTTGTACATGGTTTAATAAAGCACATATAATGAAGCATATACTTAGTCAATTGAAAGCAATCAGTCTAGCAACATGAATGTGAACATATGAACTCTAGTTTGTCTTTCAAAGTTTTTTTAAAAATAATTTAGAATAAACCTTTATCTAATGTGAAGTGTTAAAGGTGATTCTATCACAGAAATTACATCAGGAATCTACTAAACGGGTAACATACATGTATTTGGACTGTGGGTAGGAAACAAAACAGTCAAAGGAGACCTGCATAATACGGGGAGAACATGTGAACTCCTGACACACAGAGGGGTGGGGCGGTTTGAGCCCCCACCTCAGAGGAACAGGGCAACGCTGCTACACACTGCACTAATCTGACAAAGTATTACAGCTGCATATTTGAATACTTTCTATAATTTAATCCATTGTTAAACATCTGAAATGTAATGTCTTGAATGTGGTATTAGTCCCAGCTGGCTGAATACTGTACTGTAGCACTGGACAGAGGAAAAATGATACTAAGAAATAACAAATGAAAACCCAAAGCACAAGTCATAAATTATTCAATGAGTCTTGCACTAGTATATGCTCAGCCAAAAAGATATAATTATTTTTAAGCCATTGAAATCAGTTTTGTTTTCAAAAGGTCATAGCTGATTCATACCTGCACCTAGCTTGCCAGCAACAACCTCCTTTGTCTTATAACGTTACAAAAACAATGTTAAAGGTACAATATCCATGCAGAAACAAATCTACTCTTGTAGTATACAATATGCATTAGCAATCAAATATATTAGATTAACTTAAAAATGACTTAACTTAAACCTATGTATCCTTAATGTAGCAAGCAATTTTTAAATAATTTCTGCACCAGTACAGTTAGTGCTTTTATATATTTGAATCTTTAATGAGTCAATGAAATAATCATCCCATTACATCTTCTACACATCAACCAACATGAATCCTGGTCAACTACAATACTCAATTTACCTATACACATGATATATAGTGAAATATATTCCAATTTGTAATGCCAGACAACACAACTATTTAGATACTGAGAATTTTCTCCAGTAAGTCAGTGGAAAAGACAATTCTTTGACTATGTAAAGAAAAAATGACTTACGCATCTTTTAACAATCAAATAAGTCATATACACATGTAAAACTTGTATGGCTGGAGCTGTTGCCCACACATGTTTTAGACGGTGAGTAATTCAGATAAGCCAGTTCTGAGAAGTCCCACCTCTCCCTAGTTCATTTAATGGTTGAAAAATCATAAAATCTAACCAAATCTGTCATGAAAGCAACAGTGAATTGTTCAAGAAAAAATGCAGAAATCATGCAGTTTCCCCATATACCAGCAAATACAGTACACAATAAAATAGGCCATAAAACTACAAGGCGAGATAACTTGACCTTTTCTTGGGGCTAACACACGGGTGTGGCTGATCCACCCTATTGCCGTGACCTCACTGCTTGATTCGTCAGACGCAATGACCCCCGTCAACTCAAACTACTCCAGTACCGTTGGGTATAAGTTGTACCGCCAGCTGGAAAGCGAAAAATGTATCTATATTTCAATAACAAATGTTATCATTGTTTTCTTTTGGGATTTCCTGTTGTTTCCGCGGACCAGAGGGACATATTGCTGTTCACCCCTATGTGATCTCCTTTCTCTTCACCACCGAGTAGCGTATTGCGAATACTGAAAGCAACGCCGCCTCTACGAAATCATGATATCGCGTTTACGGCAACATTCCACTGTTTACCTGTTATACCCAGTCCAACTTCCTCCTTAAGAGACGAAGATTAAATCGTGCCCTACCCTTCCTTTTCCCCTACCAGACGTTGCTACTTGTCATATCATATGGAAAAAAGCAGAACAATTATTCCCATCGTTCATATATAAAAACATAATCGGTACTGTGCGTAAGCATGAATAATTCACATGAATACGCGTAAATTTAGAAAACGTAAAAAAATCAAGCAATTGGTACTTACTACAAAACACAATAGATCAAACACTGTAGGGAGGAAGGCTTTGCACGCCTTATCACGAAATGAAAAATATTGCCTGCACGCAATAATTCATTTGAAATGGACCGAACACCACCCCGAGATCACAGTACATAGTTACAAAAGTCGTCGAAAGATACTGTATTTAGATTATATTATTTTGAGCTGAAAAGGATTTAAAATGAATAGTTAGTACCATCAAAATAATGTATTACCTTTATAATGAAGGAAATTTTTCGTGTACTTCAGATACGTAACGCTCCAAAAATGAACTTTCCTCCGTCGACAGTCTACCCTGAAGTACGATCGGTTTCGGGTCTGGATTACGTTGCGAACAATGAGACTGTCAGATATGCTTTTACGGAAGTCTCCGCCCCTGCCATCATATCCCCGCCCACGGGCTCATCTTTCCATCCTCATTGGCTGCAATAAAAATACAGGTGTTGTTTGCTAACTGCAGTTCTATACAGTAAAACGCGTTTCCAGTGGTAGTTAAAAGAGAAAGAGAGAAAGGGTACAAGATGGGCTCTCTCGGGATGGGTACTTATTAACGATACATTTGTTTGGTTTTCGCAGTTTTTTTTCCACTGCTGTTTTAGATATTGTTTTTTTGGGTGCTCGATCGCTTTCCAGCTCTTCATTTTCACATACCAAATCCATGTTTAAGTGGATTGGCCACACCTAGCAAGTACCATGAAACTGTTCCCAGGAAAGAAGTGAGTCATGCAAAGTAGCCGAGAACTAGATAACGACGTGAAACAGAGCAAACGACGTCTTCTTAAGAATGATATATATGTCATAATGGCGTATTACACTCAATGCATCAACAATTCAATAAGGTGCAGCTGCATTTATAGTTGTATTCATTGTTGAGTTTGTTATTTTTTGCTACCATTGAAGCTCTAAAATAGTCATCTGCTATCACCTAAACTTTGGGGGTCTAGGTATTAGCTAAGGATTATTGTTTTGGACAATCAATATGACCTTTATTCTTTGTTAAATGTCTTTGTTAAATTAATAAACTGACAATTGACATAGGGCAACTGGAAAATCACCCCCACCATAAACATTAAATGATTGTACATGCATCTCAAAATAGTTTAAAGAACACTAGCTCATCATTCTGTACTGATTCTAGATGGGAAGATTCATTCATTCATTCATTCATACATAAGGCAGCACAATAATTCAATGGCTAGCATTGTACTTTACGTCTCTATGGGTGGGGGATTTGAATCCTTTCCCCTGAGTCCTTGTGGAGTTTGCATGTTAAGATGTGCTCAAATAAAATGTAATTTGCCTATGAAAAGCAGAAAGTTTAAAGTAATATGATATGATGTGAGTTGGTTCTTGAAGTAATTCAGCTTCATACCCCATGCTTCCCAGTGCAGGCTTTCAGCTCACTGTGGTCCTGCAAACATTTATGAAAAATGAATGGAGGTAGTAATTCAAGGTTAGTACCTCTCTCCGCGCTGGAAGCCTCACTGACCATCTTGTCACATTGTTGAACATCAAAGAGATTAGCTAAGTATAGGTCATAGTTATTATAAATAAGTTTAGAAATTGTTATATATTGTAATATTGTCTTTGTTTTTGTCTGCATATATACAAGTGTGACATCCGCGAAAAGGTTAGCCTCACCTTAGTGAGATTTCTCTAGTCCATTCTGCTGTCGATACTGTGTAAATACTATGTAAGTCAACAGTTTATCTTCCTGAGAAATTACATGCAGTTCACACAAGGTTTCTAAGCTTAAACCCCGTGTCAGTGTAAAGGCAGCAATGCTGGCCATGTTTTCTAATGCAATCTCTGTTGTTTTTTTCTGTGATATGATAGTCGCAGTTCTGTTTAGATGCCTGTTTTCTAATTCCAGCAGTACAGAACCCGTTGTGCGGCAAATAAAAGAGAGAATAGTGGAATGTCCAGTTTAATGGACACCATAGTAAAGTATTAGTTGGAATAAAAGGCTTAGCTGTAATCTCTTCATGTGGCATGAATGGAAAGTCTTCGAGTCAGTTCAGATCTTGCAGTGTGTCCATAATGAATTACGGCATTGTTCTTTAATTGAATGAGCGAGATTGTTAGTGGTGCAGCATTTCCTTACACACTGGCATTTTGCAAACTAAATTCAGTAACGTCACAACAGTGATAGAAGTATTGGGTAAACGAGTTCAAAGCCAGAGTAAATTGATACAGACAAGACAAAACATGTACCATTTGCTACTTAATAATCACATGAAAAAGTCAATAAAACAAAATTAAAAATGAGGTTCATCTTGAAAATACTTTCTTATAAACCATAATAATGTCTCCTGTTTCCCAGAAATGTAGTGATACCTTGTTGGATGGCTAGAAGAACACTGCTTTGGGTGCCAGACTGTGGGACACCCCAGCCATTTCATGTATTCCTTAATTTCACCACTGGCTCACTTAATTAATATAATATGTTAGTGGTTGAGTCAACAAATACTTGGGAATATTGGATGGTCACTGCAAATACTGGGGTGACTTTCTGAGAAGTTTTAAAATGACAGTTTTACACCGACATTATTTTGAAATTATTTTCTTTGGTTGATTAAGATTTTTGCACAGTACAGTGCACCCTATATATGTATGTATATTGGTATAAAATATATATATGCCTCCAGTCAAAAGTTTCTTTAACAAGTCATGTGGAATTATGCGGTGAGGATTTAAGTTTGGTGATTGTGAGGCTCAGGTCAATTGCAGCACACTATCACTCGCATTTCTTGACGAATAACTCTACCGCAGCCTTGAGGTGTGACTGTAGTCATTGTTCTGTGGGAAAACAAATGATTGCAATTAAGCAGAAGCCACATGGGATGGTGTATCGTGTCAGTGTGCTGTGGTAGGCACACTGGTTAAGTGCGCTTTCTATTCTAAATAAATTACAGACAGTGTCACAAACCAGGCACCCCGGGTCATTGCACCACCCTCCCCATGCTTCACCGTAAGCATGACACTTGCAGAGATCATCCTGCCACCTACCCTGCGTCTTACAAAGACACGGTATTAGAACCAAAAATCTCACATTTGGAACCATCTGAGCAAAGGACAGATTTGCACTAGTCTGATGTCACTGGCTGTCTTTCTTGGCCCCCAAAGTGTCTTCTTCTTATTTTTATCCTGCAGCAGTGGTGTCTTGGCAGCTGTCCATGACGGCCTGATTCTCGGAAGTCTCCTCTGCACATTTAGCACTGAGATTTCATGGCTGAAATACATTAATGAAGAATCTGCACAAATGACCTTGTAACAAGGTATACAGAATAATGTGTTGTACAAAGATCATGGTTCCACATTTTCACACTCTCTAACACTCTCCAACTTTCAGTAAAGATCTTAAAACTATTTTGGGGTGTGCATTTAAAAAATGCATTTAAATACATATTTTCCCTAATCTTTTGAATGTTTGAAGCAAAATTTAAACTTGACTATATTTACATTAGGAAAAATATTCAAGCATTTAATATTATTACTAATATTTACTACTACTACTACTAATTATTATTATTACTATACACATTATTATTATTATTATTATTATTATTATTACAACACTTTATTGATCCCTGTGGGGAAATTCTCTACACCATCTTGGTCTCCATGACACACAGACACACATGTACAAGCGCTTAAGCTTGGCACTGAAGGGCAGCCACCTGCAGCGGTGCCCATGGAGCTGAGGGTTAAGGGCCTCGCTCAAGGGCCCGCAGATGTGGCTGTTCTGCAAAAGCCATGCTTGAAGAACCTTCAGATCACAGGCACAGAGGCTTGTGGCTTAAAATATCGCTATTATGGAAAACCATTTTATCAGGTTTATACAAACATTCCAAAAGAAACCTTTTATTAATTTACTATTTTTATTGGTAATAGTCACAGTAGAATATTATGAAGGTGTATCAGTGCACAGTTGCCTCACGCATTCATCGCTGGGGGCTTGAATTGTGCCTGTACTGGTGTATGAGCAAAATTACCAAATTTAGCATCAATATATCATCAGAATTAAAGATCTTTACTGGCCAAGTATATTAAACATACAAGGGATTTGTCTTGGTATGTGTGTCCCAAGTATAACATATAATAAGCCTGACAATTTAAAAGTATGTAAACAAGAATATTTTGCAAATACTTTTTATGCTAGACTATGTACTGATAATCTGGAGAAGTATAGAGTTTAATAAAGGGTGAAATAAATAGTGAATGCAAGCAAAAGGGGGGGGGGTGTGATACCAGGGAGAGTTATAGGATTCCAGCTGACTACAGTGCCAGTTGTTAGCAGGTCGATTACTATTGGTGGGGGTCACTGCTGTGGGAAAGAAACTCCCCGCGTGTCTATGATGGCTTTGAATCTCCTACCAGAGGGCAGAGCCTGGTGCCCTGAGCGAAAGGGATCAGCTCTAATCTTGATCCTGCATTTCACGACATTCCCGTTGTAGACGTCTGGGAGCGTTGGCAGACTACACCCAGTAATCTTTTCTGCTGCCTTGATGATTAATTGGATTTCAATATGTTGCTGTGATGTGGACGAGCAGAAGCACACAGTGATGGAGATAGTGAGGAATGCCTCAGTGATAGCAGTGTAGAGCTGAATCAGTTGGGCCCGAAGCAGGTTGAGTTTCCACAACTGTGTAGAAAGAGCATCTGCCGGTGTGTTCCGTCTTCTCCCATCAAAGGTCGTAGGAAATTGATGTTCTCAAGAACTTAACTGATTACACCAGTGGAGACCACAGAGCCATTTAAGATGAGACACGCAACATCATATGAATGATTACTTAATTAAAGTGATGTGCCTTATACATAGAACTTTTCCAGTATCTTATATTTGTATATGAAAAATAAACACGGTGACAACACTGACAAAAATTGGATGATTTTCTAATTATCCGCTTCCCTTTTTTAGTTAAGATCTTAGTTTGACAAAATAACTTGAAGGTATTATAAAATAACTATTATTTGATCGTGTGTAGAATTCTAAACAATAGTATTATGGGTGAAAGCAGTATGTAAAATACTTCCAGATAATCATAGCTATTGGATAAATGCCAGCTATGCCCTGTTTAAGATATTGTGAAAAATCAACTCAACATCAAACCAGCTAAAATATACAGCTTATGCAGCTGGTTCACGATTATGATGACTATTATGATCTCCCAAATGGTGTCATACCTCCTAACCATTCCATAGTTTTTATTTATGTATTATTTTAGTTTTAACTGTGAAGTTGGTGCTGAAATGACTGCACTCGATCTCCCTTTTCTACACAGCAATGACAAACAGCACCCAGTCTCTGTTTTCTGGATACATTTTGACACTTTCTGTATTATAAGTAAATTGCAAAAAGTTTTTTACATAAAAAAATACAAAAAAATTGGCAATTTAAAACCAATGAGTAGAAGCAGCAAAGCTACACACAGTGGCGATGAACTCCCCC
>JABFEB020000092.1:28449601-28464125 GCA_019775895.2 Stomatorhinus ivindoensis
ACTGTATATTTAAAAACCCGCGAAGTCGTGAATCCGCGATAAGTGAACCGCGAAGTAGCGAGGGATCACTGTATTTGCTTCCCACATTACTTTGCATTTATTCTAAACTTGTTAAATAATAGATGTTATAAATGTTAAAGGCTATTCGGCCCATTTTGGTTCATTTATATTTCAGTGAGGTATGCTCTATCCGTGTTACCAACCATTCTTAGCAAAACATCCTAATGTAAATAATCGGCAATCAAACAATATCCAAAAAACTGTAACAACAGTGAGCTGATGTACTGTATATGGGAAGGGGGTCATCGTTACCCAGCATCCTGTGATGTACGAGGGAAGGGGGGTCATCGTTACCTGTGATATATGAGGGAAGGGGGGTCATCGTTACCCAACATCCTTTAGAGATATCCTCTTGAATTTTATGGTTGAAGAAGTTAATATGAAATACACTTTCTGTAAAGGGGTGATATACACAGGACAGTGATACTGATCTTTTTCTTGGAGTTATACAGTTCTGTGCAGTAGTCTTAGGCAGTCAAAGAAAATGATGACCTTCATGTTGGAGTAAAATTATGATATGATGTCAGTAAATGTGTATCGGCTTGGCCACACCGAAACCTTTCCTGAACTGATCCCAGGGTTTGCAGCAATACACTCAACCACTACCACACCGCATATGGCTAATCAATACTTCATTGACTTTTGAATAAATTAAATTAATTTAGTGATCTGGTGGTGAAATTTTAGTTTAGTTGATGAATATATGGAAAGGCTGTGTCATGACCGCTGCCGGTCGGGCGAGAAGTAAGCAGGCAGGAGGCAGCGAAGTCGTAAAAGACGGGGTTTTATTCTCAGGGACAACGGAAAACAGCGAACGGGACACGGGATACAAAATGACGGGTCTGGGGAGACGGATTCAGACGCGGACTAAATACAAAAGATTGACAAGACCGAAACCAAAACAGATGAGCGCGATCGACAACAGGTGGTTTCCATTAGGGTAGAACAGGAGGTAATGAGGGGGCGTGGCACACAGGAGGCTCTGACGGGAAGATCGTGACAGGCTGGGGTGTCCTTCACCAGTATGGGAGCTGAAGCGCTGTTCATCTAACCATCCAACAAGATGTCAGCTACTTTTCGGAGAACAGAATAAATTCTTCTTAGTTTTTTTATTGTTCTAATATTAAATTGTGTTTCTTGTACTGAGTAAATATATGCTCACTTCCCAAATAGTTTTTTCCTTTTGTCTTTCACTACCTAAGGCTTTTGCACAGTTTTGTATATAGTAATGGGATATGCACCCACAAACAGACTTCCTGCTTGAAGGAAAGACGCTTTGACCCACCCTTTGACCCACTCTGTGGGTCTGTCACCATTTAGAATAATTAGATTTTACAACTAAAATTTACATTTCTTTATTTATTTAGCATATACTTTTGTCCAAATTGATGTACCAATGAGGCAATTAGTACAACAAGTCAATCAAACATAAATGCAGCAAATCCGAACTTCCAATGAATGCAAAGATGTAAGTGGTTACAGAGCAAAAACTGTACAGTGTGATTTATGCTGACAATGGTGAAATATGGATCTGTGTTCTGTAATGGAACTTTTTATTCTTCATTGTGCTTTTTCCCCCACAATGAGGGATAAAATGATTACTATGTCATTCATTTGGAAAGAAGTAGTAGGTTTTAAGAATTTTACTCATTAGTGGTAATTTTAATTGCTATAAATTGTAATTATTATATTTTAAATTAATTATTAATACAAAGGTAATTTCCTAACTTCTTTCATACTGACATATATTCATAGTGATACAAAAGCAAAGTTCACAAGGACTTTTCCATTGGCCAGCAAATATAATAATACTAATACTAATGCTAATACTAATAATAATTCTATACGCAGTTGATATTTTTAAGTTATATTTGTTATATTTGTTTAATTTAACATCACATAAGTGTCATTCATGCAATATATTAACCTTTGCTGTACAGTATATGCTTATTTATGCATTACGGCCCCCTGACCTTGGATTCCACCACGTGAAGCTCTCAGGCAGTTCCTGGCTTATCTGAAGTCCTTTGTGACAGTGGCAGAAGGGACTGAATACATGCAGAAAGGCACATGTCTTTCAGCAGCCAAATGGGTCAGGGAGAGATGAGATAAACGGAGAGAGTACAGAAGTGGGGGAGAGGGATGCTGGAAGGACGAGAGGGAGTAATGGGCATGAAAATGAGTCTTAGTTCAGTAGTGAAATGAAATTAATTCAGCGCACCTATCGTATAATTAAATCTGAGATGATGTTTATGAACAGAAGCATGGCAAGAAAACTTTCACTTGTACTTGCTGAGTGTTTTCAATGTTTTGCAACTTATTTCTAATATTGGATAAATGTTTGGATAAATGTTTGTCCAAGAGAGTTTTGAACTGATGCTGATACTACAAGATCAAAACATTTGAAATATATGAGGTTTTTAAATCTTCTTGATCATTGAAATTAGCTAATTACTTTTAAGGTACTTAAATGGACTTAGGGTACATTATAGGAGATATAACTAATTAATACATATTCACTGGCATCACAGTAAATACACAGATAGAAACATGAATATGACAGATAGATGATTACCATACGTAGAACACTTGTTCTTGATGTGAAAGACCTTTGAGGTGGAAGTGCAGCATTACCCAGAATGAAGTTAGGGTTAAGACCTTGCTACAGGTGCAATGATTATTTTTCCAGCTATAGGAATTGAGCCCATTACCTTACAGACATAGGCACAGCTTTACCTTACTGAACTACACTGCCATTCCAGTTAAAAATTGATGAAACATAAATCTATCATAACCACCCTAATTAAAAGATAACTAAACAGATAACAGATCTTTTCCAATTATACAAATTACATGAAAACACACACACACACACAAAGACCTAGTCAGAATTATTGGCACTCCTCAACTGTAAGTACAGAAATGTACAATATTTACAATCAAATGTACAATTATTACAAATAAATGCAAATCAACCAATTTTGTATAATCATAATATAATATTTTATAATCAGAATCCTCAATATATGTGGCTGTCCAGGGTGTTTCCTGCAGCCCCATTCTAGATAAGCTTTATAGGTTTATAAGCATCTGGAAAATGAGTGGATGGTTATATTCTGTACTATACTTTACTCTTTCAATATTACAGAGCAGTTGGAATAGAAAGTCAGGTTAAATAAGGCCTGGAAGGAGAACAACAACATATGTAATAAAAATTTGTCCAACAGCACAATCCATTGGTACAGTTTGCTGGATTTCCCATGGACTTTGACCAAGTTGACTCCCTTGGGTGATATGTAAGCTTACCTCTCCATGTTCAGAATAACGAGTAAAGTACAAGCTGCCTACCACTCCCTGCCCTGTCAGAGGGTTACAACAACCTTAAAGCAGAAATCCTGATGCAGACAGGACTGCCCCCAGTTGCTGCCATGCAGCATTTCCATGACTGGATGTTCCAACCTGACCAGCTGGTCAGGTTCCCAGAGAGCCAACTGGTACAGGTCTCCTTGAAGTGGCTTCCTCTGTAACCCTGCTCCACCCAACAAGCAGTCAAACTGATAGTCAAAGGCTGTTTCCTAAGGGCCCTGCCCAGGGTAGAAGGCCAAACTGACTGCCAAGCAGGCATCAGCATGCCGGTGGACTTGGCTACTGAGGGGCCAGAGCCAACCAGGCCATGATGAAAGGAAGGAAAATAGCCTCTGTGGGACTAAAAGGGTTTAGCAAGGAGCCTTAAGCGGATGGATAATCTCCAGGTCCAAGTGTTTCAGCACCTCCAATGGAGAATCATGGTGTCCCTCTGAGGTCAAACGCCCCCAACTTTGGGGTGACCAGCAGCCCTCAAAATGCAGTTATCTGGCTGTAGTATTCAGCAGGGAATTTGACCGAGCTCCTCACGAAGACGATAGTCTAGGGACGTCTGATTCAGGCACAGTTATGCTGGGTCACCTGTCCACCCTCCTGGGCGTCACCTCCGATGGCACCCTCCCCACTGGCTGTCTGCAAGGCGTGTGTGGTTGGTTTCTGCCCCACCCGGGGAGGGGCCCTTAACGGTTGGGTTGGTAGCCAACATGCCGATGGCCCTGCTCCTGGGTGGAGCCATCCTGGGATTTTAAGCCTTCTACATTGCTTAACTCTAGCGTTGGGAGGATCTATGATGTCACAAGTATCACTGCCAGCTGCCAGCCACCCCAACTGATGTTGAGGCCCCCCCCTTCTTGTGTGTTACAGATCAAAAGCATGATGCTGATCAGAAGCTGAGTGTGGTCAAGGAGTCCCAAAGCCCACGATCTAGTTCAGGGGTGGGGAACCTGATCCATGGAGAGCTGGTGTGGGTGCAGGTCTTTGGGATGGCCTCTCAATCAGCCAATAACAGTGGGTCCCAAGGACTGGAGTCGAGAGTCACTGCTTTCTTATTGGCTGAGTGAGAGGCCATGCCTAAAACCTGCACCCACCGGCTCTTCATGGATCAATGGTCTAGTGCCATCATGAGTCCCAAAGCTGAATTGCACCTGAGACATCGCAGTGACTTCCAAGCACTGAAGAAGTTTTCCTGATTCAATGGCTGCCCCGTGCCTTATGTGGGTGAGCTCACCTGGGTAAGGCTCATTTAATTTCCACCTTAAACCTCACCAAGGATTACTAGCTGTTACCCCTTAGGGGTATCTGCCAAACAGGAAATAACCTTCAGCATATGCCCAGTGGTCAATAGCCTAAAGCCTATTTTAGTTTGGGAAAGAAGCATCACCTTCTGCAGTGAATGAGGTCTTGAATATAGTCCGACTCAGTATCCTCTACTGTCGCCTCTAAAGCATGATAAGATCATTTATGAAAAGGAAATGAATGGAACTTAACATTATTATTATTGACCATAAAAAAACATTAACAAAAACATTGCATTTAAAATTTATTGTAGTACAATGATATACTTTTTACAAGCTGCTACTTTATTATGATTATCAGTTTATGTATCTTGTGTGAATTTTACTTTTTTGATTCAGGTGAATAGTGCTTAGGTTTTAAACATGTATTGGCCATTAATTTTGCAGTTAAACAGAAATATAGTTCAAAGACATGTATTTAGGCTTCCATCTCTAAATTGTCTTTAGTGTATGAGTTTATATGTCCTTTGCTGTTCCCATGCTTGAGATGAAGACACCAAACCGCCCGGCAATCCTGATCAAAATAAGCCACTGGAAGACATAAGAAAATGGAAAAAAATATGGTCTATGTATGTGTTTAATACAATTTGAATAAAAATATCCCAGCCAAATTGAGCTACTGGAACCAGTTTACAGTTATTACGTAAGTTGGCAAAGTTATCATTGCCGAAATCAGAAGTCCTGCAGCTGGGATGAATGTTATTTAGTGTTGTTCCTGTTTTTCAGAGCTTCGCCGTCCAAAATCCATCCAGCCTTGGTAGTCACGGTTGGAGAATGGGTGATCTCCGAAACAACCTCCCTTGTTCATATGTTCTGTCAGCAAGATGGAAAAATCACACACGAAAGTAAGATCCATTTTCAGTATACTTCACGTCTTTATTGTGAACATTACTTGTATAGTATAATTCATTTAACATATATCTTACACTTATTTACAACATTATGGTTATAGCTGCATTAGAAATGCATTTTTAAAATAAATTATAAGCTTGTTTTCAACACTGACAAGCAATGTGTAACAATTAATATTTTAATGCAATCCCATTGTACTTCACCTATAATCGTTTGTAGGATTTGTTTAGGCATAAAGTCCCGCTGATCTTCCATCATGGAACCCAAACGATCAAATCCTTCCACTGCAGTTTGCAACATTTTCCCTTGTCGCGTTACTCGATCAACAGCCTTTAGAATGACGTCCTCTGCAGTCAATGCCTTTTCCAGCTGCATGGCTGGCCCTTGGACTGCAGGGTGCTCAGGTCCCAGGGGAGCCATAGTCAGACATGTCGCAAGTATGGCAGCTGCCACTGCACACGCATACACTCCTTTGCCTGTCATGTCTGTAGAAAACCCTAATATTACATTCCATATTTAATCTGACAACGAACATTTCATTGCGATAAAGCTAAATCTTTTTTTTACCAAGCTTACCTTGTTTGAAGCAGACTTTAAAAATTATAGTACAATTAAAAGTGTTACATATGTATCAAACAGTGTGCATGTTAGCCATACCTGAGAAGTGAAGGAGATGATCCTGAACTCCCTCGTTTCTGGTCATGTCTTATATACACAAATTTGTTAATGTATGCTATATATACAGAAGCAGGAAGATAAGAAGCACATTGATTAGAAACTCCTTTTTAATTTGACTGGAAAATACCAAAATGGATATGCTTGCATGAAAAATTGTTATGTGAATATTCAGAATCATAAATCCAACTGTGTTATCAGAGCTGCGGCAAAGATGACATTTTAAGTAGGACATTTATTTGCATAAAGATTTTTTTCCAACAGAGCACACCTTCGTGATACAGCTTTGCGTCACTTTTGACTGAAAGGTAATCAACATAAACATGTTATATGGATTACAATACCCATGTGTCTCAGTTTGATTGTCAATGGAAAATGATTGTAAAACTTTTTTCAATGTCCCTTTTCAAAATTAAAAAACATGTAGATATGTAATCTGATTCCGAAAATCTTCCATGAAAAGATCAGTAGCTATGTGGGGGAAGAAAATATATGCATGTTCACTTGATACTCATAAACTGCATGATTCAAGGAATTATAATAAATTGACATATGATATATCATATTCTTGTTTTTCCTAAAAGCATAAGCTATCAAGCAGCATGTATCCTTTAACCACTTATCTTTCGCTCAGAGTGTGTGATTGTGTTGGTGTTTACTTGAATTCATTATACAATGAACAGGCATCCCATACAGGGTGCACCTTGGCTTACACCCTCAGTTGTCTGGGATAGGCTCCAAGACTCCCCTTCTCATGGTCTGGTACTGCATGAATGCTCCATGAATGGATAGGTTGCACTTTGATTGGTTTCAACCATTTCAAGTGAAATTATATTACTGCTGGTGATTCATGGGTGGCGGGAAGATCGTGTAGTGAGCTCAGCCTGAACTAGCAACTTGCAGTATGGTCAATAAGGAAAGCAGATGAGATATCCAGGGTCGTCTATGCTATGCTGATTATTCTTTCAAATAAAGCATAATTAAAGTAAGAGATTCTTCTTTTGGACTCTAAGAACCAAGACGCATGGATTTACTAGTTGTTTTGTATAGTTATCAGCATATGATCATGATACATTAAGCAAACATAATGTGCTGACATCAGTTTTCCTGATGACCACAGACATTTTAGACAATAAAATTAAGTGTTTTAGTACAAATCAGGTCCAGCTTCAGCCTTAAATTGTTGGGTGGACCACAGGATTATCTAGGGTGGTGCTTCCCAATTCAGTCCTCAGGGAGCCCCAGCCGTCCATGTTTTTCTCCCAACCAGCCCACAGTGGTCTGTCTGGGGGGGTCACCTAGGACCAGAAAGTTTAGGTTAGAGCCCCATTCTGATTTATTCTCTGCCTTGTGCCCATAGCTGCCAGGATTGGCTCTGCAGCCCCACAACCCTGCATAAGACAAGCGGGTACAGAAAATGAAGGGATGGATAATGATTTGTCTGTATCATCTGTAATGCATCAACATTTCAAAACAACTGCAAAGTCTGAATATTAATCCAAGGGTACTGGTAAGGGGACCCCGCTACATCCATTCCCAAGCTAAATGTGGCCATTAAGAGATACTATGCTGCTCAGACTAACACATCCGCAACAGGTTGAGTGCGTTTTAATTAGGCAGTTACGTAAGTTTGGTCATTTAATGAGACTATGCACAATATGTGCTTGCTTGAACATCACACATATTGATATTCATAGCAGATGGTTTCCCAATGCAGCTGAGGGGTGCCATAAAACAGTCACTAATTGTCACAGAACCACAAAATACATCAATAAGAAACACCAATTTCAGATGCACAGGAGCATAAATGCTTACATAAAGCCACCTGCTACTCCATTAGCATGCAAATGGCATGAACAAAATATTGACTTTCAGCCTAATGACGCTAGTCTCATTCTACTTCTCAAAATACAAAGAGCTGTCCTTAGCAACTAGGACAACGTTTGGCACGTTCAGTGGGAAGTGGTCTCCGAACTACATACATGGATACATGGTACAGTGGTGCCTGTGGTTCACGAACAATTTAGTTCACGACGAAAAATTTCGTGGAAAAAAAATTAATTGGTTCGCGTACAAAATGTGGCTGATGCACAGATCCCTCGACCAGATCCCTTTTTTATACGAGTGTAGGACCGGTGGGGCGCATGCCCCACCATGCCTCGTGCGCAGTTGTAAATAGAAGGACCGCAACAGGAACCCAACGAGCCCCGAAGCCAAATACATAGACTACTGATGTGGTTGCCCGTTACTTTCGAGTAATCGTTACTACAGAGTCCTTGGCAGTCCAGTGTTCGTTGCTACAATGAACTTAAGACGGACGTATGTCTTCTGTCATTATAACGGCAGTGGGCGACCAATTACCCTGGCCACTCAGTGACCCACCCCTATCAGATTCGTATGTGGGCCATACAACATGCAGGCAATGAGCGCAGGCTTCAGATAATGGAAACCAACTGCAAATGCATTGCAGCCAGAACTGCGCAAACAGCAGTCCGCATGGCGAATGCCGATTGGGCGGCTTGATCAATCATTTCATTACTGTCAGCAATGAATCCTTGAACGGCTAAATACTCATAACGATTCGTTACAGCCTGGTATTAATTAATTACTCGTTACTACTCAAATCTACCACTAACACAGACGGGAAACACAAGGTTGTAAGACGCCAAACTACAAGATGCACACACGGCCGAAGATACACACAAGACAGGGGTAAAGACACGCGCGACGACAGAGAAACGCAACTGTGAACAGTAACAACAAAAACAGCAAAACAGGGGTTAAGGACCGTTAATAATGAGCCCGATTTCCCTGGCAAGCCAGGTTCCAAGTCTCTCTCTGCTCCCGCGATGCCTCGGTCCGCCATTCACCACATTATATTGTTTTTCTTTAAAGTTTTTACTATAAAACCCAGAAAATTCATTAACAAAAATTATTTGCTAGGCTTGTGGACGAATTTCTATGCTTTCTTATAGGAAAAATTGCCTTGATTCGCATACAAATCGTGAACCGCAGGCACCACTGTATGTGCGTTCTACATAACGTCTAAATACTCGTATACATATAAAATACAAAAGCAACACAGATCCAGAGCAGGAACCGAACCCTCAGGGTCAATGCCACCATGCCATGTTCATCACTCATTTACAAAAACGAATACCACACTCAAATGTTAGTTACTCAATTTATTTATCCATTTTACAAAAAGTGAGGCATTAAATCTTGATTCAGAAGCAATATACAAATAAAGTAAAACGGAGGACACTCTCCTGCTTCAGTTGACCACGAAAGCCCCAAACATTCAGCGGCCATCTTATTAGGTGCACCTGCCTAAGACCAGGTATTATCTCCCTCGCCCCACAACCTCCCTTTGGCTCTAGAATAGCCTGTTTTTTTTCAGGGCATGGATTCAAGAAAGGGCTGGAAATATTTTGGTCCATGCAGACTTGTATCATCTTGCACTTCCTGTAGATGTTCCTGTCATACATCCATTCAGGATGATATCTGGGGATTACGAAGGGGAACTGAGGGTAGTGAACTCTGTCATGTTCAAGGAACCACCCTGAGATGATACAATCTCTGTGACATGGCACATCATCCTTCTGGAACGCAAGCATCTAAAAAGGGAAGACTGTGCCCATGAAAGAACACGTGGCTTAGGGACACTACCGTGTTCAAAATAACCTTTGAATGGTATTAAGGGGCCCAATGAGCGCCCAGAACACACACTCGCACACAAATTTCAATAAATACCACCTGAACTGCAAATTCTCATTCTAGAGAAGTCTGAATCGTAGGTGTGAAACTACATTGCTGTAGGAGCTGAACATGACATGGTCTTCGGCTCGTGTAGCCCATTCGTTTCGATATTTGATGAGTTTTATGTACAGAGATGCCTTTCTGCACATCACTGTTGTACTGAGCTGTTATTTTCACAATTGTACACTTCCTGCTAGTGTCAATGATACTGGCCAACCTATTTTGGTATCTCACGTCAACAAGGTGTTTTCGCCCACAGAGCTGCTGCTGACTGGGTGCCATTTTGTTATTGCACCATCCTCTGTAATCTCTAGCCACAGTAGTATGTGAAAATCCCAGGAGGGTGGCCGTTTCCGAGATGCCGGAATCAACAATCAAGCCATGTTCAAAGTCACTCAGATTACACTTCTTGCCCATTCTACAGCTTAGTCAAGCTAACAACTTCTTGATGCCCTCTGTGTGCTTTATAAGGAGTCGCATCCAAATAAGATGCCGTTTGGAGAAGCAGGCTGTTTGCATTTGCTAGCAGGTATACCTAATAAAGTGGTCGCTGAGTATATACAGCTGTTCACCCTGTTCTCAAAGTGCAGGAAATTAGTCAAATAAGAAGTCACCATTCTAAGAAACTCTACAGGGGTTGCTATGCATTAAACAGAGTTGAGGGGCAGGGGAACAATGCTGCTGCATTTAGAATCCGTGGACTTTCAGCTGTTCTTCTTTCGCCAAGTCAATCTAGATGAGAGAATCAGGAATAAAAAGGAAAAGTTCAAAAACTAGTCTGAGGCAGCGTTTCAATGATCAGACACTAAAGTGTCATTCAGATAATGAGCTTTTTACCCAAACGAATTAAATTAATAAGAAATGGTGATGAAGTGTGTTAACATACCTCAATAAGGAACTGGCAGATATTCTTGCGCTGGTCACCCTGCAGCTGGATCACTTCACCATACTCTGGATGTTCAATCACAGTGCCGTTGCAGGCAAATTTCTGAAAGTAGATATGCCACAAGCATAAAATGTCAAACATTCACTCTTACGCAACACAGTCAGATGCCCCTTGACTGGAATACCAATACCTACCTTCTTAAAGGCCTTGACTAATTTTTTCTTGTCATAGTCATCTGCAATTCCCTGAACAGTAGTCAGTGTTTTCCTGCCGTTCCGCTGCTGTATTCTTATGTGGATGTAGTCTTCAGTCCCAGCCGGGAGACGGTCATCACCCTTAGTTGCATCAGCAAAGGGGTCTGTAGGAGTAAGCACAAAGTGTATTAAGTGAAATGGCATAGCAGCAGTTAATTATAGAACAGTACAATATGAAAAATTTACAAAATTACCAGATAGATGTATTTCACAAGGGTATTTAAAGCTGGATTTTTAAATTTCATACACAATTGTTTTGTACCAAATTAGTAAAACTACTCCAGATTTCACAACTATATGATCATTTTAGAAATCACCATTGCACATTTAGAAAAGAACCGCAGAACTAATAATTCAATGCAAAACATCCAACGAGACTTTCTTATGCAAAGAAACTGCAAACAACCAGGCAGTGGAACAATACAGAGAAGGCAAGCTGTGCAGCAATGAACCACAAAAAATCAGGGTTCCATTAAAAAAAAAAAAACTAACACCCCCACTGTTTTTTGGCCACCACAACGACAGTCATTGTTTTCTACCCGACAGAAAATGAGCCCTGTTCTGAATGTATAAAATGACTAACTTACGCGTCGTGAATGGGATTTAAGGCTCGAAGAATCAAACGCTTAAAAATGAAGACGGGATGCCTGGGTTTCGCTTGTCATCGTTGCAAAATAGACAAAAGAACAGTAACCTAAAAACTATTCACTACCGAAATTTCCTTGACGACGTACCGGTAGTTTCCGTCAAGCAAAGGTAATGGCACTGTAATGATAACCATAGAGAGCAGGTACATTATTTATTGTGACTTCTGTACGTTTGTATTCTACCACCTCCCACGCTACGAGAAAACAACCCTCCTAGTGAAGTTAACACCAAATGTGTGAATGCGGTTTCACATCCGCACCTAATAGAAGAATGTCTAAATGTATTTGTAAAACCGAGGCACCGACGTAGTAAAGGTCGGGATTAATCTGTTTGGCCGTAATTAAAACCCCTTAAAACAATGTTTCGCCGAGAACATTCACGTTTTAGCTCGAAAAATAAAATGTCGGCGAAGTACAGCGGAGCGGGCCTTTGGCTTCAGGCCTACCTACCAGCCACGGCCCGGGGAGGCCTGCCGACCGCAGGGTTATTTCGGCAAAGTATGTCACATACGTGACGTTTAATAAGCCATACTTTTTTCATGGAAAAAATTAGACACATAACCAATTTATCAGAAATAAGCCAACCGAACAGTTTCTAAACCAGAAGATTCCGTAAAATCTGAAGCGTCGAGATAGTCGTACTAGGCGATCTTATTACTTAACTTCTGATGTATTACTTTAAATATCACAGAAGTCTATCGATCGAACATATATATTTTTAAGTCAATTCCGAAAATGACTGACGTTAATGGCTACCTTACAATGTCAACGGTAGTGAACGAAGTCAAAATCCAATCGACGTCAGTCGAAACTGCCTGACCAGCGATAATTACAAACGTTCCCACGCGATTTTAATGTTACGTGCTCTTAAAATCACCTTACCGAAAGTCTGGAGGTTCTGGATAGCGGACATACGATAAGATTCACTTTCCTTCAGGAAGATAACTGGCTCTGGCGCTTTTTGTTCTTGTTTATTGCGATATGAACGCGTGTTCGGCTGCCGGACACAACAGCAGTCTCCACAAAATGGCGATCCGCGTAAGGAATACGGGGCTTATGCTGCGTTCGTTTTTCTCCCAGAACTCGGAAATTCCGAGTTGAGTGACATCACGTCCGACAATCTCCCGTTCGCGCTACCCCACATCCCGGAACAAACATGGCTACCTCCATGAACACGTTGCTGTGTGTTGTTGCTTTATATTTTAGCAGATTTTGTGTGAGATTATTTTTTCCCAGAGACAAACCAACAAGAAACACGAACTAGTCAAACCACATTAAAAGCTTTATAAAATATTTTAGTACATTTCATAGCGTCATAAAAGAGGCGTGTTTCCGATGTTTCGTGACGTTTTCATCTGAGTTCCGATTTGGAGAGAAGTAATCTAACGCACTAATACAGCTCCCACGCCCAAAAAGGCCATGGACGTCCATGCCTCCATCGAATGACGGAAATGGGAGTATTTTGGTTTGCTGTCCAATATAGGAAGATTTTACATCTCTCTCTCTCTCTCTCTCTCTCTCTCTCTCTCTCTCTCTCTCTCTCTATATATATATATATGTATATATGTGCCTCCTGTATTCAACATTCAAGGGTTTTTTTGTCACAAGTAGTATAGATATAGAGTCCAACTATAACCTGCAATGATATAGGAGATGCTTTAGTAATGTCCAACCGTATCCATTAGCTTCCATTCAAAATGGATGTACATGTCACTCCTCTTTGGGGAAAACTGGCGTGATGTCTCTGACTGGGGTGGTCCACCTCACATCCTTAGCAATCTTTTTACAGATGCCTCAGGATGGCCACTAATACGAATCTCCAGTAAGGTTTGATAGTATCCATTAACCGCCAGTACTTGTCCGTGCAGGAAAACCAAGCACCGCGTGGGGAGCTCTGGCTACAGACCTTCTTACAGTAGTAACCGCATTTAGAGTATGCTAATCACTCCCACTGTGGTTAAAACACCATTTGCATCTCTTTTGTTCATTTTTCAAGGATGACAACCGTTGCCAATAATAGAATGAGTAATGTGTAACTAAGTCTATTTCTGTATAAAATCACTGTGATGGAAGATTAATGTATTTGCTACAGTAAACTGGCAATTAAGCAAGATAAGAACTTCACTAATTGCAAACATGAATGATTGACATGCTGGGAGAGCTGGCTTTCCTTGGTCAGACCACCATTTAACAGTCTCACATATTAAGCATCAGAGTTGGGTAATTCAGGTCCAGAGGGTAAAAGTCCAGACTGGGATTTTGTTTCAACCAACCAGTTGAGCATAAAGAGTCACAGAGCATTCAACTGGTTGGTTGAAACAAAATCCTGGTCTAGACTTTTATTCTCTGGATCTGAATTACCCAACTCTGTTAAGGAACTGCCTCCCTTGCCTCCCCTTGATTTCTCTGCAAGTTCCTGATTCCTCAGAAGAAATATTTGAAGCACAAACATCATTATCAATTTAAAAAGCTGATGTCCTCCACATTGTATTAAACAACCATTGAATGCTAGGTTATGTCTGAAGACTACACCAACAGGCATCAAATAAGTCTACTTTTGTTTAGAATTTTATTTGGACTGTTAAGACAAGTTAGTTACATGCATTTTCAATGTATGAGGTAATGCCATTTGCATTTGATTATACAGTAATCCCTCACTTATCGCGGGAGATAGGTTCCAAGGACGACCGCGATAACTGAATTTCCGCGAAGTAGGGACGCCATATTTATTTA
>JABFEB020000092.1:28468633-28492574 GCA_019775895.2 Stomatorhinus ivindoensis
CCCCCACAATTGCATCAAGCAGGTTTAACACCTAACCCATATGGAGTTAGTTAAACTTGGCATTTTTTGCCAAGTTGTTCCGAGTTCAGGGAGAAAAACGAACGCACCATAAGCCCCGTATTCCTATTACAAACAACCATTAATTAGTAATTAGTAATTGTCTGCAACCATCACATATCTGTTATGTACATTATGAAATAAAGACAAATTTACTAACATTTCATTTGTGAGCTTTATTTCTTGTGATCAAAAAACAAAATATATTTCACAATTATGAAACATCCATCTTCTGACAACCATGAAACTAAACTTTAACTGGTGTTGAAGTGATCCAGTTTCCTAACTAGTTTCTTAAAAGATTAATATACTCCATCTGAAGATCACAATTTTTATTTAGTTTACCAGATGGAGCTTGCAAAGCTTAACAGGCCGCTAGGAAGAAAACATTTTGTTAATCCTGGGTTTCTCGATTTCATACTTTAATATATCTGCAGGACATTTAGCTATTTTGTCGAGGTGGGTAACTCGTCATCTTGGGATGAGTCAGCCAAACTCCATTAGAGCACAATAAGCATGTGCTACAGCAAGAAAATAAAAATAAGATATTGACATGCATGATAATCAAGCAGATTACCCTCCCCAGATATCCCCTCACTGAATAGGCAGAAATGGTCTCATCTTCCATTATTGAGTATTTAATTTATATATCACATTCAGCACTATCAGAGAAAATCTGAGGAATGTTTAATTTCCTACAAAAGGCTCTGTCTGGGTGCCTAGAATCCTGTAAATAGGCTGATGAAGCTGTCGCTCGCTGGGAAAATAAAAATTATTAGATTTAATCAATTATGTGTCAATTATGTCAAAAGTACTCAGGGATGTGTAATCTCCAATCACTTCAGTTCCAAAAAATCTCTGAGTAGCTACTTCTCGGGATACCTTCAGATATAGGGCATCTGCTGCTTTGTCAGAGCACATGCTCTTTTGCTGGGATGAGAGGATGTGTTTGCTGTCCACCTGCTGAGCAGGCCTGCCGTGACAGAAAAAATTCAAATCTCAAACAAATCTTTCTTGGAAGCACACTATATCTTGGTTAATATGTAAAACCACTTACCTTATATTTGCTTCTCTAGTGTGTGACGGCTCTTTGTCAAAAACAGGAGTCATGCATAACTAAGTCTACATATAAAAATCACCGATGGAACATATCTGTTAAATAATCCAATAATAAGTGCTTCTTTAGATACAAATAGCAATGCTTCAGTTACTTGAAAAGTTTAGCAAACAGCTAACTGCTAATTACTGAATTCCCTAGGGGAAAGGTTCAAAGCTAATGCTCTACTATGAATTTAGGAGATATTGCTTTTATTCACACCTAAAAAGCAGAATGGCCTTTAACATTCTTCATACACTAAGTTACTTATGCATACTACACAAACAGGCATCAAATAAGTCAGGTTTTGTTTTAATTTTTATTTGGATAATTCAGACAAGTTAATTACATGCATTTCCAGTATCTGAAGGAATGACATTTTTCTTCAATATATATGGCTGGTGGGTTACATCTTTGCAGAGATTTGCATGCTTGAAGCCAAATTTTCTTCTAGATATGGATCTTTGCAAGCAATCTTACTAATTATCCAAGTTGCAAAGATGGCCTATTCTTGAAACCCATTCACCAAGGCACATTAATACAGTACAGTTTTGGCAGTAGTATCTCTACCATCAAAATCAGAGACCGATAGCAGGAAGTATTAGCTGGTGTTTTACTCGATTCATCAGAAGTTTACCATCTTCAATAAGCTGACTCAAACACTGTATATTGTAGACATTTGTAGCATGAAAAATAAGTAAATAATGTCATTGAATCAGTAGCCAACACTGCAACATAGATTTTACCAATAAGAATCACAAGCCATTATGAATGGCAACAAAAAAGATGCAATACTATATTAAAAAACGGAAGGGCAAGTTTACCCTTTTTCCTCCAACTCAAGGTAGGTAGCTGGGTAAAACTGCTTGTCTCTCTCTTTTGTGTTTGGGAGGATGTTCTGTGTATAAATGTATATTTTGCACCCCAAGGAATGCACCTGCACTAATAAACTTTGCATGTTTATTTTGACTGCATTCAAGTTCACTTTTCATCACACAGAATACTATGGCCCATGCTGACTCAATAGAGTTAGGCAATTCCTACAGTTCCACATCGTCCCAAATGTGCTGGAAATGGATCAAAATGTGGGAGCTACGCCAGTATCTAAGTAACCCAAACTTACAGTCATCATCACCTTAAGGTGCTGCGTGCTTGGTGACACGGCACGTTATCCTTCTGGAACGCATCGCCTTGAAAAACAGCACACGGTGGCAATGATATTCTGTGGCATTTAAAATGATGCACAATTCAGTAATGTCTGCCAAGAAAACATCTTTAACACATCAAACTCACTCAGATTATGCTTCTAGCCCATTCTACGGCTTAGTCAAACAGTCACTGTACTTCTTGATGCCGTCTGTGTGCTGCATAATGAGTTGGATCCAACGGAATTGCTGTTTGGAGGAGCAGGCTGTTTGCGTTAATGAGCAGGTGAACCTAAAAAGGTAGCCACTGGGTGTACATAGCTGATCACCCTCTTCTCAATGTGCACAAAATTACTCAAATGTGAAGTCACCGTTATAAGAAATCCCGCCGGTATTGTGAAGGATTAAGGCGAGTTGAGAAACACAGGAACGCAGCAGCATTTAGAATCTGTGGAACTGTTTGTCTTGGCAAAAGAAGATCTTTGTAATACAGAGCACTTAGAGCAGATAAATCATATTTGCTAGTTTGCTGGAACTACATGGGGAAACAAACACTGGCTAAACTGGTGTTTGAGGTTTAATGCCTATATATGTGTGGCCTAGTGGCCGATTGCATGTTCCATCAGTAAGAGTGCGAAGATTGAATTAGCACAGTAACGGCACAGCTGTACGTAAAATATTGCAATGCACACAAAATATGTGGAAACGTATCAGAGTTAAAAAGAAGACAAATTTTTGGTGTGTGTCTCGCTGGTGCATCTGTGACCAGGACTGCATGTTTTTGTGTTATATCGAGTGTCAAGGTAATGTTGGTATAACACCAGGAAGAATGGACCACATCCAACAGGAATACCTATGGATGCAAGGGCAAGCTGCCTGAAGGAGATGTCCGGGTTTTAACCCGAAAACACAAAACCACAGTTGCCCAACACACTGCAAAATTAAATGTACCCTTTCACTCTCCTGTTTCCATCAAAACTGTTCTTCAGGAGCTCCACAGGGTCAATATTCATGATCAAGCTGCTATAAACCTTAGGTCACTCTTGCCAATGGCAAATGTCAGTTTCAGTGGTGCTATAAGTGCAAATCTTAGGCTGTGGACAATGTGAAACATGCATTGTTTTCTAATGAGTCCACCTTCACTGTCCTTCCCACATCTGGGAGGGTTACAGTGTGGAGACGCCACAAAGAGGTTTACGAACTAGACTGTTACATACCCAGACTGCAACAAAGGCTGAGTCAGTGATGGTTTGGGCTGCAATATAATCAAATTCCCAAGGCTCACTATTTGTTTTAGATGGGCATGTCACTGCCAAGGACTACCAAACCATTCTAAAGGACCAGGTTCACCCAATGGTTCAACCATTTTACCCTGAAGGTGGTGCCGTGTATAAGGATGATAATACACACAGCAAGATGTCCGAAGAACATAAAAGTAAAGTTGAACATCACACATGGCGTGCACAGTCACCAGATCTGAACATTACTGAGTCACTTTGGGGTGTTTCGGAATAATGAGTCAGGAAACATTTTCCTTCATCAGCATCACACTGGTTACTGTTCTGCAAGAGGACTGGCTCAAAATCCCTCTGGCTTTTGTGCAGGGCGTGTATCTGTCATTCCCAAGATGAACTGATGCTGCATTGACCACAAAGGAGGCCCTACACCATACTAACAAATCGGTGTAAAACAAGGTGTTTCAGTTACATTGTCCATCTCCTGTATATATAGCATGATATGTGTAGAATTCAAAGTCAAAATCTCTGGCTGCATTCAAGACAAATGAACATGCTGTGATTTGTGTGCCAGTACTATGCTTTTCTAGCATAGTATTTATTTCAATTTTTCCTTAGGCTCGTTGCAGAAGATATGATTATTATATCTAAAGTTAAGCAGGTCTAGACAATTATTTTCTGTTATTAAGCTTCACCATGGTAACAGGCCTTTTGAAATGAATAATTTCATGTCCCGTTAAGGTTTCAGTTGAAGACTTGTTCTTGTTTTGGTGAGGCTTATTTTTTGAGAGGCTTTTGCCCAGGTCTGGGATAAAGTGTTTGTAAAGATAAATACTACTTGGCTGCCCATACTATCGTCTTTTGAAAAGTATGCCTGTTTATCCTCTTCAGTATGAAACCTGATGAAAAAACACAGGAAGAATATGCAGGCCCCACACTCACAGCTGCAGAGGGTGAGAACTGAACTGCGGTGATCTTGGCCACTGAGCCCAGTCCTTCCCCTTCCTTGTCCCAGTTGAACTATCACATAAGGTACACAATGCTCTGGATGGTCCAGAAGACCAGGTAGAGAGCTCTCAGACACTCAGAGAAGCATCATGAAGACAGGAGATGCAGCGGAGTCAGCAGTGACAGCACCCTGACCTCCTTACAGGTTGTATACCTGAGGAACTATTTAATGGATGATGTTGTATCTTGCTATTCCCATGACCCTTAAAACCCTGGATTCGTGGGTCAGCTATGCCAGGATTTCATTAGCTGACTGCACGGCAGCCTTTACATCATTGTGCAGGCGGTTGGTTGAACTCCGGGAACTGGGCCTCAGCAAATTCATATTTATTTAGGTTTTAGACAAGCAAACCCTAGCTGGGGAAACTTGAGAATAATTGACATGACAGAGAGTGGCTGCAGTGGACATCTTAATTCACATTACTGAGAGTGATTTGTAAATAATGAATTCTTTCTTTGATGTTATTTGTTTTCCTTATGTAGTTATGACTATGGTTTGTTCGTAACATAACAATTCCTGTATTACACTGTCCTGTCTTATATTGTACTCTTGTCAGTCCTATCACCCAATGAACCTGCCTCCACACCTGCAACTGTATGCTTGTTTACAGACTACCTTTAAAATATCTAATTTAGCCAAATGCTACTAATTTGCATGAAGTTTAAATTTCATGAATATGCAGTGTTGGGGAGGTTACTGACAAAAGTAATCTATTAAGACAGAGGTGGAAAGTTTAGGTCCAGAAAATATAAATCCAAACCAAGGTTTTGTTTCAACCAACCAGCTGAGTATAAAGAGTCACAGGCACAGAGGACTCAACTGGTTGGTTGAAATGTTTTCTGGACCTGAATTGTCCACTTTTGTCTGTAATGGATTACATTTGTGAGTAGCTTCCGCAACACTATGAATATGACTAGTATATCAGGGTGTATATTTTTCTTATTTTCATATTTGAGTGAAGCAAACAGGCTAAGGCTGCTAAAAGCAAGATAGCCAGTAGATGCAAGTTCAAGATCACTCTTATTAGAAGCTTCTCCAATCAAGTAATAGGCCTATAATGACGAAATAAATTGGTCATTAGATAACTAAAGCAAAGTCACTAGACTGCATTTTGCAATTTAAACTCTAGGTGGGGTCATAACATTTTCAAAAGAATTGAAACAGTAGACTACTACTGCATTCAGTAGTATTCTGAATTATTTATGTAGGAATTTATGTGCCTGTATTTCTACAGAAGTACAGGTATAACATAAACACAGTAATTAAAATAAACTGTAGATTATGCTACTAAAGTAAAAATAATAATAATGGTTATACTTAAATGATTATTGGCATACTGGGGCAGCATGTGGCTCACTGGGCTAAGCCTGTGTGCCTGTGATTAGAAGGTTGCTGGTTCAAATGCAGCCTCAGCCTGTCTGTGGGTCCTTGAGCAAGGTCCTTAACCCCCAGCTCCCTGGGTGCCGCTACTGGAGGCTGCTCTTTGCAGACAGCTTGCTTACAAAGGACAAGTTGAGGGAGGCGTAAGGACAATTTCCCCCCAGGGATTAATAACTTATTGAAAATAAATGTGCCCTGCGACCAGCTGGCCCCCCCATCCTGGGTTGTTCCCCACCTCGTGTCTGTAGCTTCCGGGATAGGCTCCGGACCCCCCCGTGACCCGAAAAGGATAACGGGTTGGAAAATGGATGCAAATGTGAGGTATCTGTTTGGTCTTTAATTAATGGTCTTTAAATTCAGATTCATGGTCTAGCATTCAACATGTGTTTTTCTTGTACTTGGACTCAGCTACTCAGCACTGTTAATGGACTTCATCTCGACTCAGACTCAGGTTGGTAGCGATATGGTTGAATTTGACTAAGGTGGACTTGAATACAGCACTGTGACCCTATTCATTCTGCTCTGGTATGCAGACTCATTTGATGAATAACTCACTTCCAAACTGTTTGTTAACTGTTTTTATTAGCATTTATAGAAACCTCACCATGCTACTACGCTTGACCTTCAGCAGCTGTGTGTGTGGAGCTCGCATGTTCTATCTGTGTTTTCCTTCAGGTTCTAAGGTTTAATGGTGAAGTGGAAGAACATGCAATATTGTACGTGTTTCCAAAAACAATTGTAGTATGAGGTATCTTATCTTTATAAACACTGGTCACTCCAAAAATATGCCTCTGCAAATTAAGAATGAGTCTTCTTTTGTTACTATCATGATCATGAAGGCAGATCAACACAATTGTAAATAGCATCTGCCTATCATGGGCCCCTCCATGCTTTTTAACACCTACTACAAAATATATGCAGCTGGAAGTAATTTCGAAAGGCATTAATGTGCAGCTCCACAGCACTGATGAGGGTAAGTGGGTGGAAGATGGTGAATGAATTAGCATACAGAGCAATGGTGATTTTAGCGTTCAAACCGTAATTAGTATCAAAAGGGAATATTGCTATTTTGTTATAAAAGCAGATATATTTAATAGCATATTTAAAAAACTAGTTTCATTTACACCTGTGTCATAGGTGATAAGATTGGAAGATTTTCATCTTGTATTAAGAAAATGAATAGATGTAGCTTTAAAAAGTAATGCATCTTCTAATATGAAACATTCAAAAACGATTATACATATTTCAACACCATTTCGCTTTTATTTAATCAAACACGAATGACAGTATTTGTGATGCATAATTTCTGTTCAGATTGTTTTTTTTTCTCTCCATATTTCTCAGTTATTCTTCTGGCAAAGTGGTGTGAAGGGCAGCGGAGCGATGGATGTTGTCGAGATATTTCACACCGACCCAGTGATACTGCTGGAAGATGAAGAAACCACCTTGCCGTCCCTTACTTCCTCCACAATGGTTATCACCTCACGTTTCTTGGATGTACTTCCTGTGGGGCCACTGGGGCCACTGTAGTGGACGGACATTGATTTGAGACAGTCACACGCACAAAAAAACATCACTGAAAAGTTAATTTTATAATAATACATTTTTAAATAGCTTTGGGACAAACCTGCTGAGCTCTCCATCCAGCAGCCTCCTGTACTCAGCAATCTCCATCTCCAGGCGAGTTTTGATGTCTAACAGTGCCTTGTACTCTTGTCCTTGACGGTCCATATCAGCACGCAGTTGCAGGATCTGCTCTTCCAAGCCAGTCACTTGCATCTGAATGGCACCCAACTGCATTGAGTAGCGGGCTTCCGTGTCTGCAAGTGTACCTTCCAGAGAAGCTTTCTGTGGATGACCAGAAAGAGAATAGGCAACAGAGTTTTATCAAACCCTAATGACAGTTTGACATGTTTTGCACGAGTTATATATCTGTTCTTACCATACTGAGCTGGGACTGCAACTCAATCTCGAGACCTTGCAGAGTGCGTCTGATTTCGGTGATTTCACTTTTCGATGTTTGCAGACCCTCTGTGCTGGCTGCAGTTTCTTTATTCAATGTTTCTGTCTGTGATAATAAAAATATGTCACTAAGCAACAGGTATACATGAGAACAGACATGCAGGAAGTCTTTACGGACTTTCTTCTATGAGAGTCAGAAAACTATCATACAAATTTTAAACATTGAACTTTTCACATTTCTGTTACATTGATCAGTTTAAAGTCCTATTTATGAACGTTCTCTGAATACATATTTCAGAACAAATGTGCAAAAGTGGAAAGTTCAGGTCCAGAAAGTACAAATCCAGACCAAGGTTTTGTTTCAGCCAACCAGTTAAGTTCTCTGTGAATGTGACTCTTTTTGGTTGAAACAAAATCTTGGTCTGGATTTGAACTTTCTGGACCTGAACTTTCCACTTCTGCAAATAAATTGCATTTATCCATTCATCATTTCTTCACCGCTAATCCTGGTCAGAGGAGGCGGCGCCCCATCCCAGACAGCATAAATTTGGTGTGCAGATGGGATACGAGACACATACACATACACTCACACACACCATCATACTCTGTGGGTGATTTAGAGATACAAATGAACCTAACTGCATGTCTGTGGACTGCAGGAGGAAGAACATCAACTAAATCCTATCCAGTATTTACCTTAGCCTGGAACCAGTTTTCCAGTTCTCTCTGGTTTTTTCCAGCCAAAGCCTCATACTGCTCACGGATTTCAGCCATCACCCTGCTAAGGTCCTCCTGCGGTGCTGCGTCAACTTCAACATGAACCTGGCCAGTCATCTGTGTTTTCAAAGCTTGAAGCTCCTGAGGAATCACATGTATTTGGTCAGAACCTTAAATCATTAGAGGCAATCTACTGTAATATATTAAAAGCCAGCCTTAAAACTGAGCACTAGTTAAGCTATTTTATTTTATTTGTTTCTATTTTTATTGTATTCTTTGCTTTATGTATCAGTGATTGTTTAAGTGAAAATATATAATTCTCTAGTACAAAAAAAACTTTTCCAAGACATCTGAACTTAAGGGATAACTTTATAACAAGAAAGAAGAACTATTGCTAACACTGTAATTGAAATTCTTCTTTGCATGTTGAACTGTGATATTTGAAGTTTTTTTCATACTCACCTCTTCATGGTTCTTCTTAAGATAGATAAGCTCATCCTTCAGACCCTCAATCTGCATTTCCAAGTCAGATCTGGCCAAAGTCAGCTCATCTAGAGCTCTCCTTAGTCCAGCAATATCTCCTTCCACAGACTGTCGCATACCCAGCTCATTCTCATACCTGACAACCATCAATTGTTTGATTATTTCCTTCTATGATATTTTCCATAGTTCAAATATCAGCACAACGCTCCGATATAAAAGTATTGTTTAAAACCTTTATGTGTATTCTTACAGTGGGTTAAGGAAATGAAATCTCAGGATATTTTGCTCATGAAGAAACTCACTTCACTCTGAAGTCATCAGCAGCCAACTTGGCATTGTCAATACTGAGATAGATTCCACCATTGACACGAGTGGCATCCAGGATCTGAAAAGGGAAACAGATCGTAGTTTTTTCTGCAGCAGTACCATTTAAGCAGCAGCCACATGATATCACTCTGCATGCAGTGAATATATTTTCAAATAAGTTGCTCTGGAATTCTTTTTTGTTTATTGATTAAGTTATAATCAGTAAACACAAACAATATATTACTGTAATATTAAAACTCTTTCCTTCGATTATTCCTGTGATGAAAGACTTACTTTGTCTTGCAAATCACGGATAGTAGCTTCATAGGCACTGGTGTCTCGAGCTTTCGGGGAGGTCTTCTTGTCCAGGAACTGGCGAATCTTCAGCTCCAGGTCAGCATTAGCCTTCTCCAGTGACCGTACCTTGTCCAGGTAGGTCGCCAGCCGGTCATTAAGGTTCTGCATGGTGGCTTTGTCGTTGGCGGCGGCATTCATGTCAAAGCCATCACCCATGCCAAAACCGGCCCCTGCGCCACCGCCAGCACCAAACCCAGCACCAAAACCAAATCCACCGGCAGAACCAAACCCACCGCCAGAACCAAACCCACTGCCAAAACCAGCACCAAAACCACCACCTCCACCACCTCCAGCACCTCCTGCAGAGAAGTAATTAGCGGCACTTGAAATGCGGATGCCTTTACCACCAGCACCAGCGTGCACACTGGGGGCACGAAATTTGCTAATTCGCCCTCCACCAGCCATGGAAACATTTGAGATGCTCGCAGAGGGGCCCCTCAGAGATCCAGATGAAGACATATAATTTCGGCTCATAGTGGTCGTCGCCATGTTTGCTTTGGTAGCGTCAGATGCTTTTCTGATTGGAGAGAAATGAGTACAGTGCAGCTGGACAGTGTCTGATTCTTTTATACCACAAAACTGCCAGGGAGGTGGCAGAACAAGGAGGGAGTGTAGGGGCATAGGGGAGGGGACTTCTGTCCATTTCTGTTTACTGCCATCTGGTGGAAATATGCAGTATTACAGATTTTGTAATGCGTGCAAATCCAGTGCCCTTCAAAAGTGTAAAGTTAAATATTATAGACAGATGAAGTGCAACAAGAGAAGTTACCTAACAAATTCAGTGATTCCATGGTAATATGATAAGAGGGTCAGATACGGCATTTTAAGCTCCCATTTCATTCACTTTCTTCATTAACAGTAACTTCCCAGACATGTCGTCTGTTCTGGTTCTTCTTTAACTAGCTTTTAGTTTAAAGAAAAACAAAAAATTACAATGCTTCTGTATATCATTGATTAATAGTTTCTTTTGGATTTGTGAAAAAAGGAGTTAAACACATTGCAGAAAGAAGGTGTGGATGTCAGCTACAGGTTTACGTGTTTTAGCATTTTAGTTTTTTCCACATTGTCAAAAGTATCTATTTCAGTCTATATGCCGTGACGAATATGAAAATTACAGTGCAGCAGAAAGACAAACTCTGCTATCTTTTTGTGAATTAAGTTTTTGTTTCTAACAGTACTGCTACTGATGTGCGAGCTTCTAGTTATCAAGGCATTGAAAATTTTTTTAAAAGGTTTATAAAAAAATTAAAAGTTTAACCGTATTTTCACTGCACAGGGGAGATACAAGCTTTGTGAAATACATTCAAACAAGTCTATAGCTTTTCTATCCTCGCCCTCTTGTTTAAACAGCAGCATGATGATTCTTGCATGGTATTTGTCTAGAGGCTCATTTTCAAACATGTTACAGCAAATAATATGCCTACTTAAAAGTAGATTACAGTGTGATTCCATTATGAATATCACAAATTAATACAAGCAAACCATGGAAACCATCGACAGAGTAAAAAACTTGTTTTAACAGTTAAAGTGTATAGAATAGGTAGGTGTGCTGGCATGTACTATTGTCTTCGTTCAGATCATGTACACATAATTAATCACCTTGTCATTCTGGAATTATTTAGTATTTTACATGCTGTCAATAATTATTCCTTAATGTCATTTCAAGCCCTCATGTTATATTAAATGTTTCTCAGTTATTCTTCTTTAAACACTATGTGTATTTCCACACATCAGCACTACGTTCATTCACTGCACTATACGCATTTTCCATTGCTTCTACACAAAATTCAAATTTATGCAGTCGAGTAAGTACACTAATCTCCAGATTGCCTAGTGGTACATTGAGGAAACCTTGGTCATCAGAATGGATTACAGTGTAAATATCAACATGCTCATTGCTAATCTTAATATGTAAAACTGCACAACCAACAGTTAGAAACTGGTACACAAATCACATTAATTGCAGTATCACACGTGTCACGTAATTTGCTGCAATCTGGCATGATTGCAGCGTCAAAGAAAGTGAAGGTTAATCTTGTGTTTTACTACAGCCTCTTAATTGTTTAAACACCTTTTTTGTAACGCTGTTAAGATTTAAGTTCAGTCACTTTATCAGGCTGTACTGTATAGCTAAACACTAGATTTCGCTTACAAAAGGCTATAATTTACTCATGTTAATTCACTCGTATTTCAAAATCACATAACTGCATCAATGAATATGATGTTATTAAAATGGCATATCCTGTTATTATTGTTTAAGCCACAACAATCAAAATTCCAAATGAATACTGTCAATATGACAGGATACCCCTGAGCTGTGTTTATTTGCTTCATGTCTCATTGACGCTGACATAACCACCCCTGTAAAATGAGGGTCTCTGAAAAACATTATTAATTCATGCCAATCTCATCAAACATGTAAATTCAGATTTCTTTATGTTAGGTACCTTTATGGAGGTATGAAACAGAAAATGCAAAATACTTGTACAATATAATATTGTAACATGAGAAAATGCTTTGAAATATATTAAGAACAATAGTGAATATAATAAGTAAATGCAATGAACTTGAGATGACTGTGGAACACCATAAATCAGTGCTAAATGACGGCACACCTGTTTTCCTCCAGAATATTCAGATGATTGATGACACTGTGGACTGACTCAGGTGTGGCTCCACTTTGATCAGCTTCTATCATACTTGGTTGATTTCATGGTTTATATCTGTGGGGTTTCGAGTGTCTACCTTCCTCTCCCTTGTGCCGCAACCCCATCTACCCCTTATCAAATCACCCCGTATTCTAATGGCAGTTCCTGTGATATTTTGATGTTCCATATTTAGGAACTGTCATTTTTTTTGTTTCACCCCTTTGGCAAAAATGTGTTTCAGAACTGGCAGTTTTAGCTAAAAGCTATGGTGTGATCACTTCAATTCATGTAATATGTAAGTTTGGGAGTTCATGACTGTCGGTTGGACTGTTTTGCCTGTTAAAGGTTGAATGCTTTGGCACGTTTCTCAAATGACAATTGACATTTGCAAAACAAGGTGTGTGACCCCCCACCCCATGAAGTCACTTGTGCACAGTAGCACACTGTTTCTCATTGTTTCACACAAATTGCAATTTTTTTTTGTTTTTTCTCAGTTGCATTGATTTACATGTTTGCCATTCTCATAATATTAGTGCATTTTTCAATGATTTATTAATACAGCACAATAGGGTGTTTCTGCTGCAGATGGATATAACTCTCTGAAACAATGAACTTGTGTGTCAAAAGCAAATGATTCTGACAATGAATTGGTCAGTGCCACCTAAATGAAAAAATTCCTTCATCATCTTCAAAGTATGACTGTCAGAATACTTAGATATACTGTAAACTTGCCAGTGTAAGTATGTCCTTCTCCACCATTCTAGGTGACAGTCATTTCACGCTTTCTCATTGTCTCTGACTGATCATTTCTCTTTCCCAGGTCAAAGATGGTATGAACTTTGCAAGGCTCCAGTTTACAGTGTGTGGAGTTTCACCGGCACGAGAAAGCAGCTCCAACCCTTTTTGGAGCCCTAAGCAAAATTTGTCATTTTTCATTTTGTTTCCCATTCAGACAGGCTGATGAGATGGGGTGGTGTGGGGGGGGGGGGGGGAGCACATGGCCGCTGGGAGCTTATGCCTTTGCCTATGCCTTGGGCTGGCCCTGACTTGCATGCATGCATAACATCTTCAGATCTGTACTGTCTTTAGACACAGTGCAACAGAAGCACTTTATAACACAAAAAAATGACAATACAGAAGTAATAAAATGCCAAAAAAAATACAGTATGTCCTGGGTGCAGTGAAAACAGTGAGATGGGTGATTAAAAAAAACATCTGCAAAATTTGGTCAAAAACTGTGAACCATAATAAATTTTGGATGACAACCCGTGAGATGGATAAAATGCAGGTAGACCTTGAGGATTGGGACCAGTGTCACATCACTGCATTTTATGGAATATATTCTTGGATCATTCTGGAAGCTTTGTGAACTGCTCTGCATGTAGTTGCTGAGATGATGAGCACTTGCATATATAGCTCTGGGTATAAAATTACTTACTGGGAAACTACATTCTCCATTTTAACAACAAGACTTAGGCAACTGATTATTGTGTCAATTCAGGACAATTGTACATGATAATTTGCATACATATACTAAAACATTTGCAATTTGAGGGAAACGGTGAGAATTGATGTTATGCTATGAACAAGAGACGTCATGGTGTGGGAATCGCAAAATTTGTTTTGCAAATGTTAATTGTGTTTTGAGAAATGTGCCAAAGCAATCGAGAAAAACCGTAAACCTTGTTGCTCAAAATAGATTGTGTGATGATTCAGTGAAATAATTATATATAAACTAAATATGTAAGCAATCACTGTAAGCCATCACATGCAAAACAGTCCACCAAATTTTTCGAATGATTCAAGAATATAAATTGCATAAATTGCTGTGTGAATGCAATCAGAAATGCTTAAAATGCTACAAGAAGTGCAATGGAGATATTTAAACAAGGTGTTCAAAGAGAAATAACTGTCATCCATGGATTATGTTTCAGGTTTGTATCAGTTGATTTGGTCAATTTTATAAAACATTTTATGAAACATTCTTATGACTGTAAGTACAAACTGTAATGGGATATCTCATGTAGGTGACATAAACCGTGTTCACTGATGGATATCTGTGATTTTGAAACATGAGTTAAATATTGTCATTAAATTATGCCCTTTTGCAGGCACAATCTAGTGTTTCGCTGCACAGTATAAATTGATATGCTAATTGCACTCAACGTTTTGAACATTTTAATGGTATTTCAATAAATGTGCTTAGGCAACTGAGGAAAACAAAGAGAGCAAACTGAATAGCCTCGTCTACTTGTTGAAAGAGTAGCAGGATGGGACTTGCGGGGTGTTTGTCTGGAGGCTCAGCAGGTTACAGCAAATAATGTGCTGACTCAGCACCAACACAAGAGCTCACAGATCACAGTTAGATTCCATTAGAAACATAACTAACATACTGCATGTCAAACTCAATGCGAGATATTTGTTTCTCAGCACAACGAGGTGTCGGCTCAATGTAGATATTTGTGGGAATTTGCACGGCACTCATGCACTATTGCACACAGTTATTTGCACAGACATGCTGTAACACATGCTAATATTCATAACCAGGTCGTTATTTCGGGCTGTTCATAATTTAGACCCTTAATTAAGAATAAATTGGTTATATCTGCCATCTTAACCTTCCATGAGACCCTAAAGCATCGGGGGCTTGATTTTTGGCCGCTGCATCATGGCAGCATTAGCAGGCTTTAGAATTTCCCACAGAAACCACTTTGTTAGGTATCAGGAAACAAATGAAGTTGCACTGCGGTCTCACACCTCCAGGGCCGGAGATCCGCCAAACCTGCATATGCTTTTTGGGGAACCATGATTTCCTCAAAAGGTCTAGTAACGAATGGTTACGTCTGAGGGTGTGAACTGGCATCCCATCCAGGGTGTCTCCTACCTCATGCATTATGCTGTCTGAGAAAGGATTAGGGGTGCCACCCGTCCCATATAATATAGCAGTTTATTTTACGGGACAATCCCATATTATAAGCAATGGGTGGCACGCCTAGAGTCGATCTGGCCTACCATATCCATCCATCCACCCATCCATTTTCCAAACCCGCTTGTCCTACTGGGTCGCGGGGGGTCCGGAGCCTATCCCGGAAGCAATGGGCACGAGGCAGGGAACAACCCTGGACTGGGGGCCAGCCCCCTACCATATCCATATAATGGAAATGGAAGATCAATGTATGTACAGTCGAACCTTCCACAATGCCCCTGCGATCTGGAAAAACCACGGAAATTTATTGATCCCCTGTGAATGAAGTAAAGCAAAAAGATACAAAAAGTATGACCACATGTTTTCTGATTTACTCCCAGGTAATTCAGGAATCAAAACAGTGAAAGCTAGATAATTTATAATAGGTAAGATGTGATGCATTTTAACAGCCAGCACAAGGTGCAAGTTAATTTAATATAAAATTTGAAATATCAAAATCGTTCATGACTGCAGTGAAAGCACTGTACAAAAAATGTTTTTTTTTTTTTTATTATTGGTACATATCTCATATGACAATTAACATTCACAGAACAGCTAATGTAATCCCCACACCATAATTTCACTTCTGCACAACAGAAGGACATTGTTTCACACAAATTTCTATGTTCTTGTACAATCAATCAGTTGTTTTAGTCTTGTTGGTCAAAACTGGATTATGTTTTTTCCCATTGTAATAATTTTACTCCCAAAACTGTATATGTGAGTGATCATGTTAGCTACCACATGCAAAGCAGTTAACCAAGCTTTCAAAACGATTTTAAAATAGATTCATTGCCATTTTGCTGTTTTTGTATTACACAGTGACTGAGAAAATGCCTGCAAGTGCTTTCTCTCCCCAGTGAACTTTATGTACTGTATAATATAGAACTTGCAATGCTGAAATAGGTGTAGAAGAATGACCAGTCTGTGACAATGAAAAATTAGGAAATGGCTACCATTCAGATCAATGGAGCTCCAGAGCAGACTTACACTCACATGATGACAATATATTTAAACATTTTGACCCTTACGGTTAAAATTATGCTTATTATACTTCTAATTTTGGTGGCACTGACTAATTCAGGAATCATTTGCTTTTAGAATTAATTGTTTTGGGCGATTTACGGCCTTTTGCAGCTTGAGAAATGCTCAAGCAGTTGAGAAATGCTCTTATAGCTGTGAGAATGTTAACAATGTTTCAGGAAACGTGCCAAAGCAATCGAAAAAGCTGTAATACATGAACCAACAAAACTAATGTTACAGTACATAGCGTGCTTGTGCTACTTATTTGTTGTTATGTTTCGCATCAAATTGTATTTATGAGTTCGACTGTGGTGGTGGTGCCTAGGAATATTACTTGCTGTGTACAATTTAAAAATAGCCTCTAGACAAATACCACACAAACACCATCATGCTTTAACAAGAAGGTTAGGGTAAAAAAGTTAGAGACACGTTTAAATAGTTTCAGATACTGGCTGCTGCCTTTATACAGTGCAAATTCAGTAAAACTGATGACTTGAGGGAGATGTTAATCAGTGTTCATCAAATTATTGTATGAAACAACACTGTTCAGTCATTTTAAAAATTGTTCTGCTTTTTTTTTTAGTCTTGTACAGTTAAACCTCCTTCCCTGCTGGATGTCTGAGGAAGAAACATAAGTTCTTGTGTTTCCTCCTACAAGTGAACTGGTATCTCAATGCAGAAATACAACTGCAATTTAATATCATTATTCTGAAAAAGGAACATTTTTTGTATTTTTTTTAACATGGACCACCCACTGGAAATAAACATTTAACATTGCTGTTTCATTATCACTTCTTGCCTATTCCTAAATTGAAGTCCTGCCTAATTTTTATTTGAAATATATTAGTGCAAAAGGATTCTTTTGTATTCCAAATGATTGGGATAAATTAAAAAAATAAACAACCATTGAATCATCATCATTAAACCCAGCTGAGGGTCTGAAATTTATCATTTTATTTGACTGGGGTATTACCCAAATGCACAAGTCGTCTCTCATTTGGGCAACTTTATTGAAAATGGCTGATAAATTAATAAGAGTTAACATTTAAGAGTTAATAAATAAATGAGTCAAAAGTCATAATTCTACTTACAGAATGGTTAACTGAAGATATGCCTTATTTTCATTTCAAATATAGTGAAGCAATGGGGCATGTTTATTTTGAAAGGGATTGTTCACAATGATAAAAATGAATAATTCTTGAACTATTTTATCCAGCTGAAACAATGAAATTAATATTTATATGCCTATCAGGAAGGGTCTTGCACAGTCAACCCTGGAAATCATGAAAATGCAGGAATTCCAGAAGCCAGAATGAAATTCCTTGTAGATGGAATGTATTGTTCCATTTCTCAAATTCATAATGACCAGCATTTGCTTCCACCGCTTACATATATAGCATTGGTCATGCTTTACCTAGAACCTCCATTAAATCTTATTGCTATAAGAAACACTGGCAATGAACAAATATCACAGATGGCATCTCATAGGACACATGAGCCTTCACGACATTGCAAGGTAGCCATTGAAAGGACTGTATGGCAATATCAAACAATAAAAAAAAAAAAGTCAGAAATATACAAAATTATTTTTGAAATGGTTTTTGTGTGTTTAACAACATTCGTTTAGTACAATCACAAAAAAATCCTTGAATATCATATCTAAAGGTGAAATCAAGTTACAGTCTCATAAAACAGTAAGTAAAGTAAAAGTCAAACTTCTGGAAATGGGAATGTTGTCGTTCAGCTTTGCTCGTTGTATTCAAGTGGTTCAATAACAGATTTTTATCATACAAAAACAAGCAAGCAAAATAATGCACACAGAAATAATTTCTTTTTTCATTTTAATTCTAGATGTTTATTCACAGAGTTAATTTAGTTGGTGGCACCTGCTCATTAAATCGTAAAGAAACCTTAAAAATTAGATTGGATACTTGAGAAAGGCCTTCTCTGTTTTTAATGTTTTATATAGCCTTATCTATGTTGGCATTCAAATCATAACACAAACAGAAATGCATGGGGGGATGAACATTTCACTGAGAGATATGATTAAATAAACTCTGAATATTTTTACAGTGAGACACCTAGCCAAACGCTCAACAAATATACACAGTTTAACAATCGTGAATAAGAATATGAGCTGGAATATACTTTTTTAGGTACAAGGTGGAGAGACAGATCATATCCATCTCTGTAAATATTACCTTATAACGTATATTCGTATTGAGTATTCTATGTTTACAGTCATATCATAGTCAACATATACAGTCAATACACACAGTATTATACACATTTACAAAAGCATGGGTATTTTGCTCTTTTAGGTGTATAGATTGATTAAACAAGGCATTGATAGCTATAATACATTTCCAGGGGCTTGGAAATGATCTTGGTTAAATTTTGGATTGAATTTCATCTTAGGCAAAACTGTTACTAATAGATTATAGGTCTAGGTAGTCGGAAGCTGCTCATAATGGCCTTTCTTTCCCGAAGAGTTTTTTTCCCCATAATGTGCAAAGTCAAACTACTGTACACAACACTCCATCCGCTTCTAGAGTCTTCATGTAACGTAGCAGAGACACAGTTTGTTCCTGAGTTTCTAGCGGCTGCTATCCGATCACCAGGTCTTGCTCTTAAACCTAATGTGCCCTTTGACCTCATTTTGTCCTGTTAAAGTCAAGCGAACTAATCATCTAGCCACAAAAGCCTTCCTGCAAAGCTGGCTTTAGGACTCGAGCAGGAAACTGACTTGGATCCTCTGGCCAGTGTAACAGTGGGAAATCGCCTGAGTAATACAGCAACATGGTGGCAGTATTAGAAAACATTACAAGGGACGGAATTGTTCTATCAGCAGTTCCCTTCCCACCTTTTTCCGCGGACATTTTACAGCTGAATAAAAAACAACTGACCTTGTGCCACCCTATCAGATGATTTTCAGCAAGTAGCAAATCACAAATGGAACTAGATGGCATTATTCAAAAGTCTGAAGTAAGCATAGCGCCTGAAGTTATTGGGCGGTGCCCTGAATTCATCATGCTGTGTTTGCCAGTGAAAGACTAGATCAAGGAGACAGAAGGCATGCCGACTGAGCAGGCAGATCAGAGCAGCACAGGGATGCTTGTTCCAGGCATGACATGTTTGGAGTGGCTACCATGAAATGTGCTAAATACAAGGTATATGTATGGCGCTTTCTTTCCTTAATCATGGATTTTTTTGTTTTGGATTATTTTACAGATTCAGAAAATACTGTTCATTTATTTACACTAGCAGCCAAAATTGTGGAAACACTTCCAATTTTTAGAGACTGCAGAACTGTATTCCAGTTACTCCAGTTACTTATTTAATCACCCAATGCATGATACTTCTAAACATTCTTTAATTATTTATAAACATTTTACAGTGAATCACCTAGCCAAACGTTCAACAAAAATACAATAGTTTGATCATTTATAATTAATTATTTATAAACAATAGCAGCAATATTCATATAGTACTTCTTAAAGCATAATGCCAAAAATACCGTTTCCACAGTTTTGGCCACTAGTGTATTTTCGTTATGCAGTTACTTATAGAGTGACTCAGAGCCTATAGTTGGAATAACAGATTATCCATCACACATTTAGTATACCTGCTCTGGAGGCCACACTAAGTAACAAATAATTATAATATAAGTAATGATTCAATATTCAGGATCTTATTAAGTTCCAATTTTAGTTTTACTTTCAGTGTAACAAACATCTGTTACCTTTGTAGTTTGCAATCCAGAGAGATTTCTACAACCATGGAACCTTCATTCTCAAGCACATGCACAAATTGACAATGGGAATGGGTCTAATAAGGTTCTGAAACAGGTACACAAATCCCAGTTATGGTGGGAGGGACAAGAGACCTAGATCCACTTACACATCAGTGCTCATAATTGCCCGGCACCTATGAAACAGCAGAGCTTCCAGAAAACAAGCAAGTCACCCACCCTGGGATGACACACGTTTATAGGCGCTCAGATGTGTCCATTTAAGGACGGCGATTCTGCCACATGTGAGAACTCTAGTTTACGGTCTACACTTCACATGGAGAGGAGTTAAGGAAAAAAAAACTGCTGTTTCACAGTGTGTGAGAGAGATCACTGCAGGACCCAGCTAAAGTGGCATAATCTTGAAATATACATATATAAATATAAATAATATATAAAAATATTATTACAGTTACATTGGCTGGAATGTTAGTAGATACAAGATAACAGTAGCCATATGATAAACAAAGAGAGTAGTTAAAGTAGTTAGTAGTTAAAGTAGTTAAAGTCTAACTCTGCTGGGAGTTAGGGCAGTATTCCATGCGGCCTACTGCACCAATCCGGAAACAGGTGGCAGTGCTGAGAAAATATGGGAAGCTTCTACCCGGTAAGTGCCAACATACAGACATAAAGTACAAAAAATCTAAGACAGAGGCAAAAGGTGATTCCACAATCTCCCTCATCCTTCACACGCACCAGTGGCTCCCACAACGTGGGTCGACTGGATTAGGCAGAAGTGTGGCACGCTTCATTCGCTTAGCCTTTACCCTGATCAAAAATTAAAAAAAAACTCAAAATTCTCCAAATGTTCCAATTAATTTAAACAGGCATCCTTATAATGCATCAGTCTGTATTCTGCAGAACCAAAACTTCTAGTCCAGTGTGTGGAGTTCCGTGAAATATGACTGAAAATGCAGTGTCTCATTCATCTGGTTCTCAGTAATAAAAATAAAAAATTGAATAGAAATAGAATAGAATAGAAATTGAGGAAAAAAAAGATAAAGCTTTTGGGACACTGGAAGTAATCCTTCTTGCCACTGGAATTCCGCTTTTTGGATAAGTTTTTTTGGAGTTCTGAATTGTGCTTGAAGAAACGACTGGCAGTTGGTTCTTGCTGGAATGCCTGGTTGTTGACCATGTGAGGAGGAAGATGCGCGTGGAGATAGGCTGGAACGGAGGAGGTTACAGAAGGGTGGAATACCTGGACAGGTCACTCAAGGTGCAGGAGTACAGCGATGAGTGGAAGACTTTTTCTTCTTAATATCTCCTCAGTGAAAAGGACACAGTGCAGAAAAAGAGCAACTGAGAGACCGTAACCCTAACCACCACCAGATCTAGAAGAGAAACAAGAGAGACAGCAAAGACGTGCAAAGAGATTAAACAGACTGGAATAAAATATGTCAAGAAATGGAAAAAGCTTTCTAAGCAAAATAGAACAGCATATTCAAAAAGACACTAGATGATTCTTCCATGTGTGGAATTTATTTATTTTCACTTTTTGACTTTTTTTGACATCATTATTTTCAATATTAGCAAAACCGTCATGGACACATTTCAGTTGCTGTAAAATGTCTTTTTACTGTACTTAAAATTTAAAGCAACTCATATCATATGAAAAATGTTACAATAGGCAACTTTTATGACCTTCTATGGTGTAATAATGACCTAAAGTGGATTTTGAAATGTTTAAATTAATTGGCATAGGAGGACAAAATATATGTTATATAAGTAAATATGTCACGTTTCTTTGGTAACCTATAATATATTTATCAGTTTTATTACAAATCTTTATTACTTCGTTCAGTCTTAAATAATGTGGTTACAATTTACAATTGCTTCTGTCCTTAGGAGTGTAAAAAGATCTGTTATGTCTAATTTCATGTTTTACACTGCACAAATAATTAATGTTAGCATAGCTTGTATTGTGATGTTAATCTGAAGCTCATAAAAACCAAGACGTCTCAGTAAGCAGTGATTGGACCTAAGATCTCTAACAATGACATCCGCTATAAACACACTATAAGAAACATTAGCAGAATTAGAATTCGATTCCAGATTTTTAAAAACACAGCAGAGGAAGAGAAAAACTTTGGTCTGGGGTTACACAAGTCACATTCCTCGGGGGACACCCCAGAATGCCACATTAGTATCACGAGACTTTTTCATTTAACCGTCAGGACAGGCTTTTGGTAAAAATCCCAATGCATGTATCAAATGGAGAAGGCCTGGGCCCCAAACAAGCTCTTAAAAGGAGTAGGCAGTTCACAGCTTAGCCTGCTGGGCTGGGTCGTACCTTCCTCTCCGAATGTTTCTTTATGAGAGCCGTAATGGAAAGAGTGGGTGAGGGAGAAGGAGGGAACAGGTTAGAAGTTGTGTACAAAGAAACAGAAACTTCATTGTGTTTCTGGAATTCTATCTCACAAAGAAACATTCTGTCTTTGACAATGTTATACAAGTAGAAATCCCTTAATCTGAAACAAACAGAACCTTTTTAAAATAAAATAAGAATAAATACAGACATAAAAATACTGATCATTGCTAGATGAAATGACAGTTTTGAGTAAATCAGAATTTGATCCAGAATTCAATACCCTGTGTTCCCTGTATCAGGCATTGATAGATGATGCCTTTGGCCAAAGAGGCTACCAATGTATTTACCTAGCTTTCACTTCTAAGTATTTACTTATATTACACTTTAGACTGAGTACTGTGTTTACCTGCGCTGAGTACTGTGTTTACCTGCGCTGAGTACTGTGTTTACCTGCGCTACAGCAGGTCTCCCAAACATATATTTGGAAATACATGGAGATGCAAACACATGTAGAGAAATTCACTTCAATGTATTTGTCTATAGTTCATTTGCCCAGCATGGTTGGCTCAAAGCATTGAACAGGTGGCGCTGAATTTCAGCAGACCTTGTTGGGCTTTAGTATAGACTGGCTAGTGATGGACATTAGTGGAGATAGAAGACTCGTTGCGTTAATCGCTGGGATAACTCTGGAACAAAGACACGGTCAAAATCCATCTCTGCTGCTGCCTCAACCTCCACCAATAGCTACAGGCCATGCTGTCATGCATACTAAGCCCTAGTCCCTCCCCAAAACACAACACCCAAAAAAAACATCCATGACAAGCATGCAGGGCAGGATGGGACATTTACTGAGATGAAACAAGTCCCTGGCAGCCTGAACATAAAGTTCAAGACAAGAGGTAGGACTCGCCCAGACTCCTATCCCTGGCATTTCAGGCATTTCATATTAGAGGGACCCAATTTTACCTGAGGAATTCTACTTCTACAATACTCCCATGAGTAGAGTTCAGCAGCTGTATAAGCAACTAGGATGGAAACCTTCACCATGGCAGTGGGACTACGAATGAGTATGAAACGATTCAAAATGTTCAAGTAAATTTTCTTACTTTGCCTGAAATGACAAAATTATGAAAGGTGCTTCAAAGAGCGTGAGTTCATTGGTAGGGAGTTAAAACCTGTGAATTAAATTAGCAAATTAATCTGCACTACATCCTGCCCACTGCCTGAAGTTCCCCATCTTCATCCCTGACATAACCAGGAGTCCCCTTGGCATACACAAGGTACTTGTTGGGTATTTTCTGGGTACCAGTTATAAGCAGACAGAATCACACAGGCATGCGAAGGCTCTTACTTAAATCCCCATCCTGTCCCCCCCAGCACTATAGCTGCCAGGAGAATTGCACCCGCAATGGACCCTATTATGATATTGGTGCCGCTGGGACCTGCATAACAGAGAA
>JABFEB020000092.1:28530556-28550519 GCA_019775895.2 Stomatorhinus ivindoensis
TGGGTATGACATCAGGGTGTGGGGAGCCATAGGGTGTGACATCATGGTATGGGAGGGGGGGGCATAGGATATGACATCATGGTGTGGGGGGGGGGCATAGAGTATGACATCATGGTGTGGGGGGCCATAGGGCATGACATCATGGTGTGGGGGGCCATAGGGCATGACATCATGGTGTGGGGGGCCATAGGGTACGGCTTCAGGTCATCTCTGGTAGTGATTCAGGTGATCCTGACAGCACAGCGCTACGTCAGTGACATCCTGCGTCCGCATGACTTACCTCTCCTGAGACAGCACCCTGGTACAGTCTTTCACCAAGACAACACCCATCCACACACAGCATGTGTGTCTATTCCCGGCGTCATGTTGAGGTTCGCCGGTGGCCAGCCAGGTCCCCCCATCTTTCCCCAATCTAACAAGTGTGAGATCAGCTCAGACGTCAACTCAGACGTCATCTGCAGGGTCTCGAGTGCCAGTTACAACAGCTGTGGGCCGACTTGGTGCAGGAGAGGATACAAGGGCTGTATGCCTCCCTCTGCATGTGTCCAGCCCGCAGGGGGGTGCCACACCCTACAGGGGACCAGCAGTGTGCACATACTGCCAACTCTGTCCATTTCCCCTGATACTATAATCATTGTGATAGTCACATGACCTTTCCATTGGCTTTGTCCTTTGACCTTTCATTTTTTTGTCACTGACTATCTTTTTTTTTTTTTTTTAAATAATATCAGCCAACAGCAACATGTTAACCGATATATTATGCATCTATATATATAGTTTTATGATTTGGTGGCAAATGCTGAGAAAGTGAGGTTTGTTATGGGAGGGTACTGACACCGTGACTGACACTGACACTGACTGCGACAATATGGCACCAGTTCCTATAAAATGGACCGTACTGCTTCAGGCACTGGCACAGTATTTAAAAGTTTTAAATGATTTTAGCACTGTCACGAACCCAAACAATACTCTACCCTACTCACCACTGTGGGAGGTTATAGGAATTGCACACTATGGGCATTAGAGACGCCAGTCAGCCTTACTGCAGGTCTCAGAGACCCAGGGTGAAAATAGGGCGCTCTGGGAGAACCTCCAAACTCCACTGTCATAGAATAGGTAGGATTCAAACTCTGGGGGTGGGGGGAGAGAACACCACCAACCGAGCCACCATGAATCCTCCAGCGAATTAGTCCTTAATTATAAATCACTTTAATAAGTGAAGGACAACAGCACAGGAGAAGGAGAACAAAAACTCAATTTGTCAGGTTCCTTCCAATAAATTATCCATTTTTTGTACATTTGCTTCATTCCTTTGTTCCTGCATTTTGTGAGCCTGATGTCCATGTTGCCCCCTGCTGGCAGCTTGACAAACAAGCTTCCATTTATTTAAAAGCAACCACTACCAAAGAGAGTCAGTTACAGGATCTTGTTGCAGGCAAAACATGCTGGTGGCTACGACAATGCATTTCTTTGCATCGTCAATGCGAACTGTGTCTAACGAGCAAACAGAAGTGTTTTCCTCATACAGTAAGATTGTCTATGCTGGAGAAAAGGATACCATCCACATGGAGAATTTTGATGCCCCAGGAGCTAGGGTCGGCCAGGACACTGGTCCCCGAACAGCGTTCCTGCTCAACACCACGGGAATGATTATAAAGGGCCAACAGTGCGAATGGCTCACATCTCAAGCTGAGAGCTGCCATTATAAGCATCATTCTTAACTCACCAGTATCACATCTGGCAAATTCAGGATGACTTAAAACTAAATTTGTCACGTTTACACTTGCCTTCTTCATATTAATGATTTCACAATCACCACAGACAATGAAAGGTTTCACGCACGAGGACTTACATTGCTATGAATGGCCCTCTCCAGTAGGGTCCTTCCCCGGCTTCTGTACGCCTGCACAGCCAGCACGGTATGGTGCTCGTTAACAAAACACCATTTAAAAAAAATCAACTACAACTACGGTGTGACCAAATACAGCATATGACAGACTACAAAGCAGCAATGATCAACCGTTCCAGTATTAAATTCCAGTTAAAGACGACTGTAACAGATATGGTTAAGAGAGAGAAACTTACTTGAGGTCTGGGAGTAGCAGTGCGCTGACTGGTACCACTGCAGCCGCCCTGAGTTTTCCGGTGACGGGAGGAAACTGGGGGGTTGTCCGCTGCAACCTTCTTAGGGTCCACCCCTTCCTGGACAGACTGCCTACCCTGCCAGTTGTCCCGACTCCCCGAGACCACAAAGGTCACATCCTTATTAAGGAAGCTTTCCACTTTCTGCAAAGGGACATAACAATCATACTGGACATGAAACACAATCTGCATCCATCATGTCATCATATATACAAATCACATGGCTCATCAAACAGCCCAAAAATACAGTATTCATTTGTAAAGGTAAGCAAATTTCTCGTGCAGCAAACTACACCTTCGGTTACATCAAGTTGCCTCCAATAAATTGCCAGGCCCACCACTCCCTTTACATGGCTGTCCCCCCCCCCACCCATCTGGTTCCATACCCCTCCAAGACGGGCTATAGCTTCTGCAAGCAGGGCAGAGGAGCGGCTTTGCACAGCATCTAGGTAAAAAGTCTTCCCCTCCAGCTGCCGCACCCCCGGAGACAGCGCCCCCAGCAGGTCCTGTACCCGCGGCCGGCGATGCATCACCTCCATCTGCCAACAGAACGTCTGAACCATCGCGTTAAGCTGTTTACCTCTCACAATGTCATCACCACCTTACCAAAACCCTACCTTAGCGAATAACAAATATTACTACCCGAAACTGAAAACACAAACTAACATTTGAAAGCGTATTTGGTGCAAATGTAAACTTTATAGTACACAAAAAAGTATAGTGTGCACAAACACCGGGGTACTGATGATGATGATAAAAATTCATTAGCCACCAATAACTTGTTTCGCTGGCTGGGGGATTAAATACACACATGGCGGCACAGGTATTTAAATAACAATAACACGAATCCTCACGGCGCACTGTTAACTAACTCATACATAACGATTATCTCAAGATTAAAAAACTTTGTTAAAATTTATAGTAATAGCGTTTAATAATAATTAACAACTGACCTCAACAGACTTCCACACTCCCTCCTCTTCCCAGCTCCATTATCAAGCTTTGAAAATGCCCTCCTGTTTGCATCCGGGACATTCCCTCTGTGCTATGGCTCGCCAACTGGGACAATTCACTCTCAGCGATTCAAAATACCTACGCTTTAATGATCAATATATCGCTGCTACGTAGGCCTGTCCGCTCATTGATCAAGCCTTCGATGAATAGACAATACGATTATTGGCATTGCACATTTTCCTTAATTCTATATAAAAACGATAACTTTCACCCCTTTTCTGATGATTAAAAAACCCATTTATCCATTTTCCCACCACAGGGTTGCCAACTCTCGGGCATCTGCCCTTACGGTCTCGCTTTCAGACTTTCACACTTATGCCAGAAATCTTACGGCAAATCTATATTATTCCATTATAAACCTAAAATTAACTATGTCAAAAACACTGGAGCAGTTTGCAAGCCCTAAAGATTATTTACAGGGTAATAAAACTATTACATGCATGTAAATGAGTGTGCAGAGTTGTCTCAAATTGAAAGTCTCACTCCAGTGAGCTGACCGAAACCGGCAACCCTGCAACCATTCCTCAACAGCTTCTTGCCCATGTTTAATTACACAAAGTGCCCAAAGTCCGACCTGAGCACAGGGACAGGTCCGATAAATTACAGCCATCGGCCTGAAATAGAAAACATAAATGTAATGTTATACAGTTCCTGTTTAGTGCCTTGTCCTCACACACACTCACACACCCATCAGTCACCTCTATGTGAAATCACGAATAGAGCAGGAGTCAGACATGATTGATTTATTGTACAGTGTTGCTAATTGTAATTGCTGAATGGATGGGCCTGAGTGCCGTCTGGCTGGCCTCACCTGCACAGGTGACTGACACAGGAATCAAAAGTAAAAATGAGCAGGATTTCACACCATTACCAATATGTGATCAGCTGAAAGAAGCATCATTGTGTACGAAAGTGACGCTACTGATGTCCTGATTTGAATGACACTTTTTGTTCAAAGAAACATTTTGCAAAATGGACACAATCTTCTACATAAAACGTTCCTGCTTTAGAAGCATTGTACTGGGTGCCTCAATCCCGAAAAGTTAATTCACAGCAATAATACAAACGTGCACTATTCTTGCAATGAAATGAAAGAGATGTAAAAACTTCAGAGATAATTTGTGCTGAGCCTCTTAAGCTGTGGGAAGGGAAACCTTCCACAAAGTAGCATAATTAAGGAGGCTATCTAAAGGAGAGCTTTAATTTAACACCACCAGTGTTTATATATCACACTTTCCGGTATAATTGCCTTAGTTTAGGCTTAGCACACAGTCTCACAAAAGACACAGTAGTACAAAACCAGAGGTAAGTTTATCTAAGACTTTTGCTTGTATTTAGGCTAAGTACTGAGAGATGGAAATCCTTTACATTACTTAGTTTGTGTAGATTACGAACCCTTCAGATGAATGTTTCACTGGCAAGTTTTTTTTTTTACATTTCTTATGAATATTAAAAGGATGACTGCATATTGATATCTGGATTACATACAGCCATTGGCCAGGTTAGATAGGCAGGGACCCACCCAAATGAAAAGAAGCTCCTTGGATTTCTGGAACATAGCAGGGAAAACAGAACATGTGCAATGTGCTCATATTTTCTACTTTTGGTTATGATTTCTCACTGCAACATTAGTTTACTGAAGGCCAGAGAGTATAATTTGTGCTTCCTGGCAGTGGGATAGTCTTTGCAACTAAGGACAGATACACATACTTCACTCACTATGCAAACAATCAGGGTTAACATGACAGAACGTTTACAGTTGACCCTATAAAACAGTAATGCAGTTCTAATGAAAGGCTATCCAGTTTTGTGGACAGTGGCCACATACGTAACTCACCCTTTTATTCTTTCCCGGATCATGTCCTCACCACAGGTTTCTAGACGCACTAAGGAAAGCAGACCTGTCCCCCTGACTGGGAAAATTAGCAGCCTCCAGTTGTGTCCCGTTAGCACTCCTCATGGTTTACTGTTTGGAAACCACAGGTACCATTTCCCTGTTGGTGCCGATCGCCTTCTGCTGGTGCACAAGGAACTCCCAGTGGATTGTCACTCTAGAATATCAAGGTTCCACAAACTCAACAGTGGAAAACAGGATACGGAATCCCATAAAGTATCTTTAAACTATTATGATGAGAAAGTTAGCTATTTCCTTTTGTCCAAAGGGACATACAAGAATCCAGGAGCAGGGTCGGAGGGCCCCAAAGTGACATTACTCCACAATGCACAGGACTGGAGTCCTAGCCTACACAACCATACATTTTTTTTAACATAGTTCTTCTTATGAACTTGAAGATTAGACTAGTCTAAGATTAGTTTAATCAGAGTTGGCAGTAGAATGGTTAGCGGTACTCAGGGGGCACTCTTATAGAGGATAGTCTACTACAGCAGTGGCCAATCTTATCCGCAAAGGGCCGGTGTGTATGCAGATTTTTTGGGTAACCTTTAGGTCAGCTGTTCAAACCCAGGTGTGAGGACTCTTCAGCCAATCAGTCCTCTAATTACTAATCTAATTAGGGAGCTGCAGCGAAAACCCGCACACACACCGGCCCTTTGCGGATAAGACTGGTCACCCCTGGTCTACTGCATCATTACAATAAATAAATGTTTAAACATTAAATGATCAAGAGGCCTGCCCAGTCAAAAATGTTGAAAGCCCTCTACTAACAGAACAGGAAAACATTTTACAACACACTGAAAATAATTTATTACAAGTTTTATTTATTACAAGTAACTTGCAGAAGATAACCGTTTATTTTAAAAAAGCCAATATAACAATCATATAATAAGTTTAAGAAAATTGCCAATGAATATGTTCCATTTCTTTTAAAAATAACATTACAAAACACACTTCAGTAGAAAAAATGAATTGCTTAAGTGTGTCTAACACTCAATGGAAATGAAATAAACCTACAAAATGAATTTAAAACTTTTAAATTATGTAAATATAAACCTTCCATTTTACTGCAGTGTAACATGCATCCTGTCCTCCCTTCTCAAAGACAGTCAAACTACAACATAGCTTTACATTTTGCTAAAGAGCCCTTCGTGACTAATAGTGTCTGGTCTTTATGTGGGAAAGGGCTCTTCAGGATCCTTCTACTGTACCATAAGACATCTTTACATTAACAACCTGCATCCTTTTCAAACATTTATATGACTAAATGTGAATTTATGGATCTGCATGAAACAGTCGTCTCTAGCTGACGTACAGCAGTTATCATAGGATCATAGGATAATAGTATGATTTTGACCTGCTCTTCATTTTAGGAAAACCCAAGAGGAATTAGCTTTTTTCCATTGCATAAAAATGAGATCACCAACAACCGTTTCTTTTTCCTATTACTAAACGTAAATTTGAGTCAGATTGTAGGGTTAAAGTAAACCATAGGAGAGTAGTAACGTACCGGGAGGTGTATTTGTACCACTGACCTCCAGAGGGCTCCCAAGAGCCAGCAAATGTAATGTAATGCATGGATGACAGTGTAAGATGATGCCACCGTGCACCAAAAAAAGAGAAGTAAAAGTCTTTCGGTGATACATGAATTACTCAAGGGAAAAATATTCAGAGCTTTAAATTTGTGTTTCACTGTATACCAGACAAACAGTAAAATACCAACTTCATCCAAAACTTAATGATGAAAATCTACATTCAATGAAAAGACAGATCATATCTCAGAATGGAAAAGCATGTAGAATAAAATAATGGGCCACTGTATATAAGAATGACAAAGCACTGCAGGGGTCTTAATAAAAAGTGAGAGAGTCACTACAGAACACACCTTCTCAAGGTGGATCTGAATGAACCTTTACTGCAGTCACTGATGTGAGCATTGAATCATGGCTAAAAAATCGCAGCAAATTAATTTAATGTCACTAGGTGTCAGCTACTGCCGCTCTTCCCCAACCCCGTTCTCGCAGTGGATAGAACAGTTGTAAAAGGTGCTGGTTGGCGGATACCAGACTGGAAGCCACGGGTGACCTTGGGGGAGCCTGGATGTGACCTCAGCATGCAGGCGTCAGCACTGTCTCCCTCCATCAGCTTGCATATGACACTCTGCAATGGCCGCTTCCACCATGTAGGATTTTAAGGCATTGAATTGTGTTCTACTTTCCCTCCACAGTGATGGTGGTACAGAGCAGTCAAACAGCCAAAAAACGTGGGCACTGCTACAAGGTCTAAACCTCTCTCCTTCATCAGGCACAATATCACATCAATTTCAGCACATTAACATAACCCAACTGCTTTTAATTCACAAAAAACAGATACTAATTATGGCACCGGAAATAACCCTTAATTAGAAATACCAGATGGTGGCCTGGTCAGTGGGGTGTCGGGTTTTGACCATATCCACAAATCAGGCCCGTTCACAGCAGCCTGCCTACCATAGTGGAGATGGGGTGTGTTTGATATGTAACTAGACTCTACAGCTTGACATAGTTTCACAGTCTAACAAGCTCCTCTTAGTATGACTGAGCAGGGAATCAACTGGCACATATTTCGGGTGCCAATAAATGGCAATTAAGAATGGCAGTTACACCAGTCTGTCCTCTGTCCTCTGTCTGCTGTCTGGTGTCTTCGGGTAGCTAGCTTGACAAAAGTGGCACCCTAATATTTTTGCTGTTGATGGCGATGTCCCGTTAATCCAAGCAAAAACTTTCTTCTTTTTTTTTAATAATTTCAATTCCCTTTTCAACTGATTTGCCAGCTTCTTGGAATTGTATTTCAAAGCTGATGTAAAACATGTGCTCTGCTGCTGGATTCAAGTATTTAGTGTTGATGTTTTCAAAAGTACCCCGAGACAGAGACATTGACACAAATACATAACTGACAATATGTAACAGTACGAGGATAACGGAGAATAGCTTAGGTGGAGCTGGGCAGGCTTGGGGCACCTGTCAGATCCACACAGAGGGCTTCCCCTCCATTGACTTGCTGCTGTTACTGCTGCTGCCCCCACGGCAGTTGTCCTTGTTGTTCCCGTTCTTGGCTCCCGAGCGATGTTTCTGGTCCTGGTGCAACTGGCTCACATTGCTGTGGTTGCTGTCTTTGTGGCACTGCTGGCCGTAGGCTTGGATAGCAGCATCCAGCCTGTCCTGGGCCTGCTGTACGTCCTTCTGAAGGGCGCCGCGCATGTCGGCGGCGAGGAGGTTGTCCTCACTGCTTCCAAACTGCCGCTGCTCCTCCTGGGCAATATTGGCCCTGTTCTGTCTGCACACCGTCTTGCCGTTGCTCAGGTCTGTAAACTTGATCTGCTCAGGCTTCACCACGATGTTGTAGCCTGGCGGGGCTGAGGGAGCGTTCCACAAGAAGGGGTAGCTCCCATAGGTCTCCTCGACTCCCGCCTTGCCCACCGAGACGCCGGGGCTGCCGCCCGGCCGGTACTCGCCCTCCTCGTGTGGGGCGTGGCGGCTGTGGAGGACGTCGTAGATGGTGCCCACTCCCAAGTGCAGCATCTCCCACACATTTAGCAGCAGGCAGAACACAGTGACCCCGTACATGATGAGCAGGAAGATCGTCTTCTCGGTGGGCCTTGACACAAAGCAGTCCACCGTGTGAGGGCAGGGGTTCCTAGTGCACTCATATAGGGGGGAGACGGAGAAGCCGTAGAGGGCGTACTGACCCACCAAAAAGCCCACCTCCAGCAACGTGCGAGTGAGCAACTGTAGCACATAGATGCGCATAAGACCATCCGCCTTGATGCGTCTCCTCCCATCATGCTGGACCTTAGCTTTTCCTTTGGTCACGGACTCATTGGGGCCACTCATCTCGGGGACCTCATAGATCATGGGGTCCTCCTCCTGGTCATCCTCTGCCTCCTCCAAACCTCGGTGCTGCTTCCGGTTGCTGAAGAACATCTTCTGTGCCTTGTGTCGCCCCGAGGTGCCCTCTTCCTTCCCCGCCTCCAAACGGGCGATCTTGTTGATGGCATAGCTGAGGTACATGAGCGAAGGCGAGGACACCAATATGATTTGGAAGATCCAGAAGCGCACGTGCGACAGGGGCGCGAAGGAGTCATAGCAGACATTTTCACAGCCTGGCTGGTCTGAGTTGCACACAAACTTACTCTGCTCATCATAGTAGATGGACTCCCCGCCCACGGCGGTCAGCACGATTCGGAAGATGATGAGCACCGTCAGCCACAGCTTCCCCACGAAGGTGGAGTGGTTGTGAATTTCCTCCAGCAGCCGGGTGAGGAAGCTCCAGCTCATGGTGCCGGCAAGCCAACAGTAGATAGGTGGCACCACTCATTCACTCTGTGGGGGACAGGAGAGAACATCAGCAACAAGGCAAGGATTAAAAAAGCCACACTAGACATGTACGACACTACTGCCTTACTTCCAAGTAAAAATCCATGAACAAGAAGCATGTCGAGTACCAATTAAAAGTCTGGACACCTGATTTAAATGCATCAGTCACTATTACAGCTGTTATTCACCTTATAGTAAAAATTTTGAAGGTAATGAAGTGTTACATATAAAATATTGTAATGTGCTCAATATCACAAAGTTTTCTCAAATTTTAGACTCTTCAAAATTGCCCATTTTTGCTTTGATGAGAGACTCTTGACATACATTCAACCAGCTTCCAGATGTAGCCACCTGGAATGCTTCTCTAACAGTCCTGAAGGAGTTTCCACAAGTTCTGGGCACAAGTTGGCTGCTCATACTCGTCGATCAAACTCATCCCAAACAAGGTTTAAAGGGTTTAGGTCGGGGGATTGTGGAAGCCAGGTCATCTGTCGCAGTACTCCATTGCTTTCCTTCTTCACAAGGTGATGCTTACTACATTACCTCGAGGTGTGCAAAGAATTTTCAGTAGCTGTGTCAACACTTTTGTCCAGTATCGTATTTAGCCATGCGGGATAGGACTCTGTGCCCATGATTGGAAAGGTTGCTGGTCAAATCCCAGGATTGGCAGAGTGATTACACCATTGGTCTTGTGTTGGGTGGTATACCGGTTCATATTGAAAACCGTTCTTTATTATTGTTATGATATGGATTTTTCTTATACTGCAATACTGGTTTAAATAGCCTACACGTTTGGAAACTGTTTAAGGGCGGGACCTTTTTCACTGCTGCACTGCTAAAAATGTACTATGAAAGATCAGAAATGGAAGATATTGTCACGATCCAATGGGAGGACCGTGCCTGGGTGCGGGTGGTGACGAGCAGGCAAGACGCTCAGGCAGGAAATCACGGGAAAACGGGGTTTATTCTCCAACACAGAATGGTAAACACCACAAAACACCACAATGACCAATCTGACACTTAGTGCAGGGACACAGACTATATACTGAAAATTGACAAGAACGAAACCAAAAACAGATGATCACAATGAACGACAGCTGGGATCCATCAGGGGAGAGACACGAGGTATCCAGGGGGCGTGGCACATGAGGCTTTGACGGGTAGGGTATGACAGATATAGTGGACGCTGGAGTTGAAAATAACGAGATACTGGGGTTGTCAAAAATCGATTCTCAGATACTAATAGATATAAAAAATTAGTATTTAATTAGATACTCATTTTCACCATTATTGATGCCAGTAGTGCGGTTTTTGCCTCATTCGCCATACTTCTACATCAGTCCCATGATCAAGCCCCTTAATGCCTATTGTTACAAGGAAATTGTCTCACCTTGTCAATTGCATGTCACTTTGGATAAAAACCGTCTACTAAGGAAATAAAAAGTAAATGCAAAATGCAAGTATAGGCGACATTTTTCATAAGGTCTAGGTCCTATAATTATCACACACTGCAGTTGGACTAGGCATGTTTCACCACCCCCAGTTGTTTGACCTCCCTCTCGATCTTTTGGTTTATATATACCTGATTACTGCAGGACATTCTAGCTTTATGGAGAAAAAAAGAATATACACATACACACAGGTTTGTAGTTATATTTGTGTGGGGTTCATTTCTATGGGGAAAACTCTAGTCCCAAAATGACGACCATAACCTTTACCCAGTCCTAACGATTCATGGCATTTTTAGTTTTTTGATTGCATTGACAGATCGAAATAACAGTTTTTTATAACATTGTGGGGAACATTTGGTCCTCACAATGTAAAATAAACCTAATTCACACATGCACATTCTTCTTTCAGCATTTACACATAGCAAACTCAGTACCCCAGCAACAAGCTTCACTACCAACGCAAGTAAACTTAAACTGGTTCCATGAATATCACAAGTAGTTCTGTGTACTTCAATGGCCTCCCTAGTCACCAGATCTGAATCCAGTAAAGAACCGTTGGCTAATGGAAGGGGTTAGAAGCATGAATATGTAACTGACTAATCTGCAATTACGAGATACAATCAACACAGACCAGAATCTGTCCTTCTAGCACCTTTTTCAGTCCATGTCACAAAGAACTCAGGTTTTCCTGAGAGCAAAGCGGGTCCTATCCAGAATTTCAATGGTGTTCCTCATAAAGTGAACTTATTTCGGGAGATGTGTTTCTGTAGCTTTCATACAGGTGAAGAATCCAAATTTCTGCTACAAAGCATTACAAAGCAGACTAAAAATGTGATCTTCCTACATCTGTATGCAATAATGCTGAAATATTATCCTGCCTTTGTGAACTGCAGAAAGTATGAGCAATTCAAATGCCAGAAGCAACACAGGCTTTTAAATAAATAAAAAAGAAACGGAACATAACCACCCAGCTTAGACAACGGCTAGCTGCAAAATCAACAGGGGCGTCCGGCCAAAACATAATGCAGAACACATTCAGGGCAGTAAGAGACACAACATTACAAGACAGACAGACAAAAGCAGATGAACGCTGTGACCCAACATGAACAAGTAATTCTGTTGGTGGTTGAAGAACATCACAGCAGTCAAGGCTGGTGGCCGGCATTAGATGGGTCTGATGATGGGAACAGCGCCAATAGAATCAGCACCAGCAGCACTGCCCCAGGCAGAAAGAGAGTGACAGAGTAACTGACTGTAAAACACAGTCAGCCTAAATGATCGATCAGAGCATGTGCAGCGGCACCAGAGCAGATACTCAGCTTCCGTAGGCTTCTGAAGCAGAAATCCAGGGCTACCTGCTGGCTGATGCAGCAGGGAGTTTGACGTTTGTGGAATACAATGTAAAAAGTTTTGCCAGAGATAACAGAATAAGTTTTCTACTTTAGCTGTTATCAGGAAGAAAAAAATGGAATAAATGTAAAATGCCATGAAAGCGACAAAGGAACGAAGTGTGAGGGAACATGACACTGTGATTTTTCTAGTTCTTCTAAACAGTATGTGACAGCTTGAGGAGGAGACGTCCAGGACACTCAGGAGAACAGTATGGACTGAAGGAGTTTGGCCTTTTGCTTCCATGACTCTCACAAAATCTGCCTGTGTTTCTACCAGTGCCCCATGTCCATGAGTGTCTGCTTATAACTCGCCTTACAAAGCCAAGCAGCTTTTATGGAGATGACAGCAACTTCTAATTATTGGCCACTCGATCCAAACATTGTCCCTCCGTCAGGCAATTAAAACAGGGTGAGCTATTGCTGGCCAGAAGTCTGGATCTCTGCCCGCTGCACTTATACATCAAACCTCGTCTTTAACGAGATGCCGCGGTACTGTACAGACGCATTTCCTTCAAGTAAGCATGGAATTGATTGCTGTGCCCTTATAAGGCCACGGCTCAGCCTTTGAAGATGGCTGCCATGCTTGCAATATGTCAGTACTGATGAGTACTGGAGAGGAGTGAGTGTTCGTGAGGCCTCCACGCAAACCTTTACAGGGAGAACGTTGAAATGGGCCAGCAGTTGGAGAAAGGGTGGAGGAGGGATGCTTGCTGCAGCCAACAGCTGATCCATCAGGAATGTATAGGATGGTGACTGGCACTAAACTGAGGAACAGGACTTACAGGATGTTGCCCCAATACATACACGGTCCACATATTTATATCTTTATGGGGACTCCCCATTTATTTCTACAGGCATAACTGTAATCGCAAGTTTGACAACCTTAACTGAGTAATTGTAATATATATGACCGAACACACACACACACACACACACACACACACACCTTTACTGATATCTTTGTGTGGACAGTCCATTCATTTCTATGAGAAAAATCTAATTCCAATCAATGACAACCTTAAGCCTTAACCCTAACCATAAGAGACCCACCAAAATACAAGTCCTTAGATATTTTTAGTTGTTTGATTGCAGTCAGATTTTTATAAAATTGAGCTGCTCCTTGTGGGGACTGAAAAAAATGCCCACTGGTCTGCCAAACAAGCAGAACATGCCAAAAATATAAAGGTAAGATCAAATGAATCACTTCTAGTTCTCCAAACTGAAAAGCTTTTTTAGTATCAGTAGGTGCAGAAATGTTGGGATACTGCTTTTCAATATAATAAAGCAGCCATGTAAAGCTATATTTATCTAGCGGGAGAACAAAATACAGTCTCTTTGGTATGAGGATTCAGGGGCATGTTTGGAGAGCAGGTAGCATAGTGCTAAAGGCCATGGGCACTGGCAAGTTTCTTAATGGAAATAAGCAATTATTAAATAATACATATATATGTTATGGGAGAGAAAAGTGACACGAGGTGCAACCTAGGTACCTGTAAGAGCAGCCCAAAAGCACTGGCCAAATCCGGCTTTTCCATAGCGACATACATGTATGGTTGTACTCACAGTACTAGGAGAAAAGTCGTGGGACACTTGATTAATTCAGTAAAAATAGTGTAACTTTTATTGGTTTTATAACAAACATAATTACTTAATGCATTTGTTTACAAAAAATATACATCACATTACAAAAAAACAGTAGTTTTAAGTAAAAATATTTAGTTATTCAGTAATAAATTGAAACCCAAATTCTAGTCCTAAAAGAGCTGTTCTGAGATAAAAAAGTTAATTGACAAGCAGTTTCACTGGGTGCTTTTTAATTAGTAACACCTTTGCAATAACATAAAATACCAAACATTTGTGTTTAGTATCCCTTTGGGGGCCATTAGCTACAATTGCAATTAACAGAAAAACAACTGAATGAGTCAGTAGAAAATGTTTGTGCTGAAGATATGTGCAGATATGTTAAACACTGCTTGTCAAAGGACTTTTGTCATGAAACCAATAAATTGCAACATTTTTACAGAACTAAGCAAGCATCCTAAGACTTTCTGTGAGTACTGTATACACATAAATCAATAATGTTACTATCATGCTACTAATGGCTATTTTTTGGGAATTCAAAAAGACAAAGTAGCACTGATAAGCCCTGCCTTTTCATCAACTCATTGTGCTGTTGCTGTGTAGTAACAAAAGCAGGAATATGCATGCTCACAGAATGTGAAGTGTTCATAGTTACTCAGAAATGCTACCATATTACTAAAATGACTGGACAAGGAAGTCTACGAGTAACAGAAAAGGGGCAGTGTGCCTGTGATCAGAAGGCTGCTAGTTCACATCCTGTGGTTGGCAGAGTGATGTCACTGTTGGGCCCTTGAGAAAGGTCTTTAACCTCAGTTGCTCCGGGGCTGGTGACCCTGTGCTGTGACCCCCAAGCTTCCTGTCACTTGTATGTGTCTGTGTGCTGCATGGGGAGTAAGATGAGATAGGAAAATAGAAAACAAAAAAAACACTTTTCCCCACATGAATTAGTATAGTATCACTATTGCATTCACAAAAACTCCACATTTAAACTAATTTGAAATGATCATTTGTGCATATGTCCTTGATTGCATTGCACTCCTCATCCGGACAAAGACTGCAATCACAAGCTGTCAGTGTTTACAGACCCAAACCTTTTCCATCTGTGATACAGTATGTTACTCCCGTACTTCTGAAATCATTCTAATGGATGCCTGCTGATTCTAGGGTATGATTGTGTGGTTATAATACAAAAAGTCACCAAAGAGCTCTAACTCTCAGGACAAAAATACCTTTTCTACCCAGTTGATTCATTTGAAATATTTTTCTCCTGCCTCAGACCACACTAACGTATGACTCACCCTCATTCTGTAACATTAACACAGACATTTAAGGAAAGTTCATACCTAGATTGTAGTTGGTGGTTCAGAAATGAATGATTTTCTTATAGGCTTAAATAGACATAAGTCAAAAATGTTCCAATTTTACAGTATGAGAATGCCAGCAAGACAGCTCTGCCAGTTGTGGATTCCCTGTATCCTTCATTTTTCTCCAACATGTATAAATACTCCCACTACTGTCAGCTTCAAAAGTGGGTCACATTAGGCGTTTTGATAAATCTGAAGCACCATGCTGCCTACTGCTCCCACCTCGGCTGGGCTCAGATGGTTGCTAACACCAGCCGTGGCTATCTGAAACTCCATCCATCCATCCATCCATCCATCCATCCATCACCGTAACCGCTTAATCCCAACCGTGGTCACGAGGGGGACCGGAGCCTGTCCTGGAAACAAGGGGCGCAGGCTGGAACCACCCCTGGGCAATCGCCAACGCACCGCAGGGCGTACCTGCCCTCCCTATTTCCTGATAGGCAGCTATATCACATTTTACAGCTGTGTCAACATTCAGTTAGCAGAAACGTCTCACGCAGGTGGAGAAGAATTAATCACTTTCAGAAGGGAGATGAGGAGGAACCCATTGGGCGTCCAGCAGAATAGAAGTGCTGTGAACCATGCCCAAAAATGGGAGCACCAGGGGACTCAATATGCAGGCCTTGGACAGAGTGATGAAGATGGGGAAGGTGCCGGAATCAGCACCTCTGGCCATGCTGCAGGCCTGTTCACCTGGGTCAGAACGGGGAACCAGGCCTTTCAGGGAGAGAGGGCAAAAGGGGATGATTCTAGGCTCAAGTCACTGCAACACAACTGAGAGCCAAATGGTAAGTAGAGCGGTAACAGCCATCTTCGTGCACAGTTAACTACGGACCTGTTGTAACCTAGTGCCCTCTTGACATGAATGTTCACATAAAGGACAGACAGGAAGCAAGCTGAGAGGGACCTGATACCCTGAGAAGTAGGCAGTATGGAGTGGGTGACTTTCACCAGCGTGCCGTTCCAGAGTCAGCCTTCTCACCAGGACATTATGACCTTCACCAGTGCCATCGCTGCAGATACAGCATCATTTCTTTGCTGATACAAAATTCTCAATGTGAATGGGGGTGTAGTCAGGTTTCAATACAGCCTTATGGTTTGTAGCTAATGGCAAACACAATGGGAAGCCTGGAATTAAAAGCAAAAATTCATCTTAACATGCAGCAAAAGTATCTCACCAACCTATTGTTAAGACTCTAAAGGAATATCATAGTTGGCAACAGCATAGAAAAGGTATGGTATTTTTTCTTTTTGAGACTACAAGTGTCCTACATACATTTATTTTATCCAATATTGTCAAAAACACATAATGATTTAGCCTAACTACATGAGTAGTTAAACATATCATACTCCAGCTGTGAACACACTAATGTAATAACACAGCACAGAAGTTATTAAAACGTTGTTCTCTCATATCAGCTATGTGGAGAGTTCCTGTGTTCCCTCATTCCCTTGAACACGAGCAGACAAACACGTGCTCCTTGTATGTCAGGGTGAAGCCCCATGGGTCAGTATCGACCCCAGTCAGAGCTTAAACTGACAAAAAGCAGCGTACACAGCACAGAGACATCTGCCTACAAAAAAAAAACAGCTCTCCAGTTTCCGCATGGGCTGCTATATATAACCTACGGGCCCCAAAGCACGGTGCATACTGAATGCAGAGAGCTACGGAGCTGCCAGCCTCAGAAAGTGCCCTTAGAAGTAAAAGATACGGCTGTAAAAGAAAGAACAGCCATCCTAACCTCCAGATAAGAAACACACATTAGGTGGACCAGCACTAAACACACTCCTGACTAAATATTTTTACTAATGCGTTTTGCTGTACTGGTACTCAGAAAAACACACACAGATGTGACAACACAGTACCGATGTACCAAGTGAGACTAATTACCTGCAAGCTGAAACACTGTGTAAACAGTCCCTGCAGTCTGTAGAGGGTGTAATGTCATAGCCAATCTGTTCCATATTATATGCCGACCTGGTGCATGGATTTTGCAATGTGAAGATATTCCTACATTCCCAATTTGCAAATTTCAAAGCGGGGTTCAAACTCACATTGCTACTACTTGGCTATGTCCCTGATTGGTAGCAAACATATCTGGGCAGGGGGGTTTCAAACCCCTAATTTTACTATGTAGCTACAGGTGTGCCTTTGAGTAACTAATATAATGCAATTTAGTAAGCAGTTTCTTTTGGATTAATTATTTAAACAGAGATAAGCCTCTTAAAAAGTCAAAACCTTCCTTTAATTAATATTTGGCGATGCTTAACTGCACCATCATAATACATTCATTATGCATTTACAGAACATTCATAAGCAGCATGCAACTATACCTTAACATCATAATATACACTTACATGCTGCTTATGAATGTTTTATGAATGCTTTATGAATACATTATGAAGATTACACTTGAATGTTCAATGAATGCGTTATAAAGGCATTATGAAGGTGCAGTTTGCTTGCATTTTATGCCTGTATATTAAGGCTTCTAATTTACTTATTAACATCAGGGTGCCAGAAGAATGTTTGTCATTTAGTTTGTTCAAAATGTTCTTTACACCAACACAGATCAAGTCTCCTTTTTAAAATTGCATGGATTTTATAGTTGACGAGTCTGATATGATTGGCAGCGTATTTGCAGGGTCCATGTTTACCAAAGTATAGTGAGATATAGAGCCAAAGGGGATGTCTGCATTGCCTTCTAATATGCAATGTACACAGAGAAACCCTCCCGTTAATCAGAGCACAAGGGCAGTAAGTTCTCAGCACTCTGCGCCTCCTCCACTCACCTCCCTGAGGACAAAGAGAGCCTCCTGCAGTCTTGTTTGTTATCTTGCTCCAGTCACTGGCACGCTTCCTGTGTACACAAATGATGCTTAGATCAAACAACCTTCTGTGCACAAGCTGTTACGGGCCAGACTCTTTCTCTCCTATCCCATTTGCTCCCCATTTGCACCTGTAGATTTGTGAAGGGTTCCTCCTACTGGCAGGAGAGTTTGCACAGGTACCTCCTCGCAGTTCCGTAGTGTAGCTCATCCCATCCCCGCCACCAGTAAATACGATGGTGCAGCCACCAGCCACCTTTCGAACACACATGCTCCAGGGTATTGCCTTGGGTTCAATGGTCTGAAGGCAGCATGCACATGTTTTCCCACTCCTAATAAAGAACAATCTGCTAGACTAGAGGTCCAAATTGTGCAGGAATTTGTGCAGAAGATGAAAATGCATTTAGTAAAAGTCTAACAAGGCAAACACATACACACCCATCGCTCCTTCCGTTTCTTTCTGATAGTCACATAGTACCAACTGAAAACAAACCATACCAACACACAGTCCCCTCTAAATCATGTCAGCTGGAAACTCCCCTTTGAGATTCACCTGAAGTCTTATAAAGTTGACTTCGGTAGTAACAATCACTAATACTGTCCAACTCCATCTGCAAGTCATTTCGAGCCACAGCACCGATGGCTTTCACGTGAGCAGAGGCAGTGACTCAATGAAAGTATTTTATAGTAAAATTACTTTAAAATGAACTTTGAGAACATTTCATCTTCACAATAATTCCATCCATCCAAACACTTGTCCTATTCAGGGTAACAAGGGGTCTATAGCCTACAGGCACAAGGCGGGGAACAACACATGATGGGGCACCGACCCATTACAGAGCACACTGACACACTATTCACTCATACAAGCACACCTATGGCCAATTTGGCAACTCCAATCAGTCTCAGTATGTTTCTGGACTGTAAGGGAAAAACCAGAATACCTAGAGGAAACCCCACGACGACACGGGGAGAACATGCAAACTCCACAGACATGGAGCCACGGTGGAGACGTGAACCCAGATCCCAAAGGTCTGAGGCAATAGCACTAACCACTGCCCCACCATGCCACCCCCATTGGCACAATTATTAAGACAAATGCTAGATGATTCATACATCTGTCATACAGTCTGATGGCAACTGGCAGGAAGGCTCCCCAGCAGTTAACACTTCCGAGAACAGAGTAATAGTACAAGTCAAATACTGAATGTGCTATTTTGTCGGTCAGAGAATTATGTAGTGGAAAGACTGTACCACAGACACCCGGTCCAAAGCATCCTGCCCCCTCCGCTTCCTCCCAGTCCTCACTTCTAAGGCTTCTAAGACTTTAAGGTGTAATGGGTCACTGTACAGTACGACCTCTCCGACAGAGATTACCATGAATACCTCGTGCAGACCGCTGGATGGGAGGCACTGGTTGTTGTTCCCATAAAAAGTAATCCTACCTTGATTGTTGCAGTAGGCTCAGCCACCTACTAAGGAAGTGGCTGATATTCCTTTGAAAGCCTTTGACAGCAGTGAGAGGAGTTTCATGAAGAGCCAGTGGATTTGTGGAATGTTACCATGCTGGTAGATCCAATGTCTCGGACAGCCATAACTTCTCCTATTGTCGCCATGACTCCAATTTCCTGCTGGTAGCCTGGGGTGCTGCTGTGTCCTTCAGGGCACCGTCTAAGAACTTGTTCTGGTTCTTGATTTGGTTCCTCTATGACTTCTGACATCAGGACACGCTCCGATGAAGAAAGAAAACTTGTCTGTTGTATTATCCATCTTCAAAACCAGGAACCTGGACTTGGCTCGTTTGAAGGACACACACAAGCTCAGTTAATGAGCTCTTCAAGCCTTTGAGGAATCCATCTGCAATCCAGGCATGATAATGTCATCACTGTTAGATACATCCTGGAATGCTTTGGTGACGGGGGGGGGGGGGGGGGGGCCA
>JABFEB020000092.1:28558734-28576331 GCA_019775895.2 Stomatorhinus ivindoensis
AGGTTGTTGTCAGTTGTGGCTCAGAGAGGGTACACTATTGATTATTAATGGCCAGGGGGCTAATAATTTTGGATGTCACATTTTAGCCCTTTCTTGTTTCAATTCAGTGTATCAATAAAATATCCTAATTAAACTTAATAGGCATTGTCTTTATAGTGTATTTGTTTCCAAAATAACAAACGCTTGTTTTTAATAGTCATCTTCATGGAGAAAGAGTGTTGTCTAATTTCATAAGGGGGGCTAATAATTTTGGCCTCAAATGTATAACTGTAATAGGCTAGATCTATTAAACAAGTGAAAGTCACCAATTCAAAAATACCGGATTATACTTTTGTCACTTCATTTTAATTTTATGTTTAAGATGTATAAAGTGCATAAAAATATTCTTGTTGAATTGGATAATGGAAGATTTTTCCTCAGGATGTACCCTGGTACACCATGTGCATTTCCATGAATGGTTCCAATAATGCTATGTAACTTCTAATGTTATATAATCTATAGGCACATCTACAGATTTCCCAAACCATTCCTATGAACTGACATGAAGTGTGGCATCTACGTATAAAGCAGGAAAACCTTTTGGCTTGCAGAAATTAACTTTAGTTTGCACCTTGTCTAAGCTCATAAGACAAGGCAGTGAGGCAGAAGGTCTGTTAATGCTGAAAGGCAGAAGCTAGACCCAGTTGCACACTATGGTGCAAGCAGATATAGAAAAAAGATCAGAAAGCAATAATTCTGAGCACTCAGATTTTTTTCAGTTAAAATGATGCATTATTTATCTGCTGTTCCCTGTATGGTTATTTTTCTTCGCACAATGGAAAAAAGACCTCACAGTGGAAACTCCAAATACAAGTACCAATAAAATCTACAAGGTGGGATCCTATTTTCTTTAATGATGGAAACTGTTTACTGTCTGGTGTCTGTCCAAGTACCCTGAGGGGGTTCAGTACATCCTCTTCTGGGTCAGAACACCCTGCAGTCGTGCTTGATCCCAAAAATCAGCATCTTCAGAACACAGCACAGCAGTTTGTCCTGTCGCAAACATTTTAAAGAAGTTTATATTACGCTTGAGGCATCTAATTTTTCATACTCTTATGTTATCCAGAAATTATATTCATGCATAGCATGAAGGGGGCACCTCTAATTTATACTTAGACATGACCGACTAAGTAGTATATATACGCACGCACACACACACACACACACACACACACACACACAAAATTCCATTGTTTAAATAATCACTTTGAATATCAAGATGGAAAATGCATCATGAAATGGTTAATGCATGACAAGCTGTGAATTATATGTTTTTAAACACTCACAGAGGCCTACAGTTCCCTCCACGGAGTGCATTTAAAAATATATAATGCACAGTTTGGAGTGCAATAACCTGCTTATACCACGGCTACTACACATTTGGCTTGCACGCTTATACCCATAGACATTATTTTCATGTTTATAAGCCAAAAACACAATTATTATTAGAACTACTTTTTCCCCACCAATGATTACACATTTCCATTTAGTTTCTGTTAATTAAATTGTGTTCTACATCTGGAATTTTAAGTAACTTTAGTTAGAATGAAATATTTTAACAGTGCATCGATTTACTACTGCAATCCACCTGTCTAGCACTACAGGTGCGGTTATAGAAAATTAATCAACACTCTTCTGACCTATCAGGTTTGAGAATTCAACAGTGCCACTAAATATATCCAACTTAGCTGATATCATAGTTGGCTTTCCCAGACTAATTTAAAAAATGAGTCTATATTAACCTATTGTTTATTATAACAGCAAATCTCAGTCTTTTTACATGTTTAAGTTAAAATGGGATTCAGCAGTTTCAGAAAATGGTTGGGTTTAAGTTAAAGTGGAACACTAATGCATGATTACCATAAAAAGCTTATATTTAATGCCTGCAAGACTTTGAAGAACTATGAAGAATATTTTACATGGTCAGTCAAGCTTTCCACATTTCTGGAAAATGGATTATTTATTTTTTTTAATGCAACCTCTGAACCCTTTGTATACAGAAACAGTCAGTAAAACACTCAAATCACACAATAAACCTCCATCCCCACTTCCCTTTCCCAAGCTGAGACTCATTCCAGCCAGACACACAAAGTTTCACAACTCAAAAATGTATTCCGAACAATCCAACTGTCTTGTCAGAATCCCGATCCTGAGTCTTCTGATCGTGTACAGGTCCTGACAGATGTTGAGTGAGCACAGTAAATTAAAGATGAAAAAACTGCTTTAGCGGTCAGTGAGGTTAATGTAGCGGTTTCATTGTGGATGGAGCGCTCCATTTAGGTAATGACTTGCAATGAATTTGTAATCACTTTGAAAAGTACTGAAATGGGTTTAAGCAGAATGTTGTCCTGACTCCAGCCTCTTTAGGCCATTGAAATTTTATGTTCAACTGTTTGGCCATAGGACTTATACAGCAGAAAGAAGATCAAAGATAAATGCTGAATGGTAGAACAAAAAAACTACACCTGAATCTGGAGATTTATGCAGCACACATCAAGCAGCTGTCAAATAAACACCCTCAGTGGTAAATTAACCAATTTTTCTGTACTGATTATATAGGTCTCACTGGAGAGTTTATCCTGACCATCCATTTAGCTACCATTAAGGTACTGACAACTTAAAAAATGCATTATGAAGTAAGAAACAGTTCAAATTCATTAAGTGTTTGCACTTGAAAAAAATGAAGTACTTCTTATTTCTAAATCATTTTTTGTAATATTATTTTAGTATTCAGCGCCGGACTTACGTCTGTTCTAAGTATTACATTTTTTCTTATCCGTTAGTGGTTAATAGTCAATTAATGAGTGTCGATTATCGGTTACGAAAAAATCCTAAATGGACAGCCCTAAGCTTGATACAAGTTATTTTGTTACGTCAATGCTCCATTGTTGCTTAAAATTCCCTTAAAATTATCCTGATTGAACCTGAAATAGGTGACTAATTGAATGGACTGCAAAATGAAATCTAATTTTAGTGAATAAATAATATGAAAATAAACTTTTTTGTTATAGGGCATAACATTAGAAAACGCAGACAATACGTTTGGTTGCTAGCTTTTTTTCTGACTTCTTCGTTGTTCATTCCAAGGAAGGAGTTTGAATAAGACTGGGCAATATGAGCTAACAATGATATCACAATATTTCCTGATATTTTCTCAATATTGATATTTATCACAATATTCTAAAATTGAAAAATATAGAAAACAGTAAAATAGGACAGGTAAAAAAGAGATTTTTTGATTATTATGACCAAATTGTTTAATTAATAGTTCTGTGACAGGTATAATGATAAATTACACCAACAACAGACTGATATCTTGATGGAATTTGTGTAAAAATAATGTACTATAACAGTTAATTATGCAAGAAAACAAGTCTTTAGGCTATATCACAACACTTATGATATTCAAACGGATAACAATATGATTGTTCATAACTGCGATAAGATATTTTATCGATATATCACCCAGCCCTAATGATTAGTTAAAAACTGCCAATCAACGACAGGATAAAAGAGCCAAATATTTCAGACAATGTTTTATAGACCCAAGAGAGTCTGTCATTGAGGATATTATGGCAGACATCTAGTGACACTTTACTAGAAGGGACACAAATAATTCAGGACTACACTCTTACTTAATGTATCAATTAACCCAGTGGTTCTCAATCCTGTTCCTGGCGTCCCACCTGCCAGAATGTTTTCATTCCAACCTTAACCTTAATCAGGCTTATATGGTCCTTAATAGGCTAAAGCTGGTTACAGACCGAACGCGGCATGCGCTGTGCTCGCCTTGAGGCTTCTGCGCAAAGAGCAGGCGTGGTTTTCAAAACTCTCCAGTCATTTTGGCTCACGGTCAGTAGCGGCGATGTATATTTCGCATTCAAAAAGATTCTACGCTTGTGTGACATAGCTCTGGGAACTCAGACACGGACAATATAAGTTTTTCCTCCATTTTGTTTTCTGTGCCCGGTTCGGTGCCTTGTTTCTACTGATCATGAGACAATGTGTCACGGTGCGCAGCAGTCGAAGTTCAATAAAATCGTTGACCACAGTGCTCGCGCAAGCTCCGTGAGCGGGGCACAACACAGAGCGCAGCGTAATATATGCCGCGTTCGGTCTGAAACCAGCTTTAGCCTATTAAGGACCATATAAGCCTGATTAAGGTAGGGTTGGAACGAAAACATTCTGGCAGGTGGGACGCCAGGAGCAGGATTGAGAATCACTCAATTAACCAGAAACAACATTTTAGTCACGTACTGATCCTGATGCTTGTTCATCAATCATAAACATACTTTTATATCACCAGTTCTAAATAAAATGACTTTTTCCTTATGTATGATATCCAACTTATTCTTTACAACGAATTTTAGAATGACAATTTATCTGTCAAACTTAACTGCAGCAAAGGAACATAAAACAGCATACCTGTTTTATCCATTTTGTGTCTCATCTTAAAATCCAGGTAACTGAAAAAATATATAAAACAATCCTAAAGGATACAAGAAAGCAAACTGAGGTATAGAATTTTACTAATGACATATAAGGGACTAAACTTACACACACGGAAATATTAAAGACCTGTAGTTTTATAATTTTTATAAAAATCAACGTAAATAAAATGAGCATAGAGCAGCAAAATATGACTGATAACTGGTAATTAATTAGTACTGTGCAAAAGTCTAAGGCAGCCAAAGGAAATGTTTAAAGCTATTTATTATGCTTGTAAGTGTACATGCACTTACATGAACAAAAACTCAGTTTAACACTAGAGCATATGAAACTTAACTCCAGCTATTCCATGTATTCTTTAAATTTCACCACCAGCTCACTTAATTAAATACTTTAATTCAAAAAGTATATGATCCATTGATTCACTGGGGTTACTTCAGGAGAGGTTTTGAAATGCTTTGACATTGGACATTTGACCATAGTTTCACACCAACAGGAAGTCATTTACATATCATTTTCTTAAACTGCCTAAGACTTTTGAAACCACATGCGTGCGCGCGCGCACACACACACACAACAGTAACGACAGGATGAAAGCAAGAAGCAAGCACTTCAACACCAATAAAACACAGCACGACATATAAATTCAGAGTGAACAGATGAGAGTTGAGTAGAAAAGCGTATGTACTACAGAAACCATTCATGAATGGGCGCTCATGGGTACAGGCTTGGCAGCCGCATGGAATCATTGCTTCCATGCTGTGCCCAGAGGGCAATTTCCATCCCTCCAGATACCATGACAGAACTAGCACTTACTTACTGCCTTCTGAAGGCTACATCTGAACACACAACCCGCAAAAATGCAGGGTGGCACTTGGAAATGAACATTACGGTAGCACTTCACCACTCGGAATCAGCCGAGGGCTGCTTTGTGTCAGCTGCAGTTGTATCGTACTGACGTGAGTTTACCGTCCATATAGAAAAGATAAACTCAAAAAACACACCATGTGTACGAACTCCACACTAGACAGTTGTATACACCCGTCTTAAAAGACTTTATGGATCACTTCAGTGCAATTCGGTCAGGGTGGTTTTGTCTTAAGTGATGCAAAATGACTTACTTATAATAATACTGCATGAAAACAAGATTTACGACAAATAGTATAAGTGCGTACTTGGTAACCCGGGCAGCTCAAGAAAATCTTCTGCGACATTAAAACTGCAGTTGTTTTACTTTTACACAGTTTAACATGCTGATGATTAAATCCAAGGTATGTCTGAATGAGTATAAACCTTTTTTATAAAGTTTTGGCTGGTTTACTGGCATACAGCCAAAGAAGTTGGAGAGTCGGCATTTCATTTATAATAATAATAACAATAATAATAATAATATAGCCGTCTTGTATTCGGTCACGGTTGTCCCTCCGTTTTCATGCGACCCCGTCACCTTCTTTTTGCCATCAAACTCCGCCGTTATCCGGCGGCATTAAGAGCGGTTCACGCTCTCTTGGGTGCATTAGCGCTGCATCCATCGGAATATTAATAACTACTAACTCTCTATTAAGTGCACCGTTATTTGTAACAGTACTTTTTTCTTATTTTTTTTTTCTTTACTTCACGAAAGTGACAGCGAAGCTAACTTGCTAATTTCCCTAATAAAACGGTCCACGTCTGGAATCAGCGGACGCCTCGGTCCCAATAAAAAATAATAAAAAAGAAAGAAATGGCTACTTCCATGGCGATATCCCTCCCGCTTTATATTTAAACCCCGCACCCATGTAACAAACGCCTAAACCCCGCCGGTACCCCGCCCGCACCAGTACCCACCGCATGCGAATGAACTTACCTCCAAAGCTTCGGGCGAAAGCGGCGACCGGACTACCTCCATGGGACGCGGCGGCCGGACTGGGCGCGCTTAGCCGTGCTCTCACTTGCTGCACCTCTGAACCTGCACTCCCTTTGTACCCTTCACTGCATCTGGGATGGTAATTTCTCAGACGGAACACGGTTTCAGTCCCGATGACACTTCGGTCCACGTGAGGCGGGTCCAGCCCTGCTGCTTGGGACAGCCCAGCGCCCACTCCAATAGATTTTTTTCGAAAATGTGTTTTTATGCAAACGCATTACAGCACAGTTTTGGACTTTTTCATTAAGTAGGCCTAACACAAAGAAGCGCAAAATGTATATTTTCCATGTCTTTAATATTATCATTGTGTGTTACGAAACATCTTGTCTAAAGAAAATGGTATCTGTATGAAGGTAATACAGTCAATGTACTATTTTCTATCAATATAAAAGTATAACTTAATAAAAATGATTTTAAGAAATATATTCTACCTCAAGCTTGACATATATATTTGGCCAGATGCAGTACATTATTTGTATACCGAACGAAACGACAAAACTGTATGATGTCATTTTCACTTTTATGCAGTATCTGAGCGAACAATAAAAAGGCTGAATTACTGACTTGTTTATGGTAGCGCAGACTGGTAAATGCATTAAGCTAAAGCAAAAATGATGTCACTAAATGTAGCGGTATCTTAGCTGGCTTACTATTTTAAGGATATTGGAAATATATAAGCTATTGCAGAAATGTCCTCTAAACAAATTACCATTAACAACTTTAAAAAAGAAATTTTAGTTTAGTCGCCAATGAGTTCTTTGGACCATTTACTAAGGGGTGAGTTGTACATGGGCTATATATTTCTCCAATAAGTCCTCTCATATTTTTCCATTGTGCCAACCCACACATTTGCAAACATCTTATATTTGTCTCCTATATATATTAAACTGCTGGTCAGGACATTATTCTGGAGTAATTTGTAAGGTTTTGGAAGAATATCCAAAAGTGTTTGACAATCAGGAAAATGTATTGCATGGTATCCTCCATCAAATCTAAACTCTAAATACATTTGAAACAATATAAAGATTATAGTCACAAAACTATATATAACTATATACAATATAGCTGTTTACATAAACTGAATATGGCCATAATTAACGTATATTGTACAGTGAGTATGTTTTGGCCTTAAACATTTACTTAACCCGTCGGTTGTTTACATTGAAGGTTAAAAGCATGTCAGCACTGCTATGCTCATTCAGTGTTGCATGAACTGAGTTGTTGAGCTAGCTGGGTAAGTCGGACTGGCCCAAGGCTCTGGAGGTCTGGCCCAACTGGAGTACTTATACGCTGCACATGGTGCTGTACTGAGGTTCTCATTATGACTGAGGGTGCGGTGGATCTCCTGCTGGACAAGATCTAGCTTTATAGAGACCTGGGAGGCAGCGTTGTCTTTCAGGGCTACTGGGAATTAAACCCACAGCATTGTGGCTTCAGGGGATATTGAAACTGAAAGAAGCTCTTTGAACCATATCAATGGCTCCCTCCCCACATTGACTCCTCATTCATCCTCTATATTCTCTTGCAAAACAGAATGGATCAAGTGGAAATGTGAAAGCCAATAAATGTATTTTACCTGAATGCTTGGGTTCTTATCATGACACATAACTGAAGCTGCACCTGCTCATTTATTGTACATTTCCACTTATATGCCAGTTTGTACCATCATTCCCCGCCCCTTAGGTGCTTAATGGTGTCTTTCTGTGTACGTCTTAAAATGACATCTAGATTATTTATATTCTTCATATGTCTAAATATTTATGTTCTATTTCTCATTTGCAGTGTGATGAACATTTTCTGTGACCTATCAGTATAATCTGTAACAGACTCACCAATCGTGTATTTGGGGCCCTGGAGGGGCCACAGACAGAGACGTTTAGAATGACTGTGTTCACAAGACCAATATCTTCAACAGCTGCCCTTTCCAACCTCTCCTGCCACGTGGCTCTTCTGCTTAATATTGTGGGCAGTTTGTCTCAAAATGAAATCAAATCTAGATTTTCATCCATATATTTTTTTGTTAATTAGAAATATGATTAATCGGTGACACTTTCAGATGGCAGAAATAATACAATTTTACACTATTACTTATGTATTATTTAACCATAAACTAAGTCTTAGTTACATATTGATCTCATGATAATTTATCATTAATGAATCGTGACATGTTGTATCAAGCAATTAGTGTATCTGTTAAATCTAATTCTGTAAACCTTTGTGAACTATTGAAGGAACAATTAATGAATAACGCAAATGAAATACTGATCTCAGGCTTGTTCATCGTTAATGAATCATGACTCATTTTCTCAAGCAGCAACTAATTTGTTCATGATTTGTACTTCAGTAGTAAATGAGTTAATGCTAAGTATTTGTGCCCAGTCAAGTAAAGTGCTACCAATTTCTCAAATACTTTTTGACATTTCATTCACAAGGTCAAATGTTATCTGCAGTTAGTGGGAGAATATTTTAAAACAAATTTGAGGAAGCACTTCTTTACACAGCGTGTAGTTAGAGTATGGAATAGTCTTCCTGCTAGTGTAGCGGAAGCTAAAACCCTGGGTTCCTTTAAATCAGAGCTAGATAAGATTTTAACAACTCTGAGCTATTAGTTAAGTTCTCCCCAAACAAGCTTGATGGGCTGAATGGCCCCCTCTCATTTGTAAATTTCTTATGTTCTTATGTCACCCTTACTTTTGCTACTACTAACACACCCCTAGTTTTGGGGTGAGTTGTTTCAAACTTTGATCAGTTCCAGTTCTTCACTCATACAGTACATACTTTTCGTTTATCACCCTGTTTGGGCTGGCCCGGTCTGACTCTGCCCTTTGTGTCCCTTCCTCATTTGGCCAGCAGGTGTCACTGGTCATCCTGCTTTCCCTCTCCCTTGTCTACCCTTAAAACCTTGCGTATTTTCCTTGCATCCTGAATTGCTGCGTAGCTTAGTGGGCTGAGTGTGCGGCTCTGACTGAGAACATGCTGGGAACCAACTTCGCTTGTTTGTTCAATTATTGGATTCCCCTAGTGGTTATTTTCTGTCTTAGTTTTTCCTGCCCTTTGTTTGCCCTCATGTTCTGTTCTGGCTTTGTCTTGCACCTTTTGATCCTGTGATTAGCTTTGCTTTGTATCCCTAGCAGAGCATGTGAGCGGAGTGGAGTAGAGCGTAATTGGAATTTGGTCAGAGCGCAGAGCGGTTTTTTTAATTAAGGCTGGTTATATGAACACACAGCACCCAAATAACTCAAGGCGGTCTCTCGTCTCGCTCCAGTTTTGCTCCGATACCGCTCACAACACGATTCTGAGGCGTGCCCAGATCTACCCAGAATTCATCTGTACAATTATCAAGACTGTTACACGGATTGGCCGCGGTGGAATTCGCAAAGTATTTCACAAAGGTAACTGATAAATCATACAAGTGTACTATTCTTATCAAACGTATAGATGACAATAATGTAGAGCAAGAACAACAATGTGGTGAAACTGTTTCAGTGAGTAAATATTCACTTTGGAATCACTTTTCTCAGAAATATAACAGTGTGCTACGCGAACATGCGGAAGCCAGAGCAAAACGTGAGCAAGTTTTATATGGTTGTAGTATATCAAGTCTATAAAGTTAATGAAAGTATAAAGGCCTATAAAGTAAATATTGTAAAGTAAATAAATATTCATTCAAAGTAGGTCTAATATGATTTTAAAAATTTAACATAACTGTCAGTGAAATTTTATTTTATAGAGAGACGCAGCAACAGCATCAACAGAAAAAAATTGAGGAATTTAAAACGTGGATGCTTAGCCTGGATATTCTTTAGGTTATTAAGCCGACTGATTCCTTTATTTGTAAGCCTATTTTTATTTGGAATGCAATTACCAAACCTGTCCGTTGATGCCTATATGCTGTTTAAAAATAAATATTTTCTGTTCTGAGTGGCAATTTTCCCTTTGCTCATATTTCTTTATGATATAAGGCTTCGGTTTAAGGTAACATTTGTTAGGCATGCAGATTATTTGTCCCTCTTTTAAATTGGAGCGATTTGACTGGAGCGGGAGGAAATTTTAGTGGAGCGAGGAGCGGTGTTGAGTGGAGCGGCTTAATGCGAATTAGAGCGGAGGAGCGGGCGGGGCCAACGGCCTCGTGAGTGACGAGCAGAAATTCTCAACGCTTCACTCCGCCCACATGCTCTGATCCCTAGTGTCAGATTAGTGTTTGCTACTTTGATGTTTGTTTAGTCTCTTGGTTTTGTGTTGATCTTTGTCAATTTACCCCACCTGTTGCCAGTTTCCCCAGTGCCAATGCTTGTTAATCGTTCCACTTGTTGCTTGTTGTCCTACGTCCTCAGGGATTGGTTAATTGTCTTACATTTCTTACCTGCCCTCTCGTTAGCCCAGTTGCCTATTGTATTTAAGTGCCTGTCCTGGCTTGGTTCTTTAGTCTGTCTTTGTGTGCCATGTTCCCGCATGTCAGTCATGCTAATATTACAGCGTGGTGGTGCTTTGCCTGTATTCTAGGCTCTGTTTCCTGTGTTGCTGGGTCCCATTTGAAGGTTTATTTATGGTTCTGTGTGTATTATTTGGTTCTGTGGTCCTTTTATTTTCTGGTTTTTGTTTTGTTCTTAATTAAACTAAACTCCTTCTGTCTCGGAGTGGGTTGTCACCTCATTTCTGTTCAGTCCCGATAGCTAATAAGACATTGTCTGATGCATGCCACGTGAGGAAGGGCATGTGATTCTGTTGAGGAATCAGCCCCCCCATAATCTTGTCTAAAATTGTTTAGAATTACATTATTTCATACCTCAATTCTTCTTGTCATTTTATGTAAGGAGTGGCCTGCAAACTAATATAGCAGGAGATTTACTGAAAAAGTTTTCTTTTTCCTTATAATGTAGGGGGGAAATGTGCAGTAGATCTGAAGTAGCATTTCAGTCACTTTCGGTGAACGTCACTGTAGGCTGATTAGGAGGAAGAAAGATATGACAGAAGGGAACCCATTAATAATCTCCAACTACAAGTGACCTCAGTTTTCAGCTAAGTTAAGTTTGTAATTGGATGGAGGAAAGCGAATCAATTAACTGTGGCCAAATCACTGATGGGCATAAGATGGCAAAGTGCCTTATCAAGTGTGTTAGTGAGGGACATCTATAGGGGGAGGAATGAATGGAATATTTCCATTCAAGCCAACAGGTATTAAACCATCATTTGTCATAAGCTGTTGATGCTAATAAAATTTTCCACTATTACTTGTTGCTCAAAAGCTGAAGACAGGAACAGAGGTGGAGGGGACAGAAAAGTCTCAGAAAAGTGTCTCTAAGAGTGTCTAATTAAGCACATATCTTGGAGGTCTAGTCAGAATAACTGTGCTGTGTGTTCATATAACCATGTCGGCAATAAGTAATGCAAAGTCAAGTGTAATGAATCTTAATTTGAAACACAATCAGTAAGTCATAGAACAAAGATAATACAAAGAAGAAGAACTCTAAAAATCCATAGTTAAAACATAGGGACCAGTAAAATGGAGGAAGTATCCAAACTGAAGGCTTGACACTAAGAACAGGAATGCAGAGATTTCCACTGATCAGTCACAAACAGGGTAAAGAAATTACCACTAAATACACTGCAAACACACAATACCTCCCAAAAACAAAGTTCATTAATGATGCAAAACCAATTTAGCAAGATACAATCCTTATATATCATGGAATACACAATGCACAAAAACTGAAGTAGATTAAAATGTTAAGCACTTAAGTGGAAGGCTTTAGTACCCTACTTGGGTGACATAATATCACCATTCATGTCATTCGTATCACTGTTCATCCAGTTCATCCAACAGCACAGTATTATTTATTGTTCCTATTCATGTATCTCCTTCGCAGTGCTGGTCAGCCCGTCTGGTGGGGGATGGTGTCCAAACGTTAATGGTAATCGTAACATGAAGTATTTGATTTCCATTTCCTGCACAGTATTGCTTGTCTGCTGTTAAGGATTAAATATACTCGCTCTGCTGTTCTTGTTCTCTCAGCTGTGTGACACAGTGTTACCAAGCAGTGAGGTGCATAGTGTCCATTCTTTCTTAGGTCCGTCTTCTTTTGCCTTCACTGTTATTAGCTGTAAGCGGGGGCGTATCAGCACCCCCTGATAAGAATCTCGCCTCGGGCCCTCTGCTAGGGTTGCCGCTTTGCAAAGAAATATGGGATGCCGCCCCTTGATGATGAAATTTTGCGGGGAGAGGGCTGTTCCCCACGGTAACATTGTCCATGGTGTAACAGTGTATAGCATTTTATTCTATAATGTTCATAATTTGATCTGCCCAGGAGCCCCTATAGTGCTGGATGAATCTGCCAGGGTGTCCATGCCCCTCTGTAAGCCCTGGTATAAGGGTAAGGCCGTTTCTCAGAGTTTATTCCCTCTGCTCTGTCCGTAGGAATTTGGGATAACCTATTATATTTCTTCCTTCTGTTCTACTCTCCTGCCATGCTCCAACAACCTGCTGTAAATATTTAAAGTAAATCTCCTTTGATTAATTAGAGACTGATTTCAGTATGGCTATCTTCCTGACTACTTTTTAAACAGGATACTGGTAAAAAACCGTGGTGTACCGTAACAATCTGAACAGTATGGGCTCCATCTAGTGGTCACTATATGTAACAGAAACCCAGTAAGCGCAGCTTCATCATCTATCACGACATGTACTTGAGGTGGGGAAAAGAAACACATGCCAGTGCCCCCCATGTTATTCATACTTTTACGCAGCTTGTGAGAGAGATCTGTATGCAAGAAACGTTGCTGGTGTTCTAAGGAGAAAATCAAAAATGCAGGGTGCTGAGGAAATGTTTTACTAATTCATGAGCCTTAGGCTATTGTTTATTCTGCCTATAGCTTGAGATGGTCCTGGCATCAGCTCAATTCAAGCACTGCAGCATAAACACATCTTAAGCTTTCCCCTCCCCTAGTCCAGGCTATGGCAGTCTAGGATATTGCGCCAACTGCCCCGTATGGTCAGACAAGCAGTCAGTGCTATTGTAGCTTACTCAACACACTGCTGTGAGACTTGTTGCAATCCTGTCTGTATGGTCCCACGTCTAATCCCTCCTGTTTTCCTTTAATAGCTGGGTCAAGTGCAAAACTCTGCTATTGACCTTCCAGATTGCACTTCCACCCATACATCATCCATACCCAGTATATGGTCACCACGAGCCTATAACCAAGCCCAGGGTAGAAGGTAGAGGTCAAAGTGAATACAGGCGCTTAGCAAAATATACAACTCATCAGGATCTCTGGGATCTACTGGATCCCAGACTTGGTCCCTCAGGGGTGTCGGTCCCCTGCCTGGATACAGGTCCTCACATCTACTGTCAAATCTCATAAAATATGTCACCCTTCATATAAATAAATGTGTTTGGAAGTGTAAAAGTGATAAAAGAAACTTTACAAAAAAACAAACAATGTTAACTGGAGGTGACAAATAATGTTGTTTTGGCATACAAAATGTGTTACATTAAAAACAATACACAGCAAAATTTTAACTGGAAAGGTTTTTGTTTGTTATTTTTAATTCATGTGTTTATTTTTTAATACGTTTTTAATATCATTGATCAATTTTAGGTATAGGCTGCTGGAAGAATAGCCTGCCTCATTTGTCCCAGAAATTTCTAACATTTGTGTGAATCATCCTCTCACATAAAATTGTAAAATGAAGTAATGGATTAAGGCCAATGCTTGCAATGATTAATCAGAACACCCACAGCAATTTTTGTGACAAAACTAATTCTTTAACTGACTGGATGCCTTTATTTAATAAGTAGTTACTTACTCAACATTACATTCCCTTACACTGTGTTCCCCTTTATTGCTTATGAATGTAATTATTCAGGTCATCTATGATATGGATGAAGACAGCCCCAACTGAATGTACAGTTTCAATTAAAGTTATTCGGAATACAAGTATAATAACTATGTCAGATATTTCAAAGTACTTGGCCTCCTTAAAAGAATAGGTCAAGTAGCTTCAGCTTCAATCAAACACTTCCCCCGGGGTGCGCAACACTGCCGATTTAATACTTTATGTCTCCATTGCCCTTCCTTACCCTTATTAACACTGAACTGATTTTCCTCTCAGATCGTCAGTATAAAATAGTGTTATTCTCTGGTATGAATGATTCAGAATTCAGAATGATACATTGCTTTATAAAACTGTGCAAAAACATAACTAAACCAATTTAAGAAGTGTTCAAAAAGTGTTTTAGTTACTAACCAGGAAAATGAGCAATGTTAGTATGATACTGAGTTACATTGTGTGATCGCTGAAGATTTTATCTGCAGATTCATGTTGAGAATCCCCCAGTCCACCACATCCCAGAGGAGAGATACACGGGATTCAGATCTGATGACTGGGGGGGCGCTGAAGTGCACAGAACTCTTTGTCATATTCATGGAACTGGTTTCAGATTCTGTTGGAAATGGCCAGTAGTAAACTGTGGCCATTCAGAAATGCACACGGTCATTAACAATATTCAGGTAGGCTGTGGCATGTAAACAATGCTTGATTGGTATTAGGCAGCCCAACGTGTACCAATATAACATCCACCACATCGTTCCATCACCACACCACCACCAGCCTGAACAACTGAGGTCTGGTTGAAACCATTGGTTGGAGTCATGCTGGTTACGCCAAACCGTCTGCAGAAATCAAGATTCATCAGACCAGGCAACAAGCTGTCCCATTTCACGGAGCCTGTGCACACTGTAGCTTCAGTTTCCTTTTCTTAGCTGACAGGGACCCGATGTCATTTTTTACTGTTGTAGCCCATCCAGCTCAGAATATGGTATCATGCAAAGAGAGGTTATCAGATTTATCGTAGCCCTCCTGTCAGCCTGAAATCCCAGGTGACCAGCAGTTACTGAAATAACTCTAGCGCTCCCATCTGGCACCAGCAACCACATTCCCCCCCCCCCCCCACTATGATGTTGGATATAATCATCACCCAAAGCCCTTGGCTACACGATTTTATATACTGAGCTGCTGGCACACGATTGGCTGATTATTGCATGAATGAGCAGGTGAACAGCTTTTCCTAATAAAATGACAGTGCATGAATGTGTATTATATGTATATTTAATATTTATTACAGTTTAATATAATTTATATAATTTGAATTATATGTATTTCATATATTAATTTACATACCCGCACACTTGCATATACTTTCATTTAGAAGTCAATAAATGGCAGCTGTTCCAAATTTTCACTTTGTACATTGCCCTCACCCAGCAACGATGGGGCCAATTAACTTAAAGTGTACAAAGAACGTTCAAATTTACACATTTAAGATATGAAGGACTTAGACAACACAGAATACTAGATATAATTTATAAAAATGTTATACATTTTCTAATCCTTCCCAGATGAGGTTAAATAGCACCAAAATTATGCATAAAGTGTTGAAAATAAACAGATTAAATAACCCTGGATAATTTTACATCTTTCATGCAACACATGTAAAACAAATCCACACATCTGTCATTCTCCACAGTCTGAAAATGACGGGAAATATTTCCTATTTAAGGTTCTTGCTAGTGTGATATATTAAAAATTACATAATAAATTCAATACCTATAACATACTCTTTATACTGGCGTGTTTCAAGACCAAATGTTTAAAGTTTGAAGCCTTACGTTTAAAAAAAAATGTAAATTAAAATCTGTTTTAAAAATATTGGACCTTTTTTTTTTTCTTTTTTAGTTTTGAACGTCAAATAATCATGGAGAAAAGTGTGATGTCTTCCCTTGAGTCAGCTGACAACCTCAGAAAAGAGTCCCGGTCTGAAAGTCCAACTGGAGTTTCTGATTTCTCTCTGTTGGCCCTGTGACCTTTGACCTTGGTTCTTCTCTGTCTGTGGTTCAGTACCTGGGTTCGTTGACTTAAAAAAAAAAAAAAAAGTGAGTGAATTTCTCAAGGCAACTGGGGTCAGAGGACACAGCATAAAGAATACACGCCTCACACAGCATGACATCGTCCAGCACCAGGGTACTCTCAGCCGAGACCGTATGCTTGATTGTGCTACCGTGTGAAGGGGTGTCAGAAGAGGTGTCACAGGAGGTGTCACAGCATCTTGATTTCGCCCGCAACCTCCTTCGCCAGGCAGCCCTCCCTCACCTCTCCTCCACCAGCCTCTTGAGATGTGCTACCACGTCCTCCCCGCTGACCCAAGGCACCATGGCAGCCTTGAAACCCGGAGGCTCACGCTGCTGAGTCGCCGTGATCATCTTGTGCATGGGGTAGCCTTCCCGCGGAAAGGCCACGTCGCTGGGCCCCAGGGCCAGGGAGGGGCAGAAGTCATTGGCACCATCTCCCACATAGCAGACCCTCTGGAAAGGGCACCCGCGCTCCTTAGTCCGCCGTGCTAGGTAGTCCTGCAGAATCACCTGCTTACACATATTGTCTGGACAGCTGGGGCAGTTGTGAGAGTGGTAGGGCAGAAGCTGCAGCTGGCCCTTGGTGTTAATACTGGCTGGATTGGTGAAGATCTTAAGGAAGAGCTGGCGTGCACCAGCTCTATGAAGCCACGCTTCAATGAAGTACATGTTGGCGTCGGATACCAGCACTGTCTCAAAGTCCTGGGGGTGGGCCTGTAGGAACTGGAAAAGATGGAGGATGCCAGGCGAGGGGGGGATTTGTTCAACGGCCGAGCGGATGGCTTCTACGGACACGCCCTGTTCCGCCATGTAGGCCAACACGCGATGCGTGTTCTCATTGAAGTGTCCCGGACGGAATGAGTCCTTCAGCCAATCGGGCAGCTGCTTCCCTGGCGCTACCTGCACTACGGCGTCATCGCTGTTTGCGTGCACGATGGTCTCATCGAAGTCGAAGATGATGAGGAAGCGTGAGCTCATGCCACTGAGTGAGCTCTGGTCCTCCATGCTGTCTGAATGCAAGGAGACCTCACCTAGAGAGATGATCAAAATGTACAGCTTCTGTCAAGGCACAAATGCATTTCATTCTCTTAAAAGTTCTCCCCTCTCTGACGCATCTCCTTTTCATGTGGTGCCTAGAAGACCAGATCTATAAATCGTGTGAGGGATAAGGACACGGACAGAACAGAGACTGAAGACGGAGTACACAAGTTCTCAATATGAACATACAGTCAGGTCCATAAATATTGGGACATCGACACAATGCTAACATTTTTGGCTCTATACACCACCACAATGG
>JABFEB020000092.1:28598600-28617294 GCA_019775895.2 Stomatorhinus ivindoensis
GCAGGTTAGTGTGCCCTGCCACACTGCCAAACTGTTTAGGAATGATCTGAACAGCGTGAAAAAGAGTTCAAGGTGTTGACTTGGTCTCCAGATTCCCCACATCTCAATCTGATCAAGCATCTGTGCTGGACAAACAAGTATTTTCCATGGAGGTCCTACCTTGGAAGGATCTGCTGCTAACAATTTAGTGCCAGATACCACAGGACACCTTCAGAGATCTTGTGGAGTCAAAGCCTCGACAGATCAGAGCTGTTCTGGTGGTATGAGTGGAACCTACACAATATTAGGCAAGTGGTTTTAATGTTATTGCTGATCAGTGCAAGTGCATGGGTTTATTAACTAAACATTGGCTTAACCTGAACAAGCGTACATAAAGGAAATACCAATATTTTTCAAAACATAGGTGAACAAATTTTTTAACTCAGTCATGGTCAAATGCAAATGTATAAACCATACAATTAACTTCTGATCCAAATAATTAATCCTGTCTATTTTGTTAATGCAATTTAACATTTCCAAAATATCAGTCAAAATTTGTCTTTCTGTGAAAATTTTAAACTTAGCAATTTATAAACACAAAAAAGAAATGATTGTTCACACTGTTAGTCAGTGTCTGTTTCTGGTGTGCAGATTGGTTGGAGAGTGAGACTCCAGCCTGAAGTTATGGTGTCATACATTATGACCCGTAATGACAGCAAACTTCAAGGCGATATTTGAGATTCAACCCTGTGTTGTTAGTGAATGTTGTCAGATCTTAATTACATGTGTTCTTCATGAAACAAAAGCACAAAATTCCACATTCTTTGACTGCAGTTTATCTCTAATTTCTTGAATTCGACACTAGGCAATGTCGCGCTTAACTTAATGAACATTTGTGCAAAATGCATCAGGTCCACAACAGGCCTACTGTGTGCCTTTGAAGAAGCGTAACCTGTGTGCGTCAAGATGACCAAGATGAAAATCATAAATATACATTGTGGGATACATTACAGTAGAATTATATATAATCAAATGAGTAATCTGGGGGTAAAGGAATAGAGAAAAGGTTTCGCTGTCAGGACCTACAGTACATGCTGATGATAGATGAAGCTTATTCTTCCACAGACCTGGCAAATATCACCCACTAACCACCCCAAGATGGTTTCCATTGCACTTTTCAAAAAAGGAGTGTCACATGTGAAGTTGGGCATGACCTCCCCTTGTAACAAAAATCAGACACAACCAGCCTCTCTTCTGTTTTCATTTGAGGGTCCCCGGTTTTACAAATGCTACAACCCCCTGAACTAGCCTATAAATCTTTCATCTCCCGTGGAGAGAATAGTACTTTTAGGAAAAGATCTGGAACATTTGTAAAACATTCTGAAAAACTTTGGATAGAAACACAGCTTAATGAAACTGTGATTTCCAAGAAAGGACAGAGGACATCTTGACTGTTTTTGCTTTTGACTGTGGGTAAAGTGAGTTTCACAGGAAGTCAGGTACGTCGGCTTTTCGTAGAGAAACCTCCGGGCTGATTTCCAATGATTACTACGCCTACACTGCGGGCGAAGGACTACGTGGGTGTTTTTCAAAGAGTTTAGAAATGACAAAACCACAAAGAGCCACAAGATTTTACAGAACGCTGCTTTCAACTTTGGTTGACTAGTGGCTGCTGTCAGAGCCAGGAGCTCCATCTTATGGTAAAACTATTTTGTGTCTCTACATACGGTAAATGGTAAATGGACTGCATTTATATAGCGCTTCTCTACTCCTACGAGTACTCAAAGCGTGTTAGAACTTGTGCCTCACATTCACCCATCCGAGCACACATTGATACACGATGCACATCACCTCCGATCACCAACACAAACACCCACAGCTATGAATCTTAACCATGTACAGCAGCTGTGAATTTTAGAAATTAGCTTACTTTCCTGCTGCTGCACTGATAGCCTACCTAAGATGATATACAATCACTTACAGTATGTTGCAGATATCTCCAAAACCCAAACCTCTCAACCAGCATAACCCAGTGGAATTTCACTTTCAGTGGTTAGCAGAGCTTTGACAATGCGCGTGTGCTGCCAACAAACAATTTAAGAGCATCATTCAAGGCTGTATTATTATATGAACTATCAAACAAGATAAAAAGTTGTCATACTAGACTGGACAAATAAGACAGGTAACACAATCAATCAAGCCTTTTTAGTTCTTATCACGCCATCAAATGCTTACATAGAATTTAAATTCATTCAGGAATGTTAGCTGAATGTCATTTGTTAGCTAGATGGAAAAAAGATTTAGTCACGAGCTTTGGGCATCGATCCGATGCGGACACGTACTTTGAAACCCGCGTGAATTCCAACACTTTCACGCACTCCATCATTCAGTACATTCGTCGACTGCCCTCGGCTGTCAGTCTCAATTCCATCTCTGTATTACTACTATTACCACGATCACTTCAGTACTGCGGCTAGTGTCAAGTTCGGACATGAATAGTATACTTTTCAAACCGTTACGTAGCATGCATTACTGAAGGAAGGCAATTTTTCTTTTCCTTCGAAAGGACTCTTTTTACTTCATACCCAAAATGCCAGGGAGGGCAGAATCGAAATACTAGTTACATATTCCACATGGTAAAAAATGCCATTTTGCGTATTTTACAGTTTAAAACAAAACTGTAAAATAGGAAGCTAAACATTCGACGTATGCCCCCCCCAAAAAAAACTCGCTTTAAAGATAACATTTCCTATTCATGCGATTCTTCCCCATCTTATCAAATAAAGGACATTCCTTATCACAGTATAAACGGTAATACTCACCCTGCATATATAGCGTCCTCTCCTCCGCTGTTCACTATGGGATGCGCACACGTGTGCGTCTTTTTAACTACCTTGCATGCTTCACCGCGTCTCTGAACAGCCAGCCTACTGTTCCACTCTCAGAAGCCAGAAATTATATACAAGTAATACGCATTTATTTAAAAACCCATACCAGTTAAATTCACGTAGGCCTGCGTCGAAATCTCACATTATAATATTTTATCATATAGATTTAGCGCGAGATTTTTTGCGTGCGCGTAACGAGAATAACGATATGGAATTATCTACAAAACAGTAGTGACTTAAGGCGACCAGTCACGCACGCTATAAATTCACCTGTTAAAATGAATGAGTAACACCCAAAGAGCAGACACAGCAGTGAGAAGTTGAGCAGTATTGCACGTCTGTTAGATATGTGTATATCACATAAGCAAAATACAACAGCTGCATTATACTAAATATAACCATGAGTTTAAAGTGGTATCCTGTCATATTTTCTTAGTGTTAATTATATGAAACTATCTTCCTCCTGGGTTCTAGGTTGAGATGGATCTGAATCGCTGCCCACATCAAGCGTGGGATACAGTAGGGAGCTATCTTGTGGAACATAATCACTGCTGCAGGTGCTGTTCTGTTCTGTTCTTCAGGTTGATTCTGTTTCAGTTCTCACTGGAACCTGCAACTGAATAACTGAACTTTATTCATCTCACTGTGAGACCACAATGAGCATTATAGAAATTCAAGGATGAAACGTGTAACATTATCGGAACAAGACGACCCTGTGCAGAGCCCCCCAGCGTGGAGAAGAAAATAAACAGGAAACAGACTTCCTGTGCTTAAAAAAATGACCTGTTTCACATGTCAAGATGCCTCAACTTCAGATTAATGGTGCGTAGGTGATAACCGGTGAGTCACTGTACAGTATGAAATAACCATATATATGGATCTGACAAAACCAGCCCAAACACAAACCCCACCACAATCAAATGACCATAACACCAACAAACCCCAAAAGTCACACTTGAAAGAACTGCCCAGCATAGTCTGCTCTTCAGCACGTGGTCCTCCACTAATCACGAAGGGAATATTGACCACTAATGAACATCCCTCTGAATGTTACAAGACCCAGTAAATGAGTATGAAAAATAGAAAAACAAAAAAACACCCAGGATAACATTTAACGGCATACAATTATACTCTTTAACTTACATGCACTCTAAAATCTATACCCAAATGTTTCACAGTATGGACAGTCTCTGATGTATATAAATACAATACAGTTTATCATGGACTGGCGAAAAAGCTACTCCTGCATGGGAATACGTTTTAGTTACTTCTGAGCCGGTTAAGCTCATTGTCGCCACCCGGTGGACGGCGAGGACGATTCAAATTCCAGTGTGGGTAGGATTTTCATTCACAGTCAATTACTGTTTCACTTAATTAGTAACAGTAATAAAACAACCCCAGCATTAGCCAAGAGCATGTTATAATGTCACCCAGGACTGTGTGACATACATACAAACACATCACAGACACCAAGGCAGAGTAGAAACTGTATACTTTAATAGTTCAGCTCAGACATAACGGTGGAATGAAAACTATTTCTAGACAAAACGGCACTGGGTGCATCTCTCCTGGAAGCCAGACTGGGAGATCTTTTCGCTGTGCTTCAGGGATAGACCAAACCCACCGACTCTTACATTAGAGCTTATAATAAAGGGCAGGTCTTTAAAATAAAAAATAACAATAATAATCTTCCATTTTATCCCGTTCCACAGTTTTCCAGAACTGAACGGGTTGCTGAACATTAGATACCTTCAAATCCCCCCAGTGACACATCTGCCCCCCAGTGACACATCTGCCCCCCAGTGACACATCTGCCCCCCAGTGACACATCTGCCCCCCAGCCCTCAGTCACAGAGGATACACCCACAGACACATTCACACATGAAGTGGACAGAGCCTGAGAATCAGAATTCCCACAATTGGGCACACACTATAGCATTCTGATTGGGATAAATGGTCACTTGCTATAGGATCCACTGCCCGTGGATTCTGGCAGACACACAGACAAATACACACTCCCCCAAAGTTGCAAGCTTCTTTAAGGCTTTCGCTTCCACTAGACCTCAGTTAGATGAGAGTTGGGCATACACTTCACAACCTAGACCACTTGCGAGCGGGTGACGGTTTCAACCAATGGGGGTCGGGAGGGGGCAAGAATATGAAGGGGGTGGGCCTACTGGGGCAGCTGAAGCAGCGTGCTCTGGCCCGAGGGCAGGTAGGTGACGTTGCGGGAGCGGGAGAGCTGGAAGGCGATGTCCTCGGCCGCCTCCAGCTTGCGCAGCTCCACCAGGCCGTCGCCCGCTGTGGCCAGGGAGTTGGCGATGAGCAGAGCTGCTTGGGAGTCGCCCTCGGCGGAGATGATGGCGGCCTGCTTCTGCTGCTCAGCCTTTTGGGGGGGGAGGAGGACAGCAAGGGGTCGGCCCAGAGCTCTCATTCGGGAATCAAGTGTCTAGAGCCAGTCTTATGTAATCATTACATACATGATAAATTATACACAGCGATGGTTAATAAGTCAACTGACATCTTTCCAAATTTAACAGGATAGCGATCGACAGGAATGACGTGGCAGGCCTGAAAATGGCTGCCTTGATTATCTGACCACCCACGTAGTTTAGGACTTTACTGTAACTTGTACAACCATTGACTGTATCCCTAACAGTTCTGTAAGCCAGAACAGTTTTACCTGTTGGATTCTTTGGAATTAGGAACTAGAGTTAAAATGTCTCTGAGAACAGGGCCTCTCCCAGCTGTTGTGCACTCTGAGCACAGTCTCTCTCACATGCCAAAACGCCACCAGTACCTTCTCCACAATGAACCGCGCCCTCTCTGCTTCCTGTTGGGCCACCTGCTTCATTTCCACAGCTTCTGTGAACTCCTTCCCGAACGTCAAGTGGGTCTGTGGGGAGGGGGGCGGGGGATGTCAACACCGAAGCTGAGGTGTCGCTGAAACGCCGCCTTGGATCAGCGCGTGTGGTGGGAGGGGCAGCGTACCAATGAGACATCGTCCAGAATGAGACCGAAGGTGGAGGCCCTTTCCGTCAGGTCTTCGCTCACTTGCCTGGACACCAGCTCTCTCTGGGTAATAAGCTCTCCAGCATCAAACCTAGCCTTTAGAAAACAGGTATGCATACACACACACAATAAATTCATCACTGAAGAAACATCTTGCCCATTTTAACCCAAGGCTCATTAGCATCATTCATGGCTGAGAAAGGTACGGAGAGCCACATCCCCCCGTGCGTCACCAGCTCCAAAAACCCAGCCCTCCCACCCGGGTTGCTCACCACCACAGACTTGAGGACCTCTGTGGTGATGGAAGGCAGCACCCTCTCATCGTAGTCCTCCCCGATGCTGGTGAAAATGCGTGGCAGCTGGCTGAACATCGGCCGGAAGAGGATGCGCAGCGTGATGTTCACGTTCTGCAGATCTGTGGAGAAGAGGGACGGCAGGCCTTGAGTAGGAGGTAAGGAACTGGTTCAGGGACCAAAGCCAGAACTGAATCATGCCCAATGTATCGGTAACTGTGCCTCATTCAAAAAGACACCCGAGAAACTTTTTGGTCAAGGTCTGGATAATTAAATTGCCTAATTCACTGTATATTTGTAATATTTTATTCAATGCAGGAATAACACACAACTGGTTGAGTTTTACTCACTAAAGCACCAAGGTAGAAGATGAAAGGAGCACAAGTGTTTAACAGGACAGAAATTAATGAATGGTGAAATGTATAGCAGCAAATCAGTGTACCTGGCTGCTGCCTAACAGACATGTTGGCTGGGAGATTGACCCCACACACACACACACACACACACACACACACACACACACACACACCTTTGCTGCCGGTAATCACAGGGACGTTGCGGGGGCGGGAGCGGCAGTCAAAGATAATTGGTTTTTGCACCCAAGGAATGACAAAGTGGGTACCCTCGCCCACCACGGTCTCCTGCACCCCCCGAAATCTGTCGAAGATCACAGCCTGATGGCCAGCATCCACTGAAACATTTTTAAAAACATCATACAAATATTATATGATGCACACCTTGTTTAAAATGTTTATGGTCACATCTTAAATATTTCGATCAAACACAGGATACATACTGGTAAGATCACTTCTCTTAACTTCTGTTATTTTTAAAGCAAAAACCAACCTCCCTCCAGGATTCTAAATGAGCATCAAGAAATTTCTCTGGATTCTCACCATTGTAAAGCGCAGAGTTCACCACCCCGCCGCCAATAGCCAGGGCCAGACCCAACTTCCCAAGGGACTCAAACAATTTTGCCATTCTGACTAGCAGGTCTGCAAGGAAAGGGAACACACTTCAAAATCAACGGACCAGTCAAAATTGAAACATTTTCTGCCGATATGTAAACATTTATGTGACAATTACAGTGAATGACACAATCTTATTTTAAAATCCAAAATGGATTAATATAAAAAGGAAAAATAGAAAGGGCACATTACCCTAGGCAAAATCTTTGTACATCATATTTTTACAGAATTTAGGAATACAAAATTACGCCCTACCTCTCACATGTCTCGGAAAGTCAAAAACAAAAATGCCGCTTTTAACTGGGATCCTGGGGCATCACTTTACCGAAAAACGAAACGAACAGAAACGACTATCTAGCTACTTTAATATAAAATCTAACTGTAGCTGCAGCCTGGCCTTCGATCCCTGTCCGCCACCTGCAAACGGCCTGCACTCCGTCTTTGGGTTAATCTCACATGCTGGCGCTTAGCTAGCAAGCGCCGACTCAGACAACGTTTTACTACCAGTTACCGAACCAGTTCCACATACACTCGCAGTTATTACTACATGATACGACTTTTCAGCAAAACGGCATTTTTAAAATGTGTAGATAAATCTTAAAAGGCCATGCTGCCAGTTTTCGCTAGATTATATCTATGCATAAATATCGGAAAGTTGACAATGCAGTATATTTACGTATATTTCTCAGTTTAAACTCCATTTACTAGATATGAACAGCATATACAATTTACGGTTGCGCTTCATTCTGTGACAAATAAAACCAAATTACCTACTTTAAACACCGGTCGGATCCTTCGATATGACCTCCAACAGACGCCTGGGTACTGGCACCAACGCGCACATTGAATAGTCCATAGCGCATTGCTACCGATTTTAACAACCTCTATCCTGATTGGCTCTATTCTGCTGCAATAAACATACCGGGATTTGTAGTTTAAATGTCGCCATTGTCATGCCAGAATTCCAGCTTGCTTCTGAAGCGATATGTTAAATACATAGGTATTTCAATTCAAAGAAAATCATACTAATATATAAAAACACCATGACTTCACTCAGACTTTCCTATGCTACTTTATAAATCTTGTATCGTTAAAAATGTACCATCCACCTATCTTACCAGCTTATCATGAAAAAGTAATACTCAACTGAAATGTGCTGTCATCTAGACAAAATAGGTTATCTATCCATCTATTTTCTATAAAATAGGTTATTATATATTTCTCACAATGCTAGTGGTTAACGATCGAAAGTCACGTCCAAAAAACAGGTTCATTCATCATACGGCAAAATATGTTGGAACAAAATGTTTAACACTTTATGTGATGATTATATGAAGTTATCAAATACACCCTGCTTCTAATACACTTTATTTCAATGAATGGATATAAAGAAAAATTTATGAATACTGAGTCAATTATCAGAACTATCCATAATTATTTCAGGAAGAAGCACATTTTGGATCCAAAAATAGAAGGAAATGCAATGCAAGCTGTCCGGCGCACATCGTTTTGCAGTAAATATTACACCGTGGAAATTATTCATTTGAAAGATAATTTACAAAAGTCATATAATCCTTATTCTAAAAAACATAACCTAACATAACCTAACATTAACACGCGAATAACACCTTCCAATGTCTCTGAACTATACGCCATCTAGCGTTTCAGAAGAAACAACGCATACAATCTTGTTTTACTTTCTCTTTCTTGAAAATGTCGGTGCACGTAAACAGTCCTCATTTTGAGAAGGAAATAAAAGGTAATTTTCTATTCTATTCATTTATTTCAAACATACTATAATTCACGGACGCCAAAACCCCGTGAAAATACATTAAAAGTTAAAGTAAACTGTACTTCGTGTAATTTGTTGTTTTTACTTTTTTTTCTTAGCATGCGGAAGATTTTGTCGTGTCAAGAAATTCGGGTTGTGGCGTCGCACATTCTGAAGAAGAAATAGGTAAATGCACTTGTTAATATTTGCATGTCAGTTTTTTCCCCGAGATGTTGCATTAGAAGTTTCAGTGCCTGTCTCCTTTTCCAGTTAAACTAACGATGAATTGTTAATAACTAACAACGTTATTCAATGCACGACGTAGGTTTAACCAGTGTCTTTAACTGAATTATTATGCCTACTGTTGTCAAGGACACAGCTTATAAGCAAAGCCGTTAGACATGTTATAACAAAAAAGTATGTATTAAAACACATGATAAAAATTGCAGTATATACGAGTATCGCTTTAATGTTGCATTGTTTAATTTTCTTTTCTGGGTACAGCTGCAAATACGGCCAAACCTCTGTTTGCAAGATGGAAGGAGATGGACAGACTGTCAGGGTATGTGGACTACCGACGGATATTGAGGAAGAAAAGCTATCAGATAAGCTCTACATCCACTTTTTAAGACAGAGAAACGGAGGTGGGGAAATAGCCTCAGTCGTCATCTCCAGAGTCCCTGCTGGCTGTGCACTAATTACCTTTGAGGACACTAAAGGTCAGTGGGCAATTTGAAGAACATCAATATGACTCAAAAAATAAACAAATAAGTACAAAAATTTGGATGGGGAGGAATCCAGGGTCAAGGTTACTTTGGGATTATCTTATCACCAGGAAATAAAGATATTACTTACAAGTAGTTTGAGGTTAGATATGAAGTGGATTTGAAGGATCACAGCTGTGTGCTGGTGCCTGTTCATAGTAACAGTGATGGTTTTTGCAATGCAGTGGCTCAGAGGGTAGTTCAGCACGGAAAACACATCCTACTGGTTGACGATGAGAAATATGAGATTTCTGTGGGTCTGTTGAAGAAACATGTGAACCGAGATGAGGTAAGAAGAAGTAAAACAAATCACACCTTTCAAGCCGTGATTCCATCACTTTACTTCTTGTGCCTTCTGGTAAATTTTAAATTCTACATGGGTGTGACAGAACAACTGGCACTTTAGAATAAAAATCGAGTGCCCTGTGAAAGACCAGCGTTATTTCACATAAAATTCAGATATTAATGTTAATTCTTGTCCTTCTTTATTTATCTCTCTTACCCTTCTGTCATCTTACTCTCTCCTTTAGGTTCTTGTACAGTTACAGCTCACTGTAAACTATAGCCAGCTTCCACTGGGAAAAGGGACAGTGACCACCCTACAAAAAGGCTTCCCTAATGTGCAGCTCAAATTCAACCCTGAGAAAGAGCTTTGTACCTTGAATGGTAGCTACTCTGAGGTTCAAGCCCTGATCAACCAGATTCTGGGCCTTTTAGAGACACGGGCACCTGGAACCACCTCTGCACTTGGGACGGACGGACAAGCAAGCAAAACGGACCCCGATAGTAAGGGAAAGCATCAGCACAGGAGCAGCGGAAGTCAGGAGAAGAGCACCCAGCCTGGAAAAGCCCTTGATTTGAATGTTGGAATATCAGGGGAAGCGAAGTCAGAGAGACTTTATTACTCTGGCCTCGTACAGGATGATTATGGGGTGCGGGCAGCCCGTACAGAGGAGCCTTCACTGGAGGACTACTCCTTGGTCGTGGACTCTGACATATTCTGTTACCTGCAGCAGTTCTGTGGTGAAGAATACATGCAGATCTTAAAACAGCACAGGGTGGAGGTTGTGGATGTTACCACCCAAGATGTCACCACGCTCTATCTGCGGGCTCTAGAGGGAGCAAAAGGTGGTTCGAGGAGGCAGCTGGACCGTATACAACAGGTGCACGGGGAGCTGAGCCTGCTCTACCAGGAGAAGGAGATCAGGCTACGAAAGGAGCAGCTTCCCAAGAGCCGCCTTCTCACGACTGACCTCAAGGCAACTTGCGAGGCCCTGCAGCTGCGGATGCCCAGGCTGATGCTCACTGATGATGAAGCATATATTTACCTCGTGGGCAGCAGCAGCGACGTCTCTGAGGCTAAACAGCATCTCCTATACATTCGAGATTCAGAGGAAGGCTTTAAGCAGAAGACAGCAAATTACACTCAGTCAGGGGAGCAGGAGGTGAGGGATATACGCCTTTTCGCCTCCGCGGCCAAAACACTTGACGGCAGTGAGGACAAGCTGTACAAAGGAACCAGTGCTGGGGGAGCAGAGGCAGGTAGGCAGTACATGTTAGCTGCCAAGTTCAAGGAAGTCAAGAATGAAACTGCTGGGGAAAACTGGGTAAAATCCTCACTGGATGATACATTTTCACATGTAGATACACAGAGAGATTTCTCCTCTCTTAATTTAAAACATATGACAAGTAATGAGCAGAGTTTAGGCAGTGGGCGAGTTAATGATGGCGGTGGAGTTAGAAAGTTACCTATTCTTCAAGGACTAAGTGATCCTAGTCAGAGTAAGCTTTTTAAGAGGACCGACTCCGCATCTGCCTCCGCAAGTGAAGTTAGTTCACTCCGGACCTTGGTGCCAACCAGTGCTGTATTACCCAATAAAGCAAAACACTTTATGGTCACTCCTTCCACCTTGCAGAGTGACCTGTCTCAGGAAAAAAGTTTCTTCAATACCGTAGCACCTTCACCGAAACCGGGAGCCCAATCCACTCTGAGAAGGAGTAACAGTTTTTCTGGCTTAGTGCGCTCTCAGCAGGATGAGAAAGAAAGAGGTGTGTCAAAGGGCAACCAAAGTAAGAGTAAAACTGGAACTACTGGTGTCAGTGACAGCATAGGGAGATGGGGAACCTACAGTGTGGAGGTGTCTGTTTCAAAAGATGCATGGATTTACATGAAGGATATGTATCACGCTTGGGTTGAGGACATAGAGTCCTCTGTGAATATCAAGGAAATTAAATCGCAAGACATTTTCACTCTCAGGTTGAGTGGGACTGACCTAGAAAAGCTCAGCAACTGCCAGCAAGAGGTTAAGAAGCAAGTATCTGCTGTTTCCGCTGATTTTAGCGTAAAAGAGTTGTCACTGACAAAGCTGGGTGCAAAAGACCTAAACATCACCTGGGAGGTTTTTTGCACGGAATTGAGAAGAAAGTTTCATAAGGTAAAGATTGTTCAAAATCCAGAGGCCATACATCTTTCGGGGCCAAAACAGTTGTGTGATGAGGTGCATTTTAATATAATAGAGGCCTTAAGTAATGCAAAAAAAAGGAAGATGTCAAAGGAAGAGGAGATCTTCAGGGTGGATGCCAACCATTCCAGTTTAACTCCCAGTCAGACTCAGCATTCCTCCCCCCAGGAACAGATTGAATTCCATAAAGACCAAGAGATTCTCTACAAAAGTGGCAGATTGATTAATGGAAGTCTACTTCGGAGTACTACCAGTAGCAGTAGTACCCTGGGCAGTGAAGGCACACAGAGAGATGATGGAAGTGTGTCCAGCAGACTACGAAAAAACAATATCCAGACATGTGATTTGGCAACCAATCTTGGTGAAGGTAATCAGGCTGTTATGAAGCAAGATTCTGTTTTGAAGCATTTGCCTGGGAGGCGTGGGAAAACGGGCAGAGCGAGCTTCAGTGCTGATACACCTAAGACCCCGCTGATAGAGGGCAGCCAAATTGCTGTAGCACAGAGTGGACCAAAAGTACTATCATCCTCTTCTTATAAGACTCAGAAGGTCTTGGGGCCAAAGGAGAACTCACAGGCAGACACTCTTAATAACCACACTTGTCTTGATCCAGAAGACCAAAAAAATCCACTTTGGGAGCACTCCAAACAGAAGGATCCCAAAACTTTGAGGCGGACACACGAGGAGAGCCAGACTCAGGAATATGAAAGCAAGACATGTGCATGTGGAACGAATGAGGGACAAGTGGTCAGGATGGATTGTGGCTTCCCCTTCTGCTCCAAGTGCCCTGTGGACTCCCATTACACTTGCAAGGTCTGCCGCAAAGGAAGAGAAGTCCGTGGCATCAGGGGCGAAATGAGGTTCCATGAGATGTCCTTCACCTTGCCTGGACACTTAAAGGACACAACACTTAAGATTACCTACACCATTCCGAATGGCATCCAAGGGGTAAGTTTTTTCCATTAAAATAATTTTTGACAGCCATAGCTGGAATTTCTGGGATTTTAGGCTTAACTCTTATATGCTACATGTAAGCAAGTGTGTCCCTTTTCACGCTCCATGTTTGTATACAGTATAAGCTAGAAACTAGAAACAAGGCAAATAGCATGTAGAATATAGACACCCCCCATCCATTCGCAGGAACGGCTGTGGCTGTATCGTAATAAAAAATAAAATCTATGTCTTAATGCTGGACATAGCGGCTGCTGTTTATAAAACACACGGGCAGGCTGTAGGTATCTTCTAAGTGGCTACATCTGGAAACCGGTTGAAAGAATGAGTCTGCGATGTATCGTAGAAGCAGAAGGGGGCTCGAAGAGTCTAAAATCTGAGAGAACTCTGAGGTGTTTCAGCAGCTCTCTTGGTCATTGCAGTATTTGATATGTGTCACTTCATTACCCTGCGGCCTTTTACTGCAAGATGGATCACCGCTAAAAGAGAGACCACTACATTAAAAGCATGTGTCTCCAGACTTTTGACTGGTTCTGCATTTACAGTGACATTGAAGCGCTACATATATTTTGGATTTACTAACCGTGGCTGACAGTTGTGTTCGCTTGAATGGCTGATGCATATCCTGTTGCCTATCATCTTACCCCTTTTGCAGGAGAATCATCCAAACCCCGGGGCCCCTTTTGAAGGAGGCAAATTTGAAGCGTACCTCCCACTCAACGAACAGGTGCGGAGGCTGTGCCCACTGCTGGAGAAGGCGTTTGATCAGGACCTGACTTTCACTGTGTCTGGGGAGGGCGAGGTCGGCCAGGTTGTCTGGGGCAGCATACCACACAAGACCAGTATAGAACTCAAGTCAAAGTGAGTCAATCTATGGTTCAATGTGGTATGTATAACAACACAACAGGCTTAAACGTAGTGAGTCAAAGCTCACTGCAAGGGAGCACATGGTGAGATAAAGGCTGAGGTTTGCATTTCAGCACCATCCTCTGCTTTTCCTTTGCAGAAATGGATACCCAGACTCCAGCTACCTCAAAAAGTTAAGTGAAGCGCTGACAGCTTTGGACCTTGAAGGTGGCAGAGAAAGTACAAGAGGACATGAAAAGAGCAACACCTGAATATTGTTTAACCTACATTTACTCTATGTGCCTTTACGTCAGTATATAATGATAGATTTGAAAATGACTTGTAATCACTCGTGAATTACAAACAGGTAATTTGATTTGTAACAATCTATTCCAATCCATCCATATCTTAACTGCATATCCATTACAGGCTTGTGGAGGGGGTGGAGCCTATCCTTTTAAGCACAGGGTACAAGAGAGGGGTGCCCTATGGATAGGATGCCAGTCCCCTGCAGGGCATTGCCACATGCCACTTTTCTCTATATTTTGCAGTCTTAATTATGCAACTAACAGCTGAATGTGAAGAAGTGCATTTTTGACAGAAGCTACCACAATGTAGAAAACCGCATGCACTTGATAATCTTGTTAGCTTTTTGTACCGCATACTCTTCCAGGATTTTAATAAAACATCGTATATAGACATCCATGCAAACATGAAAACTCAAAAATAATTTTCTGTCTATTTTACAAAGCCTTAGAGGAAAATATTCCGGGCTGTCAGCTTTAGTAAATAATGAAACAGATTTTTTACAGGGTGAAAATTGATACCAAAATGTTTAAATTTTGCTGGAAAATTTAGATACAGAAAAAAACCTAACGAGGATATGTTTATACGTGCAAGTAGGACTCCTGACATATGTTGATTGTCAGTCTAATGTGGACAAGCATTAACCGCTGGATATGGCGATGTGCCGAATTGTGGATAAGCCACATTAGTGGAAGGCCCAGGTACCATGGTTTATTCACATCACTGAAGAAGTGATAACTACATTACTTGCAATTCTGCATTTATTCACATTTATTTATTTACCAAATGCTTTTGTCCAAAAAAAGGAGGCAGCTAGAATATTACAGGAATATTCACTTTGATAGTTATAAGCAGTCAGTCTTGGTTGGAGTGTTGGAATTCCAAATTTTCCACAGCATGTAAGTTACACCATGCCGCTTACTCACAGCAACTACACAATCATTTCTTATATGGTGTAGTATTTAACATTATCATTAGCAATTTTATTAACGGTGAGAAAAATTCTATAGTATTATTGGTTGGTTTAAAAACAAGTCTGTTTTTGTGGGACTGTTGTCCTTTACGCAACAGCATTCTAACAGTGTCTGTGTAAGTAACACTGTGGTTTCCCTTCACGGTTACGGATTTGATTCCAATTTGTATGCATGTGTTTGTATGTTTTCCCTTTGCACTGATTTCCTCCAGGTCCTCTGGATTTCTGTAAGTGTGCCACATGACGGGCACGTTAGCCCATTATCAGCAAAGCTGTCTTGCTCCACGTTGAATAAGCAGGAAGCATGAGATACAATGTATTTTTTCCAGAGGTATGCAAAGATGATACAAACTCTGTAAGGTCCACCTGGGTTTATGATTAAATGTGGCTGATCCATGGCATCATTAGAAAAAGCATATTTGCTGGCTGTATTGCACACATTATTCTCTGACATGCAAGCCTGAATGTAAATAAAATCTACAGGAAAATTCTACCGATTCTATTATGTAAATCCATCACAATATTCTGTAATAATAGCATTTTTATGGTGTGTTTTTATAATAGTAATTACATTTGTATGAAGCAAAACAGAAGTGAAAAGTCCATGGAGGTTGGACTGTAATGTGGTCCTCCATGTAGAGAGAGATTGTAGTTTTGAATTTTCTTCCAGGTGACAGTATAATACACATTTGATCCACTAAATAGAATAATAATAATTTCTAGGATGAAATGGATGAAAAAGACAGATTGAAGTGGCTATTACTGTGTTGACTTAAAGATTTGCATAAAAAACTAACACATTGTCTCACTAACAAGAAGGGATGAGATACAGAGGGAGATTTTTACATACAATTGTCCAGCAGCCTTGAAAGACACTTGAGCTCCCTTAATTGTTCTTTTTGTAGTTAAGATTTCAGTTCAGGTGATTATTTACGGAAGGTTTTCAGTTGCTAATGTATTTGAGTGTCTGATCTTCTACCAAACTACTATTGTATTGGCTATTGGTCTGGTGTAGTGTTTCCTTACCTGTTCCTCTGGGACCCGCAGATGGTCAAGCTCCTTGCCAGACAGTCTGTATTTTTGCTCATCTGAGCAAAGATGTAGACTGTCTGCGGGTCCCTGAGGACTGCATTGGGAAACCCTGATCTAATGCACACATCAAACTAGTACAAAGCAATATCTAATATTTCATTCTTCGGTGCCATACCCTCAATTGTTCCTTTAATTTAAGCACTTTACCACAAACCTGGTATTTCTTGTAACCAAGGAAGGTGAGGATATTCTGAAGAACTATTATAGAATATTTTATCTCGGATTTAGAAGATTATTTCTGAAAGCTTAGTTTGCTGCACTCCCTCCATTGTGTGTCCTTGTGAATCTGACCACCACTGGGTGACAGTAAGTTTGTCGTCATGGCTGCTCTTTTGATATAGAAATGGGAGCAAATAAATTCTACTAAATGACCAAATTCTCACAGCTAATGCGGAGCAGCGCTGACCTTTTGCATTTGGAGAGCAGCAGCAGCAGCATTAACAAGGTATAAAATTGTTTATAATAGTTTTTGATCTTATTTTATTTCACTGTGGGTATGACTCACCAGTCAATAGAAAAGCCCTCACTATGGTAATTTATGAAGCAATTGAATATATTAAACACAGTAATTAGTTATATCAGGGATTTTCTAAAATGAGGTCAAGGTGGATCTTGTTGGCTCCGATCACACACACTATCCATCACCTCAGGGCTTGCAACAAGACCACAGCATCAAATGAAAAGCACCCAGTTACTGTGGCCGTCTGGTTAAGCACAATCCTCAAATGACAGTTGCTGTTCATTGAACACAGTGTAATTCTCTATATCAACATCACATTTATTCATAGCATTATGAGCATTTCACATTGCTTTGACGCAAAATTCAAATGAAGGATCAATTTATGCAGTTGTGTAAGTACAATTGTCTCTCTCATTCAGTCTTAGTCATGAAAATGAATTATACTGTTTTTCTTTTGAATTTCATTACTCTCATGTATATTTCATCATGCTGCTTGTGCAAATACTAACATGCAAAATATCAGCCAAGTCATAAACTGTCAAACGTATTACATGAATTGCATTGATATGGTGCAGTTAAAGAAAATGAAACTGGTAATATAGAAAATGAATGAATGGAGTTACTAATATGTTAATTTCTCACTTTAAATGGGAACTAGATGACCAGAAGGATGCCTCATGAACCATTTGTTGTATTTTTAACCCCACTAGATGGTGTGCCAAGCTTGCTTTGGTGCATGTGTAGAGAAGGCACCATATAGTGGGGTCAAAGCATACAGCAAACGTTGTTTTGGCCATCACTAATACCATCCAACCACGGCAGCCTAACCCACGGAGCCACATATTACCTGTTTCCACCACGCGGGCAACGCTAACAAACTACAGTTCCTGAATATGGAACATCCAGGTCTCAGACAGGTACTACAGCCTGGTGCCCGAATGCAGGCTGGTTTAGTAAGGAGGAATTACGTTCATCCTAGCAGCCACCTTTTGAAACCCTAGAGAAATCCATCCTACTCAAATACTAAGAAGAAAAAATCTCCGCACTTTCACAGCCTGTGATTTCTACCCATTTCATTTCATAGCTGAAGCGACAATGTTCACCAGAGCACTGAATCCTGAGAGAGAAGAGCGAGATGCACCAGCACAGATCCACAGTGATTTGACAAAGCAATTAGTTGGAGCAAAAAGTGTTTTTACATCATCAAAATATACAATAAATTGTACCCGTGAGCACCTGAACCCCTGCAGGACTCCATGACTGAGAATTATGGGCAGCGCACAGCAGAAGCAGACCAGTCATCTAAAAAGTCACGTCTCCCCCTCTCAGTTCCCTTCCTTCTTGGGTTCCTCGTCCATTGCTGCGTCTTCCTTGAGTTCTGCCATCTTCTTGGCCTCGCCCTTCGACTCCTCCTGCTTGGGCTCTGGCAGAAGGATCACCTTGCCGATGTTGTGTCGCTCCTGCATACGCCTCATAGCGTCGCCCACCTGTGTCATTGGGCGAAGAGGTTTTTGGAGAGAGCGGAAAGGGGGAGAGATGGGGAATAAAATGAGCAGGGTGACTAGACATCATTTTTCTCCTCCTGTCCCAACATTAACCAGATAAACCCAAGCATCACTCTCAACTGTGTGTGTGTGTGTGTCTGAAAATGAGCAAAATGGGATGAGTGAAAAACATTCCAATTTGATTTTAAAAAAGCATCATTTCAACAATGCTGAGCGGAGGAGGAGGTTCTGACAGCTACTGATACATTTTGCTGAGTGGGGGGGCGGGGGGCTTGATTTAAAAAAACATACGTATAAACTTTATCTTAGAATATTAGAATATTCAGAAAATCATCTCACACCCCTACAGTCTGAGAACTGCTAGCCGGTATAACGCTGCTGTACAGGCTGAGAACTGCTAGCCGGTATAACGCTGCTGTACAGG
>JABFEB020000092.1:28630867-28646861 GCA_019775895.2 Stomatorhinus ivindoensis
ACATCCTCTATCCTCATTCTGTCTGCAGAACGCTGCACCGCAATTCACTCGCTGCCAAATCATGTTGTTTTTGACATCTTCAGCTGGGCTGAGAAGCAACATCAGTTGTACGCTCTGCTGCACCCTCGCCTAAGTTTTCTTAAAGTGCAAATGTTGAGTTATGTCTCGAGCTTCCAAACAAGTCGTTACAAATATATGGTTGCATCATTGTGTTTTAAAAAATATTTAGCGCACTGTGCTTCCTCCTTTTTTTTGAATTTTCTCTTGGTTAAAGTCGAATCTCATAACCGCTACGGGCTTGTGCGCTCTGCTTTCAGCACACTGGAAAAACAGGTGTGCGCACCTGTATTTAAAAGCCTCTCCCAATTTTTTAGTGATTAAGAAGCAAAGAAGCCCCGTTACGTGCAGAGCCATAGCTCTAGAGAGACAGGGACACAATGGCAGGGCGTGTGCTTGAGGTGTGCCAGACAGATTTCTTACATGGTATCTGACTAGTCCTGGAAACTTGGCATGGTTGCCCATTGACAATAGTTTTGTTGTTCGGTGCAAAGATCTTCGCATGTCATGATTTTAGTTTTACATCTGTTCCTTCTCTGTAGACAATGGTAATGTGGGAAATAAATGCTAAAATTGTCAGCCAGCCTTGATTAGAGATTCTGGTGATTGGCCTCTGCTGCATTTCTCCTGAAAATATCTCTTACAGTGTAACATTCTTTCCCCTCATCCGAGCAGTTGGAATACTAAAAGAATTGACAGGATTGGCAAGTCAGTGATTGCTGACAGTCATCATGATCTGATAATGCAGGTCTTGGTAACTGGGTAAATAGTTACTCAGCTGCTATTAGTAGCGCTACACAGAGAGTCAGATTAGATGTATGTGCCGCCTATAAATTCTGTTGCACGGGGGTGGACATTGACACTCCCACTGAGGTAAATACCGGTCTTTTCTAAACACAGCTAGCAGGAATCCAACTCATTATTGGGCAATTTCCCTAGAAACCTTTTTATAGCGTTCTGTAGGAGAATCTGCCCCACTGAAAACTGCAGGCATGCCCGTTGCAAAAGTTGTTTATGCATATTCTCCATCTACCCCCCCCAAAACCCAAACAACAACTGCCAAGGCACCTGACTACACGCTCCTCATAGCAGCTGAGGGAGTGTTAGTCTGGAATGAGTATGTGACAAGCCCCAGCTCAATGTTGATGTGAGGTCTATCCAGAGCCATTACTTTCTTTTTGTTTTTAATGCCCAACCACCACCATCCCCCTCTTCGGAGGACAACTTCATTTTTATTTAGCTACACAACAGATCAATACATTAAGTGAAGCCCACCCCCCCATTATGACATCACGGTACACAGTGCTTATCGCCACACATACTGTATACCGCTGCTAGTTTGCTGACTGCTGTGTGCTGAGGCTTGTCAGTAGTCTGACTTCCGGCATGCTGGGATAAGCCTAAATTGCAGTGGGAGTGTCCTAAGCCCCTGGAGGAGGGTGGGGGGGGGGGGGGGTTGTCACTAGGGAACGCAAGGGGGACGGTGTGTCCAGAGACCGGCGCTCTGGGACTTTGAGGGATTTGAGGGATATAAGGATGCAGCATGGCTCTCTGCATTGGTATCAGCAGAATTTCCCTTGAGTCTGAAGCGGATTCCCTTGGGGCCTTACCTCATCTTACGTGGAGCTGACCGCCGTAACCGCCATCAACGGTGCTGGGGTCCTGCGTTGTGAGAGCTGAGCCTGTCTTTTTCCTCTTCATGAATGGCTGAGCGTTTTGGGGCGGGAGAGGGCACTGGTGGGGCCTGGGCATTTGAGCTGTCACTGTCTGTCCATGTGCTTGTGTTCGAGGAAGCAACCTGTGACGGTATGGGTGATGTTTGTCCCGAAACACAGATACATGCGTCTGACATGCGTCTGTTTAAACAGAGGTGTTTCTGGGAGATGTAGTTCATACCTGGTTCTTTTCACCCCAGTCGTGTTCTTGGTTCAGGGTTTTGCCCCTGTAACTTTAGCCCATGGGACAACAAGCCTGGCAGGGAGGACAGGTAGGGTTGGGTTTGTTGCCCCCTCTCCCCTGCTTTCTCCAGGTCATTAGTACCATGATTAACGGCAAGCTGGGGACATGGTGTAAGAGACACCGGGGAGACCCCTCTGGTGACAGGAACACGGGAGCAGCAATTAGCCCTGTCATTCTTCCTTGTTCAGCCACCAGCATGCTGAGCACCGATTCATCCATCTCTCCTTTTCTGTCCCTCTTTCTCTCCCTCTCCCGTTAAGGACTCCGGTCGTGCTCCATTCCTCTGACCTCCCCTTATGACCCTTATACTCCCTCTCGTCATCGCTCACTAGCTCCTCCCCTTCCTCCTTCAGCATAACACGTTTTCCCAAAGCTTCAATGCCACTTAAGAAACGCTCCATTACTTTTGTCCACTTTCTTACAGTACTCTGTTTTCACTTTATGTATTCCGTTTTCTTGTAGTACTCTGTTTTTACCTTATGTATTCCACTTTCTAGCAATACTCTGTTTTTACCTTATGTATTCCACTTTCTAACAATACTCTGTTTTTACTTTGTCATGCGTGATGCCCTCCTTCTCACACTTCGTCTTCGGTTTTATTGTCACATTTCACATTTACATTAATTGTGATTTAGCACTGTTCTGTGCTTCTGACACACTGACAGGCACAGTAATGTGCAAACATATGGCTTTTAAAGAGACGACTGGGCGTAAGTGAGGCTGGGATGAGCTTCCAGTGAATGTCCAGGTACATGTGTAAGCCGTACTGGTGCCAGAGCCATAAGTAAACTAAGCAAGAACCCAGTTAGATGACTACTACTAAGAGTAGTTCCATTATTATTAATTCAGTGGTTTATCTATTCTAGAGGGTCAATGCTATAATCTCAACATCACTGCAACTGATGAAATTGTTACATTCATTGGGAAAACAAACCATTAAACATTTTTCACATGGGTTAAACCTTTAACGTAAAGAAGCATATATAAGACCATTAACTGAGCAGAACTTCAGCTCTTCACCACAGTCACCCAAACAGAGTTTGTTTCCTTGTAGGATTCATCGCGTTATTTTACAGGTAGTCCTGGCAGCCGGCTCACAAAGGAATTCAATAATACCAGTTTGTGGTTAAGGCGCTTGCTGTTTTTCGGTTATCATCAAAATCTGTCCATGAATGAACCAGCTAGACTTATAACGAGCTACTTTAACGGCTTTCTTCCATAAAGAGCGTTAACTTCCAGGTCTGGTACTGCCGCAAGCGTTTCCTCATGCTTTGAACACTTGAACTCATGGTTCTCACGCATGCCACGCCGCCCAAGAATGGACCTGAATGGAGAGGTGGACCTACTCCTCATTAAGCCAAAACCCCCCCTCCCCCATGGGAATCCAAGCGGTCCTGACCCACTGACCTCTCCATTACATCTAATCCGATCAGAGAAGCGGGGAGGAGAGTTCAGATGGACTGAACAGAGTAAAAGGCCAGGCAGAGGTCCTGAGTAATTGTGCTGCTTGGCCCCTTTTCTCAGCTTGGATGGGGGGAGCGGGAGTTTGGCGAGTGGCAGAGTAAAGGGGAATGTATGGGAGGAGCAACGGGAGACAAGAGAGAGTAGGTGGAACAGGTGTAGAATTTACAGTCTGCTTATGATTGCTGCTTCACTCTTGCTCAGTATGCCCGACTCCCACAAGGCCCCCTGTGAGGAAGAAGCCGCAAGAAGCAGAAACAGACCCGCTATAGAAGATTTGTTTTTCTTTCTTGCTATTGTGATCTCATAATAACAAGCCTTGTGACATAACTGAGCACCACTATTCTGGGGTAAAGCCCCCTGTGTCCTACTGTCATGAGCTCATCGGTTTGGCTTGATTTCAGCTCGGTTTTAAGTAGCAAGAGAACAGCTGTTTCCTGTTAGGCTGCACATTAGCAATTATTATTGCATCAACCTGTTAAATGTTCATACGGTGGTGTCCAGCAGCATCTATACTTACAACTGCCACAAAATAAAGTAAAAAGCACAGGCAGTACTGGGCGATATGATGCGCGCAGGCTTTCCAGACCGCTCCTACCAGTACGCCGGTATGTCCCCAGTGACGCCAACCTTCTGTGCCTGCTATGGCAGCCAATGAAAACAGACCCGATTTAGTAAGTCTCAGTGCCCCAACCCCACAGCCCCCCAGGTTGAGGGCATGAGGGTCTGCTATTTATCATGGACTGAGAATGCAGGACTTTACACCCTACTAGTATCTCCCCTTCCGCACCCCCCCCCCCCCCCCAGTTCTAGTGGCTCTCCTCTTGCCTGAAGGGGCGTACGGCAGCCGGCCTGCTGGGGGCCTTGTACTCCTGACCTGCCCGTCATTCCTCCCATGAAACTGGTGCATCGGCTCTTAAGCCACTGGGGGTCCGTCTTCTTCCTGGCTCCTCTCCAGCTACATCTACATTTATATTTTGCCCCTCTTGTTGTAGAAGGCAGCCCTGTGTCCCAGTGGCCCCTGACTGTTGGCAGCATGGAGTCAGCGAAGGGAAGGACCTGAGACGCCGTGTTTTGTGTATGTGCGGGGAGGTCGGGATGGATGAAGAGCTGCAGACACTCATAATGTCTGTCAACATTCCTAGTCCCCCCCCCCCCCTTCCCCCTATAGATTGTGGCATGATACTTTTGAACAAAGGCAACGCTCCGAGTCAACGGCCACTCTCACCCCATTTGCTGACCGTATTTCTCTTCCCGAAAATGCAATACGATGATTTTTCCTGGGACAGCTGAAACAAATGCGCTTCCTGTTTAATAATGCAGGGCCTGTCTGGCTTGGGGGGGTGACCTCACTGCTGTCCCTTCCCCCACCCTCGTGACCTCTATTTTCTTTCTATCCTACAGCGAATGTAACATCCCTCGAGGCCACATGGGCTGCATGGCTGCCGGGGGGGGGGGCTTGGCCTGTCATGGGTGTGTGTCAGAAGCAGATCATTTGGCCATTAGACCGGCTGGGTCCTGCCACTGTCTTTCTGAAGTCATTAGGAACTTTGTCATAATGTCATACTTTCCACACACGACTCCCGTGCCTTCGGGTAATTGGGTGTCTTACCCCTTATAGCCGCCACAGATACACGGCTCATTATTCCTGTCTCGCGTCATCTCTGACCCGCTGTGCACCTCAGCCGTGAATCAGACCTCCCAATATGGCCGTGACGACGTGCAAGGGTGGATTCTTCCAAGGAGACTGAAAAAGGAGAGGAGAAAAGCTTTAAACCGTTGCACTTTTTGCACTAAAGCAGCCTGAAAGATTGAACTATCAAAATACTGTGCCACAGCAGTAAGAGCAGAACCAGCTAATAACATTTAAATTATGTGGGTGTTGGATCATTGGCTCCAAGGTTTGCTTTGTTTTCACGTTTCTCTAAATGAGAGCGTGTAACACAGGTTTCGGGGCTGGTGTTTTTTTCGCTATTCTGAGTGAAAGCAAAATTCTTCTGTTGTGCATGTTTTTTTTTTTTTTTTTTTCTTTTCAAAAGCAGCAATTAAAAACATTAGGGACGGGCAGGTGACAGCACATAGCGTGTCGGCGAGGCAGCCCAGTTAACAGCTCGCATACGGCTCTAAAGCATAAGCTGCGTAAAAAGGCGAGTTTCTGGGAATCAGCGGAAATAATGCGACTGTGAAATGGCTGGTAAGCTCATGGGCGGACACAGCGAATGACCCCAGTTTGTACTGAAGTATCTTCACCTTACGGTGGAGCCGAGCCTTTTATATAAATCGCAGATCAGAGTTCAGAGCTCGCAACTGATGCTCGTAGGAGACTTTCAGGCGGCAGCTCAAAGCGTGATGGGGGACATTGTGCTGAAGGGTGGTGCCATTTTCACTGGTACTCGGGTATGCATGCGGAAGAGCGGCAAACAATAGACGGAAAGCACGCTTCTCCCCCTCACTTCCCCCAAAAAAACAGGTATGCTCATCTCTTCAGTTCCCATCCCACTACCAGCTGATAAAACCACCAGGCAAATTAGTCATAAACTGGAATTTCCTGTTTGGTCCCTTTGTTCCTGTTGTTCACATAACATTGTTTGCATATTTACGTACGTTGTCATGTATAATCTGTTTTTGGGTGTATGTGCCGTGCAGAGTGGCTGTTTTAGGACCCCCCCCCCTGCCAGTTCAGTATAGCTCCATTAACAAACTGTGCTCACACATCCACGAGCAACTGGCAACAGAGAAAAGCACATACTTCCTTTTGATTAAAACCAGTATTTTGGGAATACGGTCTTCTTTTAACCGAGGAAATGTCACAAATATTGGCATACAGACGGATAGGAACAGGAAGAGAGAGTTAGAGATCAAAAATGCAAAAAAAAAAAACAAATCGAATATACCAATAGCTCTGCTATGTGACAGCAGGGTGCAACAAAATAACAGAAGGAAACAACAGAAAAGCTGAACAGGCCTGAACTATCACCTTGTAACTTTCATAGCTCCAGGTTTTAACTGTTTCCGAGCCAATTGCAGAGCTGAGCATGATCGACTGTCCTTCTCGTGCAGCTGGGAATGGTCTTGCTATCTATTTTCCTGAGAGGCCCCAGCACAGGGATATAAGATCAATAATCACCTGGCTGAGGGCTGTAATGTAAGCTAATGGGTACTTATAAGGCATTGGCAGCCTGTTGGTAATGGGAAGACAGGAGTCAGGTGGTACAGATTAACACATGATTCATAATGCTGTTATGGGTTTTCAAGTGACCCTTTTGTCAAGCTTGTAGTACTGAAGTTACACGCTATTCTTTCCCTGTTTAGAAACACATTTTTTGGAACAGGGATTATTTAATATATAATTCATGAATGAAGTGTTCTCAGCATTTTTTGGAAGTTAACAAAGCAGGATTGTGATTGTGGAGGACATCAGACCGGATGTCAGTAGCGCAAAGCAAGGCTACCATGGGATCTATGTCAGGAGACGCCCCGCTCACCTCACCTTATGCGAATTGGTTTATATTGCACAAAAATGTCACACACGGGTACAAAAATACGAGACAAACCAGATCAATACGGAGCACTGTATTTATTCTCAATATGCAGTAATGCCGTAATATACAGCACGGGTGGTAACTCTACTCCCAGCGTTCTGTGGCCTGGTGGAAAACTGGACTGGGGTGCAAACCCTGACCTTAAGTAGCAGAAATGTTTATGTTTTTGAAAAGGGCGGGGCTGTGAGGGGAATTTCAGCGCAGCATAAAATTAATCTGAAATAATCAAAGCTGCACGCTAAACGTGATTGCCTTGTCTGCTTATGCTAATTATCCCACGCAGCATTTTAGATGGTTCCCAGTCAGTGGTCATGGAGACACATCCTTCCTATTCGCTTATTATTATATTGTTTAAAAAGAAACTTGTAGAGGAAACTCGAAATAAAAGCAGAATGCAAAGGCCTGATGTACAACTGCGGCATCATACTGAATCTAATTCACTCTTATGTGGAATTAGAGTATTGGCTTCATCGTGAAGCTGGCCTTACCATTAGCATTACAGTGGTCAAAAACCATTTATACCAACTTTCTAACATCTGCAGGTTGACCAGAAATACAAATGAAAAATTATGTACAGACTTCAAACTTTGGGTTTTGGCTAAAAGTGCTTCCTCTTTGCTGTCACTTTCATTTTCATTCATGATTAAGATGACAAGGCAATCAAAGGACGATTCATGTTAGTTAGAAGGTGCATGACAAACATGTCTTTTCTATAAACAGAAGTCATTTGCTGCATACCTGCTAAATTGCCCAGTTGTGTTATTTGCCAGGAAGCATTTTTCTTAGCTTAATTTCATAATTCAAGGGATTCAGTCTGTGGCCAATGGGCTGCTGACGCATTCAGACGGGACGGATATAATTCTCAAATTGAGGCAGACGGTAACGTTTCTTCAAGCAAGGAATTGCGTGTTAGAGTGATGAGTCGGTTTCCAGTCACAGGATGGATGCAACTGGAGACTCTTGGTTTAATTCCACCCTAGGTCTTGATGGCCTTGTTAAAGAAGACTGACACACAGAGTGCTTTTGACGTGTATTGTAGCTGACGTGTCTATAAAATATACTGGACTCCCAAGGACTTGAATTTGCTCTATTCTTGAAGCCCAGTAAAAAAAGCTAAAACATTGCTACTCCACGTCCTGGAAAAAAACGACTTACACCAGCACAGTGTTGGGGAGGGAAACATCAGCCACTTTGGGGCATGCATAACTGAATAATTCCCTTTTAGCCACCAGGAGTGTATGATTGTGAAGGTATTTGTTTTTGAAGTCAGGTGCCCCTGTTTTTTTGTCATATTCAGGCAGTCGGTCGTTGGCTGGACTGAACAGGGTGTTCCATAGACCCAGACCTTTGTTTTCTTGTCAACACTGCTCGTTCGGCGTCCATCTAATTCGCTTAGATCTCCCGGAGGATGCCTGAGTGCCAGCCTGTTGCCAGCTGGGCGTTGAGATATTTTAAGTCGCTCTTCTTCACGTCTGCTAGCTTCTACGCCTTTCCTCATAATTCTAGTTCCTTCCACGACAACATCCCCTGACATATATTCACGGCTGCCCGGGGGCCTTGCTTTAGCCTACCTCCCCCTCTTTCAACTCTCCATCATTTATTTGTTATTTTCCCCTCCTTCCTCTCCCCCCTTCTTTATTTGTCTCCTTCCCTCTCTCTCCTGCCGCCTCCCTTGCTCTCCATGCCTCTGGCGCCTTTCCTAACTCCGGCCGTGTGAACGTGTATTACACACTGCCGTTAACTGCCCCTCGCCGCCATGTGTGACCAATTAAGCCGCATTCCTGTTGAGAGCCGGGCGTAGCACTGCGCCGGTGGGGCACGACGCAGGGCCCATGTACGAGGGAGGAGTCCGTATGGGCTGAGCAAACTTGCTGCGCTTGGCCGCCGCCCTGCTAGCCGAAGGCTTCGCCTGTGGCTAGGAAGGCAGTTTCTTAACTTGTCACAGGTGTGCTGCACTATATCGACTTCTGAAGGGGCGGAGCCACGTTGAAATATGCAGGATTCATTTCCTTTCCCATCATGCATCTCAGGCAGTGACATCCCAGACAGTGCAAATAGAATTATTGTATTAGTTGTGTGCTTGTCAATGGGATCCATGACAGGCTAAAAGGCTGCCGTAGTGATCTAGGCCAGCAAAGCCACACTGCAGGACATTGAATGGAGGATTGTCTTCCTGGCACTCTGCTACTTTCGGAGGGGTGCATTGGCATTGGGGGGGGGGCTCTTGATCAGAGCTCCTGGGCCAAAAGTCCGTGGCTGGCAAGAATGGCACCCAGATGCAGCCGGAACTGGTGGAGGCTGCTGCTCTTTTATGGGGACTTTAATGGAAGTTGGGGAGGCCAGAAGCGGGTTGCTGTGTGTCTATTGCATCCCCAGTATGTGCAGCTGGCACGGGGGACTCGCCTTAGGGGGCAAAGCGCGATGAGGACTGGCGGTACAGGCTGCAGAAAAGGGCACGGCCTTCCGTCTGACCTTTCTCCTGGGGTGCCCTATTATTTCGGCACACTCGTTCCCCATGACCTATGGAGTTGGATGGGGGGGGGGAGGGGGGGTGTGTGCTCTGAAGCCAAGTAGGTCATCTGACTGTTCCTCGCAAGCGTGCTGGGGGGCATGTGTCATGTGACTACAGGGTGTGACACTTGGAGTGATCGTTTAATGCACACTTTATGCACAGCTCCTCTAGTGCCGGTGTGTGTCCGCATACCCTGTCTAGGCTTGGGGTGTGCCGCCTGTAATTCGATATTGACAAAGAGTCACAGGGTGATGTCAGAATGGGTTCAAAGGGTTGATATAACTGGGCTTGGGGGGGTCTGTGTGTGTTCGGGATCTTGTCTGTATGCTAAGTGCAGTCTGTGCTACTGCAGAAATCTCTCCACGAGGCAGGATTAACATTGGTGCACACTATGACATATGTGTGTGTGTTTGTGTGTGCACAGGTTCTTCGTACTATGACAACGTGCGACCTCTGGCCTACCCGGACTCAGACGCCGTGCTCATCTGCTTTGATATCAGCCGCCCAGAGACTCTGGACAGCGTACTGAAGAAGGTCAGAATCCCTCTTGTTCCTGCACTTCTCTCACACATCATTATTCTCGCAGCAGTAATTAAACCTGATTCTCAATCACGGTACTTCTTATTGTCACATATACCACATATCTGAAAATCTACTAAATCCGCCACCTCTAGCACTTACAGGGCCAGGAAGCTTTTTTTAACACCAGAGACATTTTCCTGCTATGAATTAGTTGCATGTGCAGTTATATGGTCACTTTCCCGATGTGCCGTACCTGTCAGAGAGTGCACAAAGCACCCATTTCCAATACTCCCCCCACCCCCCGCAGCACATTAGATCTCAGGGCTGACTGGTGAAGCGACCTACAGCTGCCGATACTGCCCCCAATGGCTGGGTCACCGGTGAGACCCAAAAGTCTCTTTTTGTAATTACAAGATTACAGCACAGAGCTCACAAGGCTAAAGAAACTAAAGGCAGCTAGGAATTAATTTCGCTGCCAAGTTGATCATCGTATTTTATTTTATATCCGAAGCACTGTCCAGTAGTGGCCAAAATTGTGGAAACACTTACAGTTTTTAGAGATTGCAGAACTTTATTCAACTGTTGCTCCAGTTACTTATTTTATCACCCAGTGTATGATATTTGTAACATTCTTTGATTGTTTATAAACATTACTGCCAATATCCGTGTAGTAATTTTTAAAGAGTTGTTTTTTCTCAATTTTGGCCACTAGTTTACTGTTATATTCCACAATGCTGAATAAAATTATTCATATTTATAAGAAATCGGAAATTTGTTACTATGTGTATGTACATTGCCACTTTGAAATGGAAAAGTGTTTGGAAGATAGATTTATAGTTTTTTAAGTATATACTGTAATGTGTGAGTGAGCAGGGGAGATTTGTTGTATATACACTGATTTGGCACTTAGCCACGCCCCTTTCCTGGGAGCTTATTTGACCCTCTGAGCCTCTTGGGAATGAGGCAGATGTTGAGAAACAAAGCAGTTTTTTTCATCCTGTGAAGGAGACGCAGCTTTTGAGTCCCACGCATGTGAAGGTCTTGTGGCTCGGGTTCAAAGTGTGATGTTTCATGACAGGGCTATCGACCCCCAAATAGACTCAGCTTGGGGGACACTGACATAATGAATAAGTGAAATGAAATTACTCTAGTTACCCAGGCATAGAAATCACTACTGAATAGATCTAAAGAACACAGAGGGAAACATAAATTCATCATAAATAGCTTAATTGTTATGTTGATCTGATGCTACCCCGCAATAGGTTTGTGCCCCATCCTGGGTTATTCCCTGCCTTGTGCCTGTTGTTTCTGGGATAGGCTCCCCCCCCCCCAAGTGGGAATGGAAAATGAATGTTTGGATGGATGGATTTGATGCTAATTTTCCCAGTGCTATAAGAATCTAAAGGCATTTGAAAGTAAAAAAAAAAAAGCTCTCCTGTAAATGTAGGGCTAGGCTGAAACTCTCTACTTCAGAGCTTTGGCTGTGTTTGTTGACTGTATATATTTCAGCCTGTTGTCTGTTAGTCACCCAGCCCCCAGAGCCACTCCCCAACTCCGCCACCCCCCATGACTTGGCATGGTCCCCGCAGGATGTATCACTTACTCTCATTGCTTGAGATTTGTTGAACCTGCATACGCTTTTATAGGTGCAAACACATTGCCTCCACTCCCTTACCGTTTTTGGGGGGGGGTGGTGAGAGTGGGGGGCCTGACCCCCCCAGCATTATGCCCTCTAATCTGCTGTCTGCTGAATATGTATCCCGTGACCCTCCTTGTTGGCAAAAGTCCAGAGAACCGTTCTTCTATTTAAGGAAAAGTAAAGAGCTAACCTCAGAACCTTCTCGTAACATATGAAGGAAAAACACGACACGTGAAATGGTTACTAATCAGGGGACCAAAGCAGCAGTATATAATTCAATTATCTCTGATTGTTCAGTGAGGGGAATAATGTGTGACCCACACCTGGATTTCAACATTATCCAAGGCTTTCAGCCAGCGTTCCAAGAGCCATGACATCATAGGTTGTGTGTTCTTCTGCACCGGGATGGGGAGGTTTCTAGGTTTGGTTGACTCGCAGACGATGGCTATAATGCAAGGCACGATTTCATCTAAGTGTGAGAGCTGTGCTTGTGCACTCTTCACTTACCAGCGCCACAGTGGGATGAGAAAAACTGTCCCAGTTTCTACAACATAAAGGAAGCCCTTAATTTGTAAATAATAGAAACAATTAAATAATGACAGCTGAAGAACAAATTACACTTTACATCATCATAGGTGAGTCATTTATGCATGGAAATATGAAATTGTATTCACACAGTAAGTATAGCTAGATTTTGTATGAGAGCAGACAACATGAAACGTTCAGGGTCATGATTGGCTACCCAGGCTTTCAACACATATACTTTGGCTGGGATTGGTTAAGAGGTCATGGGCAATATATTTTAGGTTTAAATATCAAGTCCTCAAGGTTGAAGGTTAAATTCTGCCAGTAGTTTATGTGACTGCCAAGATTCTTCCAGTGAAATGCTTCAGAATCGGCTGTAGCGGCTAAAAGACAGCAAGTAATCTTGGCTAAGGTTGAGTAAAAACACATTTGCAGGTTTACGCCATGACAACTTGTGCTCCTGAAAAATGTTTTGTTCTGTGAGAGATGGTTTCTCTGCTAACAGGCTCGCTGCTCTACTACAACATATGCACTGTCCTTGTCTTAAGGTTCCACAGAGATGCTGTGTGAAAGTGTGACTGGCCCTGTCTCATCTTGTAATGAAGTGCTGTAATTAGGTCACCATATAGGTGATCTCAAGCAACTCAGCCTCAGTCTGCAGCCTCATCTGCAGTGTCGTTAACCCCTGAGGTTGTCACCTCAGACGTGTGCTCACAGCGTCCCCTCTTCCTGTTTATCCCGTTTGCAGTGGCAAGGGGAGACCCAGGAGTACTGCCCCAATGCCAAGGTGGTCCTGGTGGGCTGCAAGCTGGACAAGCGGACGGAGCTGAGCACGCTAAGGGAGCTGTCCAAGCAGAGGCTTATCCCCGTCACTCATGAGCAGGTAAGGTCACCTCAGGCTCTGCCGTTAAATTGCCAAGTAGGGTGACCGAAGGAATGCTGGTGTGACCCAGCTATGGAATCTGAAGCATCTTTTGAAGCAATATAGATGGCAGCTTAGTACCACACCTCGTGGTGCCTAATGCTGATCACTCAGATAAGTACTTATGTGGAAACAAAGCACAGGATTTGACTTTCACGTGAGCACTCGGGTCATTGTTTGACATTATTCAAATGGGTGTCATCTGTCTGGGGCGGCTGACATGGGATTCAGTGCCATGCAAATTCTGTGGTTTGAACTTATTTTTCCTTTGGAATTTGTTGCCATTTTTTTTGTGTATGATTGCTGCAAGAAGGCATGTTTGGACATCGGCATTTGAGAGACGCACAAGCGACAGTGTGGGAAACTCCCAAACTCTCCTGGCTGTGGTGGATATGTCCGCGGTTTTGTTTGCCACCTGACAAAATGCCTGAGTTCGACCGGCTAATCCACAAAGAGCATATGGTGTAAGGGGGACATATTTACAGTTAAGAATCCCTCATAGATACTGCTATGTTGTTTTCGGTTTAAAGTCCAGTTTGTTTCTGTGTTCGCTATTTATCTTTATTTTTGGCTGCATTGGGTCAGTATAGCGGCTTTTCCGGAAAACGTGACACTTTTTTTATGCAACTATCAAAGGACTTGAATGCAAAACAAAATGAAATTTATGAAGACTATGATTGTCTGCCATAGTGTCCCCCAGGTGCACACAGCGCAAACCTTTGTTTCCTTAATCTGCGTATTTTAATAGCCTCTTTCCATGTAAATTGAGTCCCGTACAACACTGATTTCAATGCTGCTGTTAATTATCTTTCCCTCTGAGGAAGCCTGGATTGAAAATGAATGTTTGCATTCTGGTCAACAAGAAGGGTGATAGAGGGGAGCAGAACAGGCGTGAAACGAATGAGATAACTAGATAGAAAATCTTAACCCAACATAACTAAATTACGTTCCAAGAAACAGTTACCTAACAGTCTTCAAGAAAATTCAAGAAAATTAATAATTCTGTCTCCACAGGGCCACATCTGTTAAGTTCTCACAAGGTTTTAATTCGCTTTTTGGGCACAAAACAAGTTCTTAGTGTCCCATTTCTTCTCAGATAGTTCTTTCAACCAATGAGAATTTAACAGAAATCCACTGGGAGGAAATATTTCCAAATTATCTTTGTAACTCAATTACATCCCCCACCCTAGAATTACACCCTAAAATGAATTGGTTCTGGATTCGGCACTAATGAAAACATTCAAGGAATTTGATAAGCATGTGTAGGGACAGTGGCAACATAGATGGGGAGTATTATTTTGTACTAACTGACAATGAACTCCTTGAGTAGACTTTCAGTAAATCAATTGTTTGGAAGAATTTTACTTTATAGAAGGAATAAGAGTTATTCTGTTGATGAACTTATATAAATTTCAGTAAGGTTTCTTAAAGATCGGTGGTTTGTTGAAGTCAAGTGCAGAAGGTGCAACAGCGGCACCCTTCTGTGTATTTCAGAAGAGAGCATTTCAGTAATAAACCTCAACCTGAAATGGCCAAGGATACACAAATACCACCGCTGAAATTTAAATGAGTGGAATATAATGATCTTCCCCCATGTTTTCATTCTCCATTGTTTATTTATTTGTAATGACATCACATTGGGCTGCAATCCCCTTATCAGTTTAAATGAAGGAGTCTGGCAGGCTCACGGTATCACAATGGGCCATGCTTATCTACTAGGGCTGCATGCTTAAAAGCCAGTCAGCTTCAGAGAATTCTCATTGGTTGTCTTCTTGCCTCCCTGCTTTAATCTCCTTTTCAATATATATAAAAAATCAGGTATTTCACTTGTGAGGAAGCCTTATTCTTAGATATCCCCTGACTGAGTCTAGTTATATGTAGGTATACTTAGAGTTTAATTAGCATGCTGGTCAGCCTTTTGATCAGCCCAGGAGTGACACCCAACCCAACCTGAGCCGCTTTCATTGTCACTTCCAACCTGACACTGTCATTGTCACTTCCAACCTGACACTGTCATTTTCTGTGTAGCTCGGCACGGGACAGGAGCTTGGGGTCCAGAGGTTCTCTTCTGGTTAACTTGAGGTGAAAGCATTAGATTGGTGGGAACTTATTTGGCATTATAACTGCGTACCATGCAGGTGTATGGTCAGTACTCAGTGAGGGTAACTCACACTGAAACAGCAAGTAGGGCAAAGCTTCTGACCCCGTCTCCCCTCCCCCAGGGCAGCATGCTGGCGCGGCAGATCGGCGCGGTGGCCTACATGGAATGCTCCTCCAAAACGTCGGAGAACAGCGTGCGGGACGTCTTCCACATGACCACGCTGGCGTCGGTAGGCAGCCAGCTCCGGCTCCACCTAAAGCGCAGCACCACCCGGCGTGGCCTGAAGCGGATGTCCCAGCCACCCAGACAACAAGAGGTCCTGGATAACACCCCGGGCTTGAGGAAGGAGCGGGCCAAGAGCTGCGTGCTTATGTAGAAAGGCAGAGAAACAGAGATCTATATGTATAATAGAGGAACTCTATTTATTGTTTTCTATGTCATCTTTGCACTGCTGAGAGAAAAGACAAGGAAAGCAAACAAAGAACATGACGCTTAGGGGGGGGGGGCTCTTGGGTGACCCTTCGATTCGCTTAAGTTCTTGGGGCAGACAAGGCTTTATGTCATAAATTAAAAATGTAAACCACCGAGCGTACGGACTTCACTTTTATTCGTGCTGAACTGCGCATTTTTGGCTGTGCCAAGCAGCTGATGGCAAGCTGAGCAGTGAAGGTGAGAAGGATGGAGATGTAGATGGAGATGTAGATGGAGATGTAGAAGGCATGGGGATTTCAGCAGTCAAATGCAGTGATTCGCA
>JABFEB020000092.1:28648712-28663756 GCA_019775895.2 Stomatorhinus ivindoensis
CCCCTAGTACAGCGGACCCCTAGTAGAGATACCACCAGGCAGCAGCGAAATCTCCATCGCCGCCAACACGTTAAGTACTAAAACACCCTAAAGCAGCACATACAGTCGCATACAGCTGCTCATAATTCCCACATGCTTGTTCTCATTACCGCTGAATAACGTATTTTATTTGTAGCCACTGATTATTGTTTCACGGTTTTCCAGAAGTGCTCACTCTAATCTATTCTATTTATCATACAAACACCTGGGGTATTATTACCGAAAGGCATAATGTCCTGCCTCATTTGAGTCATTGATTAAAAGAAACAAGCTTTTTAGAGCAAGAAAGAGCCTCCAGTTTGATTGGTAAAATGTTTGAACAGTTGAGAGTTGGACTGACGCGCGGGAATACGAGACGTGTCGCACTGCCGCTGCCGGCCTCCCCTCGATTCACCTCATAAGTGGCAGCTGTTCTGACACCCACAGTCAGAAGTCGCAAGCCCCCCCCCCTCGTCCAAGCCCATAAATCCCACAGCTCCGTAAGCAGGACTGCCCCCGGCCCAGCTCAGCCAGACTCCCACTCCGAACATGCTCCTATCGCAGCACGTTAATTACAGCTTCCTGTAAGGAGCCATTGAATGCGCCGGCGCTGTCTAGGCAGACATGTTTGGGATCAGCTCAGCGACTCTGGGGGGGCTGCTTGTACCGTGTGGGCCAGTAAGAACGCACATTTATAATTCCCTGTCTTTCTGAAGGGAGGGGGTCCCTGGCTCTCAGAAGTACTCAGCATACACTCAGCCTTTGAGTGGAGTACATGGTGAATTACACCTAATTACATCGACCGGCCACTTTATTAGGTGCCTCTGCAAAGTGCCAGGCAGGACCCCTTTATTGTCTCCAGAACCACTTCATAGGCTGATTAGTTCTGCGTTTGGAGAGGCCTCATTGACAACGTGTCTTTGGCAACAGGATTGCTGCTGACTGGATATGTTTCGCGTGCAGGACCATTCTCTGTAATCCCTAAGCACTGCAGTAGAGGCTTGTTTCTTACGAGCTGGAACCACCGTGTCTGCCACCAACAATCACGTCACATTCAATATCGCTTAGATCAGTGTTTCTCAATCCGGTCCATTTTTGCTCCCTCCCAGCTCCCTACCAAAAAAGGGGTCCGTCTGGGAGGGAGCAAAAACATGGACTGTGTGAGGGTCCCTGACGACTGGGTTGAGAGACACTGACTTAGATTACATTACACATTTTAGCCATTTTAATGCCTGACTATGCAGTAAATCCACCTCTTGACCTTTTCTGCATACTGCCTCACTGTTTAGTACAGTAGGTCTTTGACATTAATGAACAGGGGTGCATAGTGAAATAGTTACTGACTATACATGGTTGAAGGACACAGTACGTACACAGCAGGTGAAGGCGTACATAAAGGAGGACAGGTTACATGGATGGCAGAGTACCATACAAACAAGGGGGGCCTATTTTTGAAAAACTCAGATATAATTTTCTGCGTAAAAAACTGATATGGCTTTTAATAATAAAACATTAACACTTTGCATTAGGTGTGGTGTGGTGGTGCAGGGATTAACACTGTTCCTGCACACCTCTGCAACCTGGGCTTAAGTCCCCATTGTGGTTCTGTGCGTGTCTGCGTGCGTGTTTTCTCTACGTATTAGTATAGAAATGCGTCTGAGTACTTGAGTGCAAAAAATATGCTGGGGTGAATAGAGACTGTTCCCCCTGTGATGTCGGTACCCCAGCCTGCCCCTGCTTTACTCCCTCAGGCTCAGGATGCTGAATGGGACAAATGGCTACAGAAGATGGATGGCTTACTTTACATTATTTGTAGGTTTTTTTCCATTGTTTTTTTTTTGATTGTTCAATACTGAATCCTTAGTGATGCCCCAAAAGCTGTCCATCCATGCATGGCTAACATCGAAACATAGGCAGCCTTCCTCTTGGATTTGATTGACGGCGTCAGAAACCAAAGACCAATCCATAACTGACAGGTCCTTGTTGCTATGCAAATCCAGAGTGTGGTGTCTTAGCTGTAGGCAAGACAAAGAAACATCATGACTAACACCAAAGTAAACAAATGATCATTTTCTTTGACTCATTCCTTTATGGTAACAGTCCATGAATTCATTGGATGTTAATTGCGAACCACAAACACACCTACATATCTTTTAGAATCAGTCACTGCCTTGTGCAATTATTTTTTTTTTTTACCATAAACTGTAGCAGATAGGTCTAGATGAGAAAGAGAATGAACAAGCACTGAATCAAGTGATACAGCAAGAAATTACATTCAAATAAGCGATTAAAATTGAGTAAATGATACAAGAATTGGATTTACAGCACAGATTGTTAATATCAGACGTTCAGTACGTTCAGCGCATTCTGGTGTGTCCGAGAATACCGCACAATGATTGCATTGTTGACATGTTTGGCAAAAAACATTATACCTTAATAAGACAGATTTCCTAACATTAATCCATTATAGGTTTACCTATACTATAAATCCGGATTAACAGCAGGACTGCAGAAGAAAATAAAGCAAGGTTCTTCAAATCTGGCCCTCCATTCCAAATCCATGCCATGTTTTTAGTTCTCCCAGGTACTTAGTTTAATAATTACTGATTCTGATTGGTCAGAGGCTTCACATCTGGCTCACAGGTAAAGGAAGGCTGGAAAACCAGCAGTGCTCAGACCTCGAGGACCGTGATTTGAGTAGTCCTGGAATAAAATTTTGATCTGCCGTGCTGTTCTCTCAGTGGCAAGTAGTTAAAACCATATTGAAATATTGTCATCAACTGACTTTTTACTATGTCACATTTGTACACACAAGTGTGTCACCAACCTACTTTGGATGTAACTTTACTGACATGTATAAAGAATGCTAAATTCCAATTTAAAACAAGGTACACATATTTTGATAACTGAATAAAAATTGCCTACAAACTCAGATTAATCGTAAGCAATAAACTAAAAATGCCTCGATAATGGCATGACTAAGGGTTTGATCATGGTCAGATATTAGCAAAATAGAAATAAAAACAGTGATTTGCATGAACTGAATGTAAAACTGCATATTATCAGTCACAGCGATGGTGACTATAAAAACCTCATCCCGTATGGTTCTACAAACGATTCGTGATTATGTTTTGGAGGACATTTCGAAATTAAGATGCCTTTTTAAAGTAGAAATAAAATAACGAGTAAAGTAGGCGATTAGCGGTGGCATGTATATAAGTCCACCTTGATTCATAACAAAACAACGGACACATACGTATTGCAAAGAGAGAAACAGAACTGCTCATCGAAATGACAAACTATAGCAAATAATATCAAGTCGCGTAGTGCAAAACTACTAAATTTTAATCTTTATTTTTTCCCCCAATAGAGACTAAGCCTTACAAACTTACATAAAATTCATTAATATATACCCGGCTTCCCCCCAGAAACCTCAGTAAATAAGAATGAATAATTAAGCGACCTACAGAGACATGGCGACCAAAATGATTTAAGTGAGAATGGGAAATAAGGAAGAATAAGACATTATAACATATCGAAGGTATGATAACGTAAACAAAACCATTCTTCCAAGATGTTTCTGTCATGTATTTAAAAATAAACACGTTCACAAACATCGACTCATCTTGGCCACGAAACAATGTAGGAAATGAGATACTTCTTGTCTGGGCCGGTGATGTACATTGAATCCCCATTAAATAATAATGCCAGGGAGACCATATTGCTGGGTCAATCTCTGTTTATATTAGTCATATTTATATTTATTTAAGAAATGTATTATATTTAGAAGCATAGCTTATGTTATTCTTATTAGAGTTCTTACCGAAAACAAATAATAACAATGCAATTTCAAATTAAACACTTTTTGGTTACGTTACGATTTCCCATATGAAATCTTTTTACCTAAGGTAAACATTTGGTAGCTCGATCGTGCGGGGACACGTAAATTACAAATTTAATTCTTTGACAAGATTAACTCCACCATCGTACAGAGTTAAGTTAATTAAATTGGTAATTGCACTGCCGCAAAATAACATATATGCTTAAACTAAACTTTTGTCTTATTTCATAATGTTGATATAACATGAATATTTTGTCATGATTAAGATTTGTGTGTGTTGGTACCATAAGTAAAAGGGGATCGAAAAACGCGCGTCTAAACACCCGACGTATTACGACACTGTTTCATTAGGTACGATTAGGTACTGTCATTTTGGTGGTTTATTAATTCTCACTGTAGAATAAATGAACGTCATCGTGGTCTCCAGGAGACGGAGCTCTTTATCGTTATGCTGCTGGAACTCGACGTGCGCTGAATAAGGATTAGGCGCGCGACGTGCTCTCCTCGTTCAATCGCATCCTCTCGTTCCCGCGCCGTAATCAAGGACACCTGCGTGCTATCTTCTACAGACAGATCAGGAGTGACGTTATCCATCTCTGTAGATGCACAGCCTGTTGGTCAGATGGCTGGGGTGGAGGGGAAGCAGTCATTTGAAGTGGGGCACCTTTCCCACAGTGTTAATGAGACCAAAGGCCTCCATGACGGAGATGAGAATAGTAGTTCCCAGCGGAAGCTGTGGCACACTCGGTCATGCACAGAAACTGATATTTTTAGAAAGACACATCGCCAAAGGTTTGGCTACAAGTGAATATTCAGTCATGTTGTTTGTGTTTGATTAAAACATGATCTCTTGTGTTAGGAGTTTTCTCATTACATTTGATGCATTTATATTTCCAGCACATACTGTATTTTGCTATGTGTACTCATATGAACCATCAAATAATTCTGTAGGTGTATTTTTACTGTGTGTTACTGTGGTATCCCATGATCGGGTGGCTAGTTATAAGAATATAACTTGACTAATACGAAGCGGAGTGGCACAGTATCAGCTGCAAACAGAGCATGGATGCACATCAGTGCAAAGGAAGACCTTGAAAAACAACCCACAGGGTGCAGTCTGGTAAAGAATGGTCCAGTGCTTCAGGAGGTGCTGCTAAAATATTCTGCTACATACTGAAGGCTTAGGATGGTCAATTTAACTAATCTCAGCTTTGATGCAGCACTAAAAAAATAAATTTAATCACACTCTCTGTGGCCTTCTACATGTCCCATTACAATTACGCCCTCTCATAGAGGATTTGTAGAAGGTGTCACAGTTGCTTCCATTTTCCCATGCTTTGCTAAGCTGCGACAGATCTGTGAGAGTGACTTAAATACATTTCAGAGAAGCCTGGAACTAGACTGACAAGGAATTCCTTCCTATGGGTGTTGGCTTTGACTAGATGTATAGGACTGTTATAATCAGAACACTGCATAACATGTTAGACAGACAAGAAGTAATGTGATGAATAAGGCTTGTTATGCTTTGATGTTGAACTAACAATGAAAAATATATGAATTTATGCCAAATATCTGTGACCTTATACAGGTTCATGCAAGGCATATTCCCATCCCTTACCACCCCACCTCTGGATCCAGTGAGGTTGCTCTGCTGGTCTGACGACAACAGCAAGGTTCTTCACGGGACTGTTAGCTCACATCACGCTAACTCGACTGAATGGGTGCGGAGGAGGACCCAACGTAGTCCTGGGCAGGTCAGGATCTGGAATGTAGCCTGGAAGGGATCTGGCTGGCGTTCAGTTTCAGTGGGAAATTACAGCCGATGCCTGCTGAGCTATTTTTCAGGGCAAAATGCCTGTGGCCGCTCTGTACAAAACACCTGACAGGTCAGTGAATTTTTCATACCAACGAGGTTTACAAAAGACTTAACACAAAGATATATTTTAATCACTGTCATTGTACACAATCACAGCAAGCTTGTTTTACTGTCAATGAGCGCTGTGACAAACCAACAAGGTTACTTTATATGGGCGATTTTTGCTGCACATTAATTTCCTGTGAATGTTCCATAAAAAGAATGTTGTTTAGCGGAACAACTGTCAAAAATTCTCTGATTTTTGTTCACTAAGCACTTACACTGCAAATGCTGGTACAGTGTATTAAATATGTTTTAATGGGAAAATTACTAAATTAAACCATGTTTTATTATATAAAACTACTGTCTGGCAGGGAGTTGGGATGGAGCAAAAATGTGGACTGTCTGGGGTCCTTGAGGACCGGATTGGGAAACAATGTTCCATAGAAACCTCCAGAATTTACTTATGTTTTCTGATCTTCGAAGGCAGGCTAACCTTCAATCAATCAGATGAATGAAAACAGAGCTCAGCTCAGTTCAGGAGAAGATCCATTCCTCTACATTTCAACAAGGTCCATAAAGTCAGAACTCGATAAAGCATCCATCTTTTTTGTTACAGTCTTTACTTTCAACATTCATTTGGGAAGTTAGATAGCTGCAAAACTAGGACAGATCTCGTTTCTGCCTCCTGGGAGAAACACCTTCCATTTTCTGGTTATTTAACTACAAGAACGCTTCCTACTTCGATTTTCAAGGAGCATGACTGAAAAAATTTGGCACTCATAATTATTTAAATAATTCAGAAAAACAAAATGAGATGGCTCTCAGTATATGCAATGGTGTATCAATAATTCATTCAGCAAATGTATCATTGAAATTTAGCATTTTGCTTTTTTCCTTCAATATATTGTGTTGGGGGCTGCATGGTGGTGCAGTGCATATGCTGAGGCCAACTGGATGGGCTGGCCCCCCCAGCCAGGGTTGTGCCCATAGCTTCTGGGATTGGCTCTGGATCCCCCGTGTCCCAGAAGGATAAGCAGTTTGGAAAATGGATGGATGGCTATATTGTGTTGAATGGCAAAGGATGAATCTATAAATACTGTTTTATGAAAAACAATTAATAACTAAATGCACAATGTGAAGCGGCCCTGCATGCTTAGGTGAAAAGGAATCCTGGAATGAATTATGAGAAATGCACATAACATGGCAGACACAGCTAAAATCCATGTACTGCAACAAATCAAAGCTGAGACGAACCTGTATAAGGAGGGTGCAGTGTAGCAGGACCTGTTACCGTGCACGTAACCCCTCTCCACTGCTGCTAAAGTGAGTGAATAATTAATCACGCTGTTTGTTTTCCCTCACCCTCTAATTGATCACACAAAGAAAACTGACAACCCTTTAAATCGCAGGACCCACATTTCTCTTTTTGCTTCCTAGATGTTTTTTTTTTTTTTTAAGAAAAAAGCAGCTGCCTCATTGATCCATGCAATGTGAGTGACTGGCACATGTGCAGGTCCATTTGCATAATCGCTGTGTTTCTCCAAGCCATTAGTTATTGGCAGGCTTCAGTGCTAAAGGACGAGAGTGAGTCGGTGTGTTCATGGGAGTGTGGCGTGCACATGCTCTGCTCACAGCTGCTTTGGAGAACTGAAAATGGATGGACACCTGTACGTGAACACAGGGTCCGTATGGAAGAGGCACAGTTTGTTGTGTAGCATCGCCCAGCCTCAAAGAGGAAGTGGAACCGCTGGTAGAAATGTCTGTAGCAGACCGAAGCAGCATCTTATTTTTTACAGATGTTTTAGGGGAAAAACATAAGCTGACACTTCAGCTGAATGGTAAACCCTGACAGCATTTCCCTCTCTCACACACACGCGTGCACACACACATACGCACACATATACACACACATACATACACACACACACACACAGTGAAAGGGTAGGTGAGTTTAGGCAGGGCAGGAGAGAAAAAGAGGAAGGGAGCTGAACAGAAAGCAAGGTAAACAGAAGTGATTAAACTGCAAGTGAGAGATAGCGAGGAATACAAGGCAAGAAATGGACAGGACATGGGGTGCGGTGGACAAAGAGTGGTGCTGAGAGGCGACAGTGAACTGAGAAATCTGCAGTGAATGGAGAAATCTGCAGTGAACTGAGAAATCTGCAGTGAATGGAGAAATCTGCAGTGAACTGAGAAATCTGCAGTGAATGGAGAAATCTGCAGCAAACTAAGAAATCTGCAGTGAATGGAGAAATCTGCAGTGGGTTACATACCTTTGGTAATCTGTTGAAGGGCATCGGTGCCAGGCAGAGCACCCTGTTGTACCTACAACAGTGTATGACATGCTGATGCACAGTGTAACTCATGGAAAGACCATTCAGGTAATGTGATGGTGTACTCACTTCACAGGTGTGGCCAATATCTTCCATATGAATGGTGCATTTCATTTGAAATATTTTATTTAATAATACTTACACTATATTGCCAAAAATATTGGGACACCTCTACAAATCATTGAATTCAGGTGTTCCAATCACTTCCATAGTCACTGGTGTATAAAATCAAGCACCTAGGCATGTAGACTGCTTCTACAAACATTTACGAAAGAATGGGTCACTCTCAGGAGCTCAGTGAATTCAAGTGTGGTACCGTGACAGGATGCCACCTGTGCAATAAGTCCATTTGTAAAATTTGCTCGCTACTAAATAATCCACGGTCAACTGTTACTGGTATTATATCAGAGTGGAAGCAATTGGGAACAACAGCAACTCAGCCATGAAGTGGTAGGCTATGTAAAATATCAGAGCGGGGACAACGCATGCTGAGGCGCACAGTGTGCAGAGGTCACTGTCTGCAGAGTCAATAGCTACAGACCTCCAAACTTCATCTGGCTTTCAGATTAGCTCAAGAACAGTGAGTAGAGAACTTTATGGAATGGGTCTCCATGGCCGAGCAGCTGCACCCAAGCCTTACATCACCAAGTGCAATGCAAAGCGTCGGATGCAGTGGTGGAAAGCATGCTGCCACTGGACTCTAGAGCAGTGGAGACGTGTTCTCTGGAGTGACGAATCACGCTTCTCTGTCTGGCAATCGAATAGATGAGTCTGGGTTTGGTGGACACCAGACTGACTGCATTGTACCAAGTGTAAAGTTTGGTGGGGGGGATTATGGTGTGGGGTCGTTTTTCAGGGGTTGGGCTTGGCCCCTAAGTTCCAGTGAAAGGAACTCTTAATGCTGCAGCATTCAAAGCCATTTTAGACAATTTCATGCTCCCAACTTTGTGGGAACAGTTTGGGGATGGCCTCTTCCTGTTCCAACATGACTGCGCACTAGTGCACAAAGCAAGGTCCATAAGGTCATGGATGAGCGAGTCTGGTGTGGAGGAACTTGAGTGGCCTGCACATAGCCCTGACCTCGACTCAACTGAACACCTTTGGGATGAATTAGAGCAGAGACTGTGAGCCAGGCCTTCTCGTTCAACATCAGTGCCTGTCCTCGCAAATGCTCTCCTGGAGGAACGGTCAACATTTCCCATAAACACACTCCTAAACCTTGTGGACAGCCTTCCCAGAAGAGCTGAAGCTATTATAGCTGCAAAGGGTGGACCAACTCCATATTAAAACCTATGTATTAAGAATGGGATGTCATTAAAGTTCATGTGCGTGTAAAGGCACGTGTCTCAATAATTTTGGCAATATAGTGTATCTGTTTTATAGATGTATATGTGAATGGCAAGTTTATTGAGAGAGCACGTCATGAATTCTTCTTGCATAAATGACATGTATTATTGGTACTACTGTTTATAGTCATATGGGACCTGGGCCCCAGGATACGGGCAGAAACACCACGCTTTTGGATTAACTCCAGCAGTATCCTGTCCAGCAATCACATGCTTTGATGTTCATTACTTCAATTCTGCCGCCGATCAAATGTCCTCTTAACTCATTTGTTGGGCCATCAGAGACTCAGAGTCAGAGTTTTGCCAGCCTGTGCATCTCTGGAAAACGTTTTAAAATTCATTCTGCCTGAGATGACAAACAAATGCAAAGGCCTTCTTCAGCTTAAAATCTAGTCCCCTCGATGGATTTTGTTGCTTTCCAGTCCTGAGTCAGATGCTATGGCTGGCTTGCCTGACAGCATCGGGCTGGTCGTCTCCCCAGAGCCACCCCAGTCCAGCACCGTCATGCCCCCCCTCTGGGTCACATGAATGTTTCCTGCTTCATCACCACTTACGCCAGCAGTAAGACCACCTGCAGACAGGGTGTACATAGATGCAGGTCAAAGGAGACCTCCTAACAGGGCTGAAGGTCTCTGGCCACCTGTCCTCAGAAGCACAACTGCCTCTCTTGGGGGGGGGTCATGGAGGTCATTTACCCTATCCAGCTCCAGGCATGGTTTTCATTTTAACCCCCCCCCCCCTTATAAAACCCCCAAATTGCCCAACTGAGAGAACAAAGCCCACCTCCTTTGATCATGCATTTTTAATTCACCCTCCCCATACACACAAACACTTAGTTTACTCACAATAAAAACATATTTGAGTGGTGTCCAGAAATGATGCTGTTGCCGTTTTTGTTACCAGAAGGCCGACATTAAAAATGCATGGTCCATTTATACAGCTTGCATAATTAATCGGATTAAGAATATACCTCCAGCTCGCCTTCCATTCCTCAAAGAAAAAGATCCTTTTTGGATTCTCAGTAGGCATTACCTTTCCTTTTTTCCCTCATAAAAAGATAAGGGATTTAACTCTATTTAACTGGTGATTGTGTGTCTCTGTGATGGGCATGGACAACTGCAGGAAGACACAGGAGAGGAGGCGAAAACAAGCCTCATGGTGACATGTGGACAGATGGGGGGGGGCAGCGTTGGGGGGGAAGAGGGTGAAGAGAGGTGAGGGGCCTTAGGTGACAGAGCCACGTCGGCGGGGAGGCAGATGGGTCTGGCCACTGACAGCTACACTAATTATTTACAGTAGCACCGCTGCACTGTGATGCTAAGATGCAGCCCCCCGCCCCCCGCCCCCCAAGGCAGCGGGGTCCCTCCGCCATCTGCTTCTGAGACTAGCACACTCTGCCAGCCATCATTGTCACAGCACCAGCACCAGGACGGAGCAACAGGAGCCAGGAAATCCCTGAACATGTCCAAGTCCCCACACGCACGTTTCTATTCTTCATTTATATATGCGCGTCATGTGCTGTTCATATGATATATTTTGGACACGCTTCATATATGAATTGAAAGGGGTAACCAATCAAATTAAGTACAGTTAATGGCTGTTCCCTGGTTGGTAAATTTTAGTGAGACATTAAAATCAATTGACCTTCGCCATCTCGCATCATATTTCTTCATAGCTTTCCCCACACAGGTGTGCAACCCTCGCATGCGCAAAGTTTTCATGGAGGATATTGCCTCCGCGGTGAAGGATCTTTGCTCAGAGAGATGTTACAGTTGTACCACTGCAGTTTCTATTACTAAATGGTGGCTCAGTGAAGACTGATGCTCTTCCAAATAGAAGATCAAATCGCAGAGGTGCAGACGTATCACAGGGGGGGAAGTTGTTTACACACTGCGGATGAACCAAGTGGGTTCATAGTGGCATCTCGCCCACTTTGGCTCTCCAGAGAAACAGGTATTGCCAGGAAAGCGTCATGCCTGAGATAGCTGCCCATTATCCGGGTGAATCCTCAACCAGGCATTAACATAAAAAACACTTAGTTGAGTACTAGGGGAGGGAGGGGGGGGGGAGGGGAGTCAGTGCCCCATGTACGGCCCTCCCGTGGCCCCCGTAAATACGTATGCCCCTTTGTGTCTGAAATAAATGTATCATTATTAATATTATTATTATTTACATTTATATATTTATATATGTGCTACGAACAGGTCAAACACAAATGTGGGCACATATTTTTGCAGGACTCTTAACGTGGGTGCACTGGGTGGTCGAGTTAAAGACAGAAAAAAATCAAGCTTGCGGAAGAAAGACAGTCTAAACAGAGTGAGTTACGTATTTGTAAAAGCAGTAAAACGTGACTGCAAAGAACTGCATAAATAACATCGCTTTTTTAAATTGTCTTTTGCTTCTTAATGCTGACAATTGTGTGTAAGTAATAACCGGAGGACGTTAAGATCAAATGCATCTGGCCCCTCCTAACTGGCCCCAGTCTGTCTCCCCAAATCGAACTGGTCTAGAACCACCACTGCATAGCACTCCACCACTGATAGAAAATGCAGTTACTTTTGTTCAGTGCTTTTGTCATCAATTTAATAAAATAAAAGAGAAGAAAAGCAGAGCATTGCACTGACATCTTGCCCTGCACTCGGTCCTCCTGTATAATTTGTTTTCACAGTTGGCCTTTGGCTCCAGGAGCAATTCCTACTAGCTGAGGAACATTAAACACCTTAGGGTACATCTGTAAACAGCCAGTGAAGACAGGGCTCTGGAAGTATCATTTAAGCTCATTAGTAGTGGCCAGTGGTGTATTTTTGTGTATTCATATCTTTATGGGGACTGTCCATTCATTTTTATAGGCAAACCCCTATTCAAAAGAATAACAGCCTTAACCACTACCCAGCCCTAACCTTAACCACAAGTAACCAAACATAATACAAGACTTTTGACTATTTTAGTTTTTTTATTGCAGTTGCAGATTTTTGTAAAATTGAGTTACACATTGTGGGGACTGTGAAAATGGCTCCACACAATTATATATAGAAGGCAAATAATACCATGCATTTGTTCTTCTTTCGTTCGCTTGTTTTAATCAGTCGAGGAGTCTTTGGAAAAAACCTATCGCAGTCCTTGTGATAATTATGGTCGACCATGGTCACCTTTTTAAACAATCAGACCAGATTAGGCCATGTCTAACATCATATTAATGTTGTCTGCTACACCATCATTTAGAAGATTGCAACATCAGTATTGATGATGTTCAAGGTAGTAAACCAGGGCAGAAACCACTACTCACTGAGGACAATGTGCTGAAACGTCACACTAGCCAAGGTGAGCTAAGCTAACCATGATGTAAAGTGCGGTGGAGGTGGTGACAATGCTTTATTGCATCTGAACTCGGACACTGTTACTGAAAGAACTATAAATTCTGCTCTGGGCCAGAGAAGAAATTTTTAAAGAAGAGCTACGTTTTCATGCAGTGGGACATTGTATAACCTTCTTAGATACACAAGCAATATCAACAGCGAATAGCGTATTCACTAAAGCTCTTGTCTATATATTTCTAGCAGTTTTTGCCTTATTATAATGTAGTTGATTAAAAGCTACACACAGTGATGACAACATAATCTGAAACTTCGTGTTGGCGTATTAAACAATGCAGCTTAACATGCTCAACAGTAAATTCTGTAATATACCGCATCTAATTGATTTCCAGTTCCTAACGTTTGTGTAAATCTATAAACATAATACTTGGACAAAAAGGGGGAAACATAGCAAGAGCATATGTTTTACAATATAAAGTGTTTCCATTATACTGCCATTGAAAATATTTGTGGTATTGTATACATTAAGTAACATATTAGCTTTGTGTTCAAACTATGATTAGACAATGGGTGTCAAGCACACAAAGTAGGCACAATCTGAGACGATCAAAGAGCCCTGCAGTAAAATCCTATTACACCTATTATGTAAAGTTTCAAATGAGTAAAAATTCCTTTAAAATCTTAATGGCAGAAAAAAATATTATTGATTTCATACAAACGTGTTTTTTCATCACTTATCATAACTGTTATTTGACCTCCTCTCATTTATTAGTCCATTAAATCCACCCCTCCACCCCTCCCGCCATCCACCAGCTGCCTCCCCGGCCCCTTGTTGTGAGGAGGGGCCTGGAGTCTGTCCCAGACAGCATAGCGCCAAGGCAGGGGACGCCCTGCGTGTGGTAAATGGAGAAGGTAGAGTATTACGCTGTGAATCTTGGTGCTTCTGATAATTTATATTTACTAAATCTCAGGATAAAGAGAAATATTTAGATTAAAAGCTTCAAGGATCCAGCTCAGCAATGATTGGGCTAAACTTACAAAGACAAACCACAAACAAGTGAAAGATCGTTGTGGGAAAAAGATATACAAACGCTGCTAAAAAAAACATCTGTAGAGGAAATGTTATAAGCCTGTTACTGTAGGCAGTCTTAGATGTGAGACAATTAAAACACGAGTAACTCCCAACAGAGGATCTAGCAAGAAACTACATAAAACACCCAATGACACAGAAGAACCATTAATTGGGCCAAAGAAACCACTTCACAAAGTCAAGAGTAGATGACCAGAACTGGTGAGTGGTAGGGGATGAAGGTTTTGGGGAAGAGATGAGTCTTACAGTAAGTTGCTTTTTAAGTGTATCAGGGACTCCACATTAGCTCATTGCACTGTCAGTGAACCACAGTGTAAAACATCTAGCAAGAGTCTTGTTTCCATGCCGTGGATAAATTATTAGGCACCTTCACCTGTCAGTGTTAAAAGGTTGGACGTAATATAGTCTCTGGTTACATGATAATTTGATGAAGGTTCTATTGATTGTTCTATTGATAGCTCTGAACGCAAACATCAAGGACTTCAATTCAATGAAGCAAGCAGCAATAGGAAGCCAATCAAGGAATGTGTCCTGCATCTAAGCTGATTGAATAAATGCACACACACACACACAGGATGTCATTACTCTTACTACAACTTGACAGGGGTAATGTTGACGTTTCAAGCTGGACAGTGATGTTGTGTTGAATAGTACAGCTGGCAGGGAAGATAAGAAGCTCTGCATTTGAGAGATTCAGCTTAAGTTCCCTCGTCCAGGCATCAACGTCTGTGAATCATGCAGAAATATGTGCTGAGACTGTGGTGTCCTCTGGAATGAAGGTCAGGTAGAATTGGATGTCATCCATATAGTAGCAGCAGATTGAGCAGAAGTTCCCTAATCCAGGCTGTGCTGTCTATGAGGCATGAAGAAATATGTGCTGAGACTGTGGTGTCCTCTGGAGGGAAGGTCAGGTAGAGATGGATATCATCTGTGTAGTAGGGGAAGGAAAGAAGAGATGGTGTGCAAAGAGAAGGGGCAGCTCCAAGAATCAAATCTTAGGGCACGTCAATTGTTGCATGATGTTACTTCGATACCTCTGTCCTCGAGAAAAACGCAAGGATCTATGTGAAAGGATAAACCATTGCAGTGTAGTCCCTATGATCGCAGTGTAGTCCCCATGATCGCAGTGAAGTCCCCACGATCGCAGCGCAGTCCCCACGATCGCAGTGTAGTCTCCACGATCGCAGTGAAGTTACCATGATCGCAGTGTAGTACCTATGATCACAGTGCAGTCGCCATGA
>JABFEB020000092.1:28687385-28702136 GCA_019775895.2 Stomatorhinus ivindoensis
AGTGACGTCACCTGCAACCTGTATCTGGCAGCAGTGTCTGAAACCTTTTACAGCCTGCAGGCGGCTCTGCTGTCTAACCCAATGACTTGCGTAATTTCTGCTTGCTCAGATAAGTCAATCTTGAGGGGGGGGGGGGTTTACTCTTTGTCAGCAATAACCCCCCCGGCTGCCAGCGATAACGGGCACAAAGCATTATCGCTTCATAAGAGTTTGCAGCTAAATGAAAAGCTAAGTAGCGCCTTGCACAGCTCCGCTCCCTCGCTGTTTCTGAAGGGAGCGCTTACCTCCCTGTGAGAGGAGCATCGAAGCAGGGGAGATAAATTACGACTGCTCTACAGCTCCCCCCTTCAAGTGCCTCAAAATGACAAATATGACGTGGCTGCTAATCGCTTCCTTATTCTTCGCAGCATGGAGAGGCACTGGCTACATTAGGGAGATTATTAGCTACTCTACATTCCGAAAACTCATACCCTCCATACCCCGCATACCCTACACCCGCCACCGCAGAAATAAACCAGCCTCCCGAAGGGCTGAGATATCAGAGTGGCTGCGAATGAATTACAGACTGGGGAAGGAAACGGACCCGATCCAAAAAAACCTCGGAATGCTCGAGACTCAAAGGTTGCACTTCGGATTAAAGATCAGAGTATTTCACTAAAAAGGTTCCAACCACAATCACTTAGGCAAAAGAATGTAACGGAATGGTTCGAGTAAAGGCTAACTTTAAATTATGTTAATGATAACCAGTAGGAAGTTATTGGGATTGAAGGTTTCAGGAATTACCTAGGGATGGTCGCTCTTTTCCGACCGTCACAGGGGGGAGTCCGGCAGGGACGGTCACCTGAACGGAACATTCAAAGGCAAGGAAAAATTGTAGTGCCAACCTGGGATTCGCAGCAGATGAGAAGACACAGGACAGCTTTAATTCACTGTTCACCTGACAAGGTGGGGGAGACAGAGGCAAGCACACCTGCGCTCAGTGCAGACGGAGAGTGGGGGGGCGGCCCCGGCTTGCCGCCGCCCTCCTTCTGGTGCAGGGCCTCCGTGACGAGAACCATCATGCGCTGCAGCCGGCACAGCTTCTCCTGCATGGCGAGCTTTTGCTGAAGAGTGGGGGGGGGGGGGGGGGGCCGGTTTAGGGTCCGTCACCACCGTTGCCCACAAAGCGTTCAAGGTCTCACAAGAGAGGGACAGCAATGGTCTGAAGTGGAGTCGCACTGATCCAACATTCAGATTGGTATCGTCACCGATCTAGACCTATTAGACGGACTGGGTATTGGCGATGTGTAATCAATCCACATCTGATAATTACTTACTTACTTTTCAGCGGTCTGTAAAAAGACGGCTCCTATTTCTTGTTAAATCTATTCGTACAATCAATTGCACGACAGCTCATTCCTGTGTTAGATGTGTTTTTCTGCGGCATTCAGGCTGAACGCTAACGCTTTCTCTCAGTTTTTTCTTGTCGCTCAGATGGTGTGAGTGCAGTGACTCGGCTCGCTGTGACGTCATGAGCATACCCTTCGCAGTGGGGGCAGTGGAAGAACATCAGATAAGGTGAGGATCAGGAAGTAATTTAGGCTTTTAACTAGTAGCACAGACTTTTGCAGTGTCTGAAAGGTGGAAGCAGCATTTAATGGAAAATCCCACTAATCAAAGCACACACAATAGTGTAAGACAGCACGAGTAATATGAAAAAAGCAGTGGATGATTTGGGAGCCGCTAGCTTGGGTCGTTTTGCGCACTCGCTACAGCTTGTGTGATACATGATGAGCTGCTGTCGCAGTGATGTGTAAGTGACGCTGTTGCCAGTGGGAGAAATATTGCGGGGCATTTAAAGCATTCGCCACATGCTTATACTCTCTTGGAAGGTATTCAAATTTAACTGCAAATGCTTCATAAACGCTATAAACAAAACCTAGAAGCCTAATTAAAGATTTTTGGCATAGACTTTTTCATTAGTATTTACTAGTTTATATATTACTTATATTTTTTAAGTGTGTGTGTGTGTGTGTGTGTAAATTTAAATATTAAGGTAAAAAGAGCTTGTGTCAGAATCTGAATTGGTATCCACAGTTTTAATGGATCGGCCATCTCTAGTCCAAAGACTCCTCGCCACTGGAGACCTCTGATCCATGTACCCACTGGCCAGCATGCCCCAAACGCAGCATCGGGGGAGCTAAGGGGTTTCTGAGGCACTCATCACGGACCACACCTTGTTACCTGAACAGCAGAACATTAAAGCAGAACCAGGAGCCCCCACCCAGGGCACTGGACAGCAGGGGGAGCTGTAATCTACTCTCAACAGAAACTCCAGCAGAAAAACTGTTACATATCCTAAGGCCACAGTGCACTGCTCATCTGGATCGCCACAAAGCCTTCCTGTATCAAAGGTACCAGTGGATTAACAACAACTATATGGACAGTGCAGTGACGGACTAAATGCAATTCACAAAGTTTGCCCAAAGCAGGCTTTCCAGCAAAACTCAGTCTGCCTCCATAATGTCACACATTTCCACAGCAAGTTGCAGGATGTCCACCTAGTGGTCGTGGGGTGCAACATTGCATATTCATTATGCCCATCACTTACACAAGCTGCAGAAGCAGCCGCGGTGAGCATGGAATAATCAAGCGGTTCAGGAAACAAACAGGGATTTATAGGCAAACCCCAGGTCGGATTCCGCTGACATGAGTGCATCAACAAGATGTTAAGAACCTGCTAATTTGCTATGGCAAAAAAGGCATGCATGGCAACATTTAAAGTTGATAATACTTCAACAGTAACTGAGTTTATCACCACATAATACAAATGGGAAAAAAAATACTACAAAATATTATGGGAAAACAAAAAAAGAAAACATCCGGATCAATACTACTAACAAAGAAGTCAAATATGTAGTATTGTAAGTATATAGATCAGCCTGCCTGAACTGACGTATCAGATTGTCATGGGTTACTTATTGATAAAATTGTTTCTGAGTTGTAGCCTATTGATAAACTGAATGTGAAAATGCTTTGATATCAACCACAGAGAAGAAAAATGGGTTTTTATTCACATTATTTTGCAGAATCGGGAACTTAACTCTGGAAAAACACAAGCATGTCCTCACCTGGGTGCCAATAATTTCAGTGGAAAATTGTGAAGAATCTCCAGTGAATCCATGGCCAGCAGCACCACCTTCACCTACATGCACAGACAGCCAGAGAGCTAAGCAAGGACAAACCTATTGGCTAAAGGAAAGAGCAAAGCAATGATAAGTAAACTAGCAAATATGCAAAAAACTCACACTCTTCTGGAGTTCCAAAGAGGTCTACAGACACCTGACTGGCAGGTACTTCCTCTGGACCAGAGCAGGGACTCTGGCATCTGCCTGGTACTTCAGAAAGATATGCCTCACCAGTGGAACGTTTTTTAGAACATTCGAGGTCCAGAAGGAGGAGATCCTCCGAGTGAGAGGTGGTATGTCCTAACAGCTTGGCCAGAGAAGGGAGCTGGTCACCTTCTCCGCTGTCCTCAGACTCCGAGGACTGCAACTTCTGAGGCCTTCTCCGCTTCAATAAATTTATCTGACTGCACAACTGAAGGGGAAGATCCTCTGATCTGGAGCTAGCTGCACTTCTGCTGGAAGCGAGAACAACCATATTTGGAGACAGTAGATCATCTGGGGTCATGGAGGATGTTGATAAGTTATTGACTCTCCACACAGGAGACACTGTATCCCCTTTCAAGTTACAAGCTGCATTATCTGCACTTCCTGAAGGGACTCCAGGATTTGTACTCTGTGGCCCTGGGTGCGGCTCCTCAGTGATCCTTCCAGAAGGGTTTTGTGGTTCCTCTTCAGAAGCAGTGAAGACAAAGTCAGGGCCCACTTCCTCACTGCTGACTAGATGTGCAGAACTTTGTTTTTTTTGTTTTCCTACAGGGAATTTGACTCCATTGGACTCAACCGTACCACTAGAACCACAGACTGAACGACTGTGATTATTTTCCCAGGCATTTAAACATAGCTGCTCTCCTGAATCCTTGGGCTTAAATGCTGATATATTTAGTAGTGCATCACTCTTCCTTAGGCATCCAACCCTACTGCTCTTAGGGGACAACACGTTATGAACAATAGGATTCAACGAATCTGTGGAAACTGAATGATTTTCCAGACCTGAACAAAATGTCTCTGCATCTTGCTGTATTAATTCTGCAGAATCAGCCACGCAAACCAACTTGGGTGTTGCAAGTATGTTATCTTTACTCTGCTTAACCTCTGGATCCGGCACCTCTCCTTGGGGCAGCTTGGGGCAACCTCTGTTCAAACATTTGTTACTGGGACTACCAATGCAGAAAGATCTTCTCTTTGTGGATTTAAAGGTTTTCAGCAGCTGTTCAGTGTCTAATTCACTGTCGATTCTATCTTGTTTAAACTCAGCATCTGTTAGCTCATTTGTTAAGTTCCCAGGGGATAGAGGTACTACAGCATCTGACCCATGCTTCCTTGGGGACACTGGGTGGTCAGTCGTGACAGGTGAACATGCCAGGGTAACCTGAAGATCTTCTACAGCACTATTAGCCGTAGGATGATCGGTTTCAGAATGGCATGGCTTCTGTTCACACTGGCCCACGTCTTTGCCAACGCTTAACTCATCCATCTCAATGCCTGACAAATCCACAAAAGCTACACACCCATTCCTAACAGTCTTCTGCGCCTCCATTGTCGATGGATTAAGAACCTTTTCAACTATGTCAGGTGCTGTAATATTCTTCCCCTGCCCACTTTCTGAGTCACAAATGGCATTCTTCGTGGAGCTCTTTGCCAAGGCCTTCTTTCCGTTTCCCTGAACCTCTTCTGTAAACAGCTTCAACCTTTCACTCCGCCTGAATGGCCTGAGACCAGGGGCCCTTTGGTCCTCACTACTGGAGTAACTGTCAATCTGAACATCAGCCTCTAGGGGAATTCCTCCTGTGGGCTTAAGCACAGGATCTGGGTCGTCAATTTCAACAGTAACCAGGTCCAGTGCCTTAGCTCCTTTAGACCGCCTCTTACGAGCCAAACTTTTCCTTTTCTTATTAGACAGGCACTTTTTATCACTTGATGCATTCTTTTCTATAACGTCTCCCCCCACTTCATCCGTCTGTACCAGCTTGCTTCCTGCCTCTTGTGACACCCCCTGCATTTTAGTTTTCTTTGTCCTTCTAGTGTTTTGAAGTGATACCTCAAAGACAGAGCTGACTCTCTGTTCTTCCTCTTCGGAAGACCCGCATCCCTTAGTTGCCTTCCCATTGATTTCTCCCATTTCACACAATTCTGCGCCACTCTTCCTTTTCCCAGAATTGGTATCCTCCAGTTCAATGTGAGGTCTCTTAATAAAATCGGGACTCAATTTGCTGCTACTCCTCTTCTTGGCAGCTTTCACCGGCGTATTAATCGAACGGGAAGGACGCAGGTGGGAGACCTCGCTAGCCCCTAAACTCTCTAAACACCGGTTTACCTGGGGTCTCACAGACTTTCGACCCCTCTTGTAGACCACTCCAAACACTTTTTCCTCAAGACAAAGGCTGTGCCCAGACCTCTCAGCTTTCCTAATTTTGTCTTCATCTTTGTCTTTTTCCAAGGTGGATGAAATATTGTTTCCATCGGACAAGCAGTCCTCTGAGTCACTCTGGGAACTGCAACTGGGATCTGAACCACCTTTGCCTGTGGCACTTGGAGAGATATTTAAAAGCCACTCAGATACCTTCTCCAGGCTTTTCTTCTGTCTTTTGTCTAAAATTGCAGCTGGATCTGAGGGTCGTGTTTCTTTGCTCTCACTGATTTGTCTCTCCTCTTCTTTTTGGATTGTGTCTTCATCACCAGCGTCCTTCCTGTCAAGTGAAAGATCATCAGTTGCCTGTATTCTTGCCACTTATCTTCTGGGAATCCCACCTATCTGTAGATACATGCTTTTTAAATTGCAGAGGTGGAACCTGCGTTTCAGGACCACAATTACCAGACCTGCTATTCTTATCTGCTTCTCCTCCAGAGGTACACTGAACGTCAGCAACTGCACTCTCCGAATCCTCTCTGTCGGAGGTGACAGCACACGAATCTTTAAGGTCCATGAGTCTTGCGAAACCTTCCTTAACTAAACAAAGAAGAAGGGGAAACATCTTAACCAAAATTGCTGTGATCTGCTGTAATAAGCGTTTCAGAACAAATTCTTGACAGCACTTGCAAATTTTCTTATGGCTTTTTTTAGGAGAATGACAGGAAATCAGGCAACATTATTTTACCTTCAGCGGAACGAGTTGTAATGTCCTCAGATCCTTTGGACTGGCTATTGTCAGCAGTGCTTTTTTCAGGTCTGCTGTCAGACGTGGTCCCTTCCTCAAGCTGGACCTCTTTGCATCTCCTCTCCACAGCACTTTACAAATAAGAATAAAACTGCCCTACATGTTTTTCCTTCATCAAAAGGGCTATAACCTTCTGAAAATGCTCGCTTTCAAAGTAACAAATGACACCCACAATATCCAACCAACCATATCATTTTATTATTTTACCAAGAGAATAACCAAAAATTGTATATTCCTGCCATTTGCCATATCATAATTTAATATTGTACTTACCCATAGTTTTCTAGCTTCTGGGACACTTTACTGTCATCTAGGAAAAGAACGGGTCACACATTTAAAAAACTGTCTGAACACATTTCACTGTGCACCAACAGAGGCATCCCAAGGTGCAACTACAGAGAGACTCACATCCCACACAAGTATCTTCTTCAAAGGCCTGCACCAAGCCCTTCAATCCCACCACCAGTCTCTTGAACCCAGGGCTCTCCTGCAAACTCCTGTGGACAGTATACAAGAGCGCTGGGGAATTAAGCCTCATGAGACATTCACTTACTAATCTACATCACATACATACACCAGGCAGACAATGCTGACCTTAAAGACAAAGAATAGCTTTGTAGGACATGATGGTGCTTGAAATTTACTAGCAATTCCAGACCGAGATAGCAGACAGGAGCTATGCACATTTGAAAAAGCTCTCTATGATTCTGCTGGTGGCAGAAAATCAGATGAGTCACCTTTTAGTCACCTTCGCTTTACAAACTGGACAGCTGGCCTCCCGCATCTTGCCGTTGTCCAGCAGCTTCATTATGCAAAACCTAATAACGATTTGACAAGCAACCAAGATGAACAAAGCAGGGCTACAGTATTTTAGATTAATGGTCACTTACTTTATGTACAGGAACACAAATGTTATGATTCAAATAATCATTGGGTACTTTATTAACATAAAGGTTGCAGATCTAAAACTTAATGTGTACCTTCTTAAAAGTAACATTCTAGTGAGACTCACCTGCAAAACTGATGGTCACATTTCGTGGAGACAGGGGAACTCATCAAATCCAAACTATAGAATACAACAAATGACAACAATATAAAACTATATAACAAAAAATGAATACACTGGATTAAAACAGTGAAAGATTATAAATTAATCATAGAATCTCAGCGTAAAGGAATCAGAATTACAAAACAGAAGGTTATAAATCAAACTGGGGAAAAAAAACATCAGTTTTTCCCCACATGCCAGCGATGTGAAAAGAAACATCGCAGCCCACAAAGAGAACAGCAAGCACATTGATCAATGGCTGTCTGCACTTCTTCTGCTCAATAACGCTGGGAAACAAAAAGACCAAGTAACAGCTGAGCCTACAGTGGAAAAACAGACAAGGGGTCTGGTCAAGGTCCCAGTGTAAGTGACGACAGAACAGGTATCATTACAGACATATTTAATGCGTGCTGATAATATTTTATTTAGAATTTTTCTACCCTGATCAGATCATTTTTAACTGACAGTCACACAACTGATGCATCTAGCAGGAAATTCTCCTGGGTACTTAGCCTGAGTGCTTAAGTATAGCTTCACTATAGATGATCAGCTCAGCCACCTTGTATTTATACCCTCTGCTTATTTGCCTTAAACTCGGCATGCACAAATGATGTGAATTCATGTGAAATTTACCTGTATCATGTAAAATTTGCATCACTTCACAGAATTCACAATTCACCAATGTTACCCCCCCCCCAACCAACCACCCTGAGGTGAGACCCCTCCTCCAGCCCTAGGCTCACCCTGCTGTCAACGGTGTCACTTTTGATAAAAGTCTGTAAAATACATAAAATATAAACAACACTTTTACACAAAGTATGTCGTCGCATCCATGTCAAAACTAGAGGCCGATAAAACACAAAGTGTTTGCAGGTTTATTTCTTTCATGTTGCACGTGTAAAAATCCCATTTACGAGCACAAACACGAAACTCGTGAGCAGAGAAAGAATTGCGTGCACGTGGTGTCATACTCTTAATATCGTACACAATTCTACTTGATTTTTTTTCCATTCTCGATTTGATAGTTATCCTCACTCACAAACTGGATTACAATATGTGGTCAAGACAAAATGCAAATACGGTGCTTCTTTAACCATTTGCAAAAATACAGGTATTCAGTATGAACATGGGATGTTAACTGAATGGTTTGATTTTAGCTGTGAAAACTATGATTGTTTGTTTTGCATGTATTTAATGGAATTTGTGTTTCCTGAGTTTGCAGCATGTTATTGGCCACCGTATTAAGGTGGTGGATGTATATAACCCCAACTCAAATGACTGGTGATTGGCCGGGATTGTGCTACATTAGATCCAAGCGCCATTGCTTTTCCTGAGCATACTGGATGATTTCCCTGTTTTTATTAACAATAATTTTCTTGACCTGAATCTTACAACCAGAACTTGAATTTTTAACCATACAAGCAACATAAATTCAAATTTGGATAATGAATTCAAGCTCAGGTAAACATATTCAAATTCACGTTCTGGTATTCAGGTAATGAAATTCAAGCTTGGGCAAACATTCAAATTCAGGTTGCGGCGAGTTTGATTTGACACCATACCTCTAGTTTTGACATGGATGTGATGTCATACAAAGTACTTAAAAACTATTATTTCTGTTATTTTACTCTGCTCCTGTTCACCGTCGTATAGCTTCTCACATACCAAGCGCATCAGATAGGGCTATGTGGATTCACTACACGATTATCGTAGCCAAAAGAATTCAAGATAAAGATATTACCCTGATATATATATAGAAAATGTAGACAACGACACTGGTGAAAAGATAACCAGAGATTTGGAGTGATATAAATATGGCTGAAACAAACACAAAATATGGCAAACTTCATATTTCAGTTCAGAATGAATCAACGTTATAAGACGTGCAAAACACCATGTCGCTAAATAGTAGCAATATAATATTTTTAAACATTATGGTTACCGTCAACACTGGTATATGGGTACACCCCTACAGTCAGGCCAGACCTCGGTCTCTGCAGCTCATTCTGAGAGATTCCCAGATGTTCCCAAGCCAGATGGCAGATGTAATCCCTCTTGCACAGATCCTGGGTCAGTCCTGGGGCAGCCACCCATTAGAGTCCCCTTCTGTGCCACATAGGTGGCATCCATATAAGATGCCCAAAGCACCTCAGCTGACCCCACTCAATATGAAGAAGCAACCATGCAATTTCTCTATTTGTATTTCCGTAATTAAAAGTTAACATTTAAAAATGTATCCATTAACATACTTTAACTTATCTCCCACTACAATCTTGATTTATAAAATAAAATGTAATTGCAGTAAAGATTAATTTAAAAGAGTGGAACTTCATAAATAATTTTATTCATTCGGGTTGACTTCTTGCACGGTTTCATTTACCATATTGGGCACTGGAGATTTTCCCAAATGACATAAATACTCCGTCTCACTTCTTCAATCTTCGGCTGTTCCATAACTTTATCCATTACAGACAACTAAAACAATTTGCTTTTTTTTACTGCATCTGTAAAAAATGTCACAGAGTTACAAAATACTCCTTACGTACAGTAAAATCCATGACGAATTCTGAAGAACATTTTGATTTAAAAAAATGCTATTTTTATACGGACATTCAAAACATTTTGACACGATACATTCGTGACTTGCCATAGACACGTTTGTCCGTGTACGGACAGTCTGACGATTCCTGATCCAACCCAAACATTTCAAGAGTTATCAATCAGACACCAAACCAGCAAACCTACAACAGCCACATAGTAAACGTAACAGCACGTAAGCTGATCCGACATCAAAAGTTGCCGTCGTTTCAGTCGCTGCAATACTCACCTAGAGATCGCTTCCTAATGTACTGGTTTGACGGCCCTACTACTTCATCCGACACTGGTAGTCCACTGACAGTTACCTACCTACGCATACATTACAAAGATTATTTTACGTTTGCGGAAATGGATAACATACCTGGCAAAATTATGGATCTGTAACAAAATGAAAGAATATGAGGAGACAAGCACCAGACCAGCTCACCAGCTGGACTCTTTTTCGGCTTTCCCGCAACTTTGCTGTCACATGACCGCTTTGCAGCCAATTCGCATTTAAGTTTCTCTTACGCGTTTGTTTTGGGTTGTATATGTACTTTGAGTGCATATACAAAATATAGCTAATTGCTATTGTATGTCTCCCAAAATTAGTATACAAAACACTGAAATTCACTTTTTCAAAATAATTCTTGGTGCGTTCGTACCTCCGTGAGCAGCCTACCTTCTTGCGAAAGAACTACAAATGGGCTGCCCCTAGAAGTGGTGACGCACGATTATTGCGTCATTTCCGCAATAAACAAGTACAGTGCCGGAAATGTCTTACAGTTATGAACGCAGCTTTTCCCATTACCCTTATTAGCTTATTGCTAATGCTGCAGTTTTGAAATTTCTCGTTCAGTGTTTATTGTCGACTAGGCCATTAAAAGCTTACAAGTATTTCAGTGGAAGGATTCAGTTTTTATTTTACACGGATTTTACTCCTGAACCCGACAACAGAAGGATTAGCTACCATTAACGACTGTGTAACTCAACGGCTGGTGTAAAAACAGGTAAATGCCGTATCTTTTTGCCATTATTGGTGTTAGGCGTTTGCTAACCGTTTTCATTTGGGTTATTTGCGTAATGTAAAACAAAGGAGTCTGATGAGAAGCTACAGTGTACGTGCAGTACTTATACTGTTTTGAAGTCTGCGATTGGTTTAGCTTAAAGCAGAAGCTGTATCACCTCAGCCTGTTTTTCCCTTTCCATATCACATTTCACCAAGACAGTCATTATAAGTGCAATGAAAGGACTTAATTTTTGGCCAACCCTCTTATAAATTTTGTTCTGCTTTATTTGTGACATCTTCTGTTCCATTTAAATGTAACAGTAACGACGTTTTATTGCTGTTGGTGATATTGCTCTTTAATGACTTCAAGTCATTGAAGTGTCAGATGAAACATTGCATTTCGGTAGATGTTATATTTAGTCAATGTCACCTCCTCTTCCCTGCTCAGCACTTGTGAACGATTTAGCTACGTCTGTGACACCCTGTCTTAGAGCGCAGCTATGGAGGGCTCCAAGTCCTCCAGCTCCACCATGCAGGTTAGCTTCGTGTGTCAGCGCTGTAGTCAGCCTCTCAAACTGGACACATCCTTCAACGTGCTGGATCGCGTCACCATCCAGGAGCTCATAGGTAGGACGGCTCTCCATACGGCGTTTCAGTGCTAAAGTTATTTAATCCCGTGCTTTTTTTAATTTAAACGATATTGACAAGACATTGTTATATTTCGCAATCATTACACTTTTAAAGAATTTGCAGTCCAAATATGTGAAGTTTAGCGTTTGCATAACATAAGGTTTTTAAAAAAATTTATTTAGCATACTCTTATATCCAAAGCATTGTTTATCTGAGAGGGCAGGATTGGATGATCCTTTAGCAGAGCTGTCTACCTGACCCAGTATTAATTTGAGCCAACATTACTACATTAACATGCATAACATGTATAGCAATTATTTTTTTGCCCTGTAGCCCCATTGGTGACGGTGACACAAAGCAAACAGGTGGAGAGCACTGAGGAAGAGAGCGCCACAGAGGTGTGTAGCGGTCAGGAGTGCCGTCGCCTCCACATTTCATGCCACTGGTGTGTTTATGTGAGACCAGTGAAACGCTGTTTTTAGCCCATTTAGTCATCCCTGGTTTCTTGGCTTGAATAAGCAGATTTAGAGCTTTATGGATGTAAGCAGAATCTGTTTGACATGTTTTGTCTTAAATGTCATATTTTAGCATGAATCAGTAATCTGTGTCAAGAAGGGTCATTAATGTTGTTTAAAACAAAGATTCTCAACCCGTGGTTGGGTCTTGGCAAGTTCTGAAAGTTCTGAAGCAGAGTTGGAAATGTAATTTTAAAATCATGCATTTTAAAAACATGCTGATCCATGATCATATTTACCAGCTATAATCCTAGAATAAATCTATATAAACAGGTCTTGGGACTGCAAATGTTTAGTGCAAAACTAGTGAAAACTCAACCAATCCAAAAAGCCAAACCACAGATGCTTAATTTATAATTCACTGGCACATCCAATCAGATTTGTGCAATAAGCATTGATTGGTGCAAACAGCAGAGTGCACTGCATGCCTGGTCATAGCTTTAATTTAAACCTTTACTTGATATATGGTAGCAACTGAGCTGGGAAGGTAAAAATTGGGTTGCAGTGCAAAAAAGGTTGAGAACCACTGGTTTAAAATGTTTATGCAATTCCCTTAAACTTTTGTTTTCTGTTATTTGTTACACTTTTGTAAAGGAAACATTTGTGGAAAGCAAACAAGATGGAGTGGCAAGGAAGTACATACCCCCAGCACGGTAAGATATGTTATCTACCTTCTCAAGAAGATGCCCATGTCTAAATAGAACTGACTCATGGGAAGAGATGTGCAGGATACTTTTAACACTCACATGTTTAGCATCAAGTCTTAATCCCTCTCAGTATAGAAAGTAGCTGATAAACGGTTACGCTAATGGTAAGATTATGTAATTTCTGTTGTGCAATGCTGGAGCATAAGTCTGTAAGCATTCAGCTGGCTCACTTAACAAAGCAGACTTGTCTACCAGTGCTCATGCCAAGGACCATTACGCTCCGCCCTGATGTTGTATCCTTTGTAGGATGATGTCCACAGAAAGTGCCAACAGCTTCACGCTGATTGGAGAGGCATCCGATGGAGGCACCATGGAAAACCTAAGTCGTAGGCTGAAGGTGAGAGGACCGCAAATGCCCCAGTTCGGTCTTGCATCCAGCCACAGAGATCAGACTCGGTCCTGGAGTAACTCTACGTCTGCTAGTTGCTGTTACTGCTGAGCTTTTTCTTAATTAGGCTTGATTACTGCTGATTAAATTCTGATTAATCTTGGCATTTTTCCCCGTTGCATTAGCGAATAAATAAATATATATATTTTATCTCAGAACAAATTATCATGATTATTTTATTAAGTGAGTTACTTGATAAGTTCAGTACCCTTAATTAACAGAATGGTTGATTGAGATGAAAGTATATTTATGAGTGACAAAGAAAAAATCAAGAGCCATACCTATAGTTTTACATTTACATATTCTGAAAAATCTTATCAAGTGGAGCAGCCTGAGAACCACTCAACATACATCTATGTTCAACCCTCTCCAATTTTTGAACAGGTGACAAGTGACCTCTTTGACATCATGTCGGGTCAAACCGATGTGGACCATCCCTTGTGTGAAGAGTGCACTGACACTCTGCTGGACCACTTGGACACACAGCTCAACATCACAGAGAATGAGTGCCAGAACTACAGGTGAGTCAGCAAGGAACGAGCAAAGTGGCTCTATGCTGCCACCTGCTGGGCTCATATATTGTCTGTGATAATATAACCTTTAGAAGCATTGGTTAAGCTTAGAACTGCACAATACTGGAAAAATTGAAGTATCTCGGTATGTTTTTTGGTGATATATCACTTTTATAAAAGTCGAAAAATGAGCCAAATAAAACTTCATATCTGCATATACTTTTTTGATTTTAGCAGACACTTTGTCCAAAGCAGTGTACAAACATTCATGCTGTCAAGGAGTCAACTAGGCTGAGCTTCCAATGAACATCCCGGTACAAGTGTAAGCAGTTTTGGAGCAGGAGCTACACAAAATGTATCTACCAATAGAGTCTGTGAAATAGGTTGGTGGTTTTGCTGCACTTTGTCCTCACAAAGCAGCGTCAACAAATCGCTTAGTTTTGCTCAATATCGCCTTTATGGAGCCCAAAATATTTCCATAAAGGGGAGGCAGCTGTCTTTCGGCGACCGGTTCTTGTGCATTTTTCTCCTCGTCACTCATTTTTGTTAAACTTCTCACAAAGGCGCTACACTGCCTGGGAGTGATTTTAACAGTATGGATGGTTATGATGTAAAAGCAGCAGCAAAAGATCATCAAAATTGCAAAGCTTGGTATTTTTCCCTCCGCAGAGTAAAAACGACTGTTATAGTAGCAAAACTCCATGATCTAGCACTCGGTGAATTTAGTTGCCACGGTTTCAAAATACCAGAATTGCACTCCTTTATGTGACAGTTGTATATGCATAACAACATGTGCTGTTGATATTAATGTTACACATTGTGCAAGCCTAATTTAGCTACATATTTAAAATTGTCAAAATAAATCATTTTTATTATAGGTTATATCAGGTTATAATATAGAATTATTATATAGAATAAATGCACATCTTCAGTGAGTAGGATGATTGCAGTTTAGGGACCTTAAAAATAGTTGCATTGGTCCAGGTTGAGGCACTTCCATATGTCTCTTCATTCTTTGTGTGTACTGCACTTAACTCCCCCCC
>JABFEB020000092.1:28702236-28717672 GCA_019775895.2 Stomatorhinus ivindoensis
GCGTCCCTCTCGCGTCACAGACACACAGCGTCCCTCTCGCGTCACAGACACACAGCGTCCCTCTCGCGTCACAGACACACAGCGTCCCTCTCGCGTCACAGACACACAGCGTCCCTCTCGCGTCACAGACACACAGCGTCCCTCTCGCGTCACAGACATACAGTCCAGAGTGTAATAAAGAGCCTCGAGCCTGGGGTCCCATTTAAATCACTTGCAATGCTTCAAAAACACCAGACAGCCAATGGAAACTGATTGGTTATTGGTCTGGCTCTAAGCAGAGATGCTTTCTGTACATGAAGAGTTATGCACAGTCCTCATGTGAAGAGTGTGTCTACATTGGGTCATAGCAGAAGCTGATCATCAGCTGTGCGGATGCTGAGTGATGGACTCCCTGTGCCCTGTCTGCCCCGCACTCAGGTACCAGAAGGAGTACAGCGAGTTCAAACGGCAGCAGCTGGAGCTGGACGACGAGCTGAAGAGCGCCGACAACCAGATGCGCTATGCTCAGATCCAGCTTGACCGGCTGAAGAAGACCAACGTCTTCAACGCCACCTTCCACATCTGGTAGGCTGCCGACCTCTGTTCACCTCCAAATGGGTGTAGATTCAATACGTGACAATTTAGTGCTATCTGATGTCACGTTCCCATCTGGGACCTGGAGGGTAATGGGTGGTTGTTGGTTCCAGTCCCAGGAGGGCCAGTCCATTTTATCCTCAAGCCCCTGTCCTAAAATCTTACATTACCACGCCCTGTCATGCAAATGAGGAAAAAACAAACCTGAAGCTGTGTAATCACATACGAGTGCTTGCTCAGCAACTGTAACGGCTAATGAATAAATACATATGCTGCTCTAAATCACCCCCAAAAATGGAACAGATTTATTTATGCACAATAATCAGATTAACAGCTGGAGGCGTTAATAATTAAAAATATAAATAATTCAGCAAAACTATGATTATATAGTTAGAAAATTAGAAATGAGATAAGGGAAGGAGGAAGACTGGCATTAATGGGCAAGGTTCTACAGAGGAGAAATTCAAATGAGACGCTGTTCATTGAGTACTGAGTGCCAGCTGTTGCTGTTTGAATGGGCTGGGCTCTTCCTGTTGCCCTGGAGTGCGTTTAAGAAGTCAAATGTAGCGATAATTTAGAGGGAAGTGGAGTGGTACAAACTAAGGGGGGTAATTGGAAGGTACCACTAGGGGCTGGGGGTGGTTTTGATGTGCTGATGTCATCTTATACATGCAAACCGCTCTGGGCGTGGTTCTAGATCGCATGAATAGCACATTCTGATCATAAATCATGCTCCTCTTCCCCCTCAAACATCCCTGCCTGTTGTTAGGCATAGTGGTCAGTTTGGGACAATCAACAACTTCCGTCTGGGCCGCCTGCCCAGCGTGCCAGTGGAGTGGAACGAGATCAATGCGGCCTGGGGGCAGACGGTTCTGCTCCTGCATGCGCTGGCCAACAAGATGGGGCTGCGTTTCCAGAGGTGAGACAAGCTGGTTCCAGATGCCGAGTGGTAAAATAGTAATCCATAACAGATTGTCTCAAATTGTAACCAGATTACTTCACTGGTTACTTCCAGAAAATGTGATCACGTTACTAATGACTTTACTTTTAACTTGCTCTCTAAAACTCCTATGAATCAACAAAAAAATTAATCGAACCATCAGTTTCATATTTTTTTCCCATGTATTCTTGTATACCTGCAGCCAAAAATTTGGTGTAGTTGCTGAGCTTCCTTCTAATGTTATGATTTTTTTTCAAAGAACAAGCTGTCAAATTCAACCAAAACACAGATGTCGCATAGTTCTGTCTCAGAATTGCCTGATGCACTTTTTTCCCATGAAAAGAGCATCGTACCCCTTCATAAATTAATAAAAACAGTGAAAATAAACAATGGTGTTTTGTTAGACAGTTTTATTCATTTATTGAAGTTATCCCTACTCACACAGTTTCAAAGTTGTCCATGCCATATCAAAGGAGCTAGGAATGTTGGAGGATGGGCCAAAACGCCAAGCCAGCAAAATGCATAAAATTATTAAAAAATTTAAAAAGCTGTAGTTTCAAAACTGTTAACAATACAGACCTAATATTTGGGACTTTTCATAAGTTTGGTACGGGTGTGAATTTTCAGGCCAATCTGAGAGAGTTACCTGGACCCTTTAGGTGATTTGATATGGAATGACCTGTATATGTTTTTTGAATTTAAGGTAGAAATTGTAATATGATTACAGATATTGAAATTGTAGTCCATTACACGTTACACTACTTGTTTTACAGAGGTGATTAGATTACAGGAGGGCTGTGTGAAATGACAATATACATCGGATGACGATATATAAATGTTGATCGTTTCATATTAAACTATTCCGTTTATTTTGTGGTGTCGCGAAATTCACTGTCTATGCTGGCATTTTTCATCATTTGGATGACGGTTTGCCACGTTACACATCGGATGTGTTTTTATTGGATTTTATTATTTGTAACCCAAAGAAGAAAATCCACAAATATGTACCATGATCCACAAATAATTAACTATCCAGCGGGTCTTTGGTGTGGATTTGGTAAAAGTACCGCTGTATGATTATGATGACATATTGGAACCCCGAGTAGTAAGTACCTGTCTGCGCTTGACAGGTACCGCCTCGTCCCGTATGGGAACCACTCCTACCTGGAGTCTCTAACGGACAAGTCCAAGGTAAGACAACTGTACTTTTTTGTATGTGTTTTTGTTCAGATGATGTTGCTGCATCTTGTATGTATCTGGCTTTTATGTTTGTAGTAAATGCTCTCCATCTCCTTGCCCCCACCCGGGAAGGAGTTGCCTCTTTACTGTTCCGGAGGCCTGCGCTTCTTCTGGGATAACAAGTTTGACCACGCCATGGTGGCCTTCCTGGACTGCGTGCAACAGTTCAAGGAAGAGGTGGAGAAAGGCGACACTGGGTTCTGTTTGCCGTACAGGTGGGGCACAGCCGGTGGGGGGGGAGCTGGAAGTGCTGTGTCACATAATTCATTCAGTATGATCTTCTCTGAATTACTGCAAGTCGTACCAGAGAAAATCCATTGCTATTTGATATTGGGAGGTGGCAAAAAGAATTTGTATCTTAATAAACATGCATGAATATATGACAGATGTAGCCGCTTAAGGTCAATTGTCTCAGGTTTGTTTAACCTTGTGACCCAGGATGGATGTAGAAAAGGGGAAGATCGAGGACACAGGCGGCAGCGGCGGCTCCTACTCCATTAAGACGCAGTTCAACTCTGAGGAGCAGTGGACCAAGGCATTGAAGTTCATGCTCACCAATCTCAAGTGGGGCTTAGCTTGGGTGTCTTCGCAGTTTTACAACAAGTGAGGACTGCCAAAGGATGGAAGCCGGCCTGCTCTGGGCCCACGCCAAAGGATCCTGGCAAGAACAAGATGTACAGTAGAACTGAAGCATTCTCAGCTTGTTTTCAAGTGAACCCCTTTGTACAGTCATTCATTTGGGCTGATTGTAAGTACAGGTCCTCAAACTCTGTATATGATAATATATTATACGTGCATTCAGATTTTCAAGGATCATCAGTCCTTGAGGTGGAAACAAATCAGTTTTGTCACAGTAACCACCCTTAACATTTGCTTCAGTGTCTAGGATAATGCTGAAAATGATTTACAGGTATGTGATTTGCTGACATCTACATTTCCCACATATTTCTAAAGTGTTTATTTTGAGAGATGGCAGATGCATACTGAGAGAGCAACTCCCCCCTCGTCATTAGACACATATTGAAAGTTTTTAGGAATAAGAGAATAACTTTCCCTTCTTCTTATGCAGATCATTGCTTTTTTACACAAAGCAAAGATAATCTGTATATGCATATGTTTGCTTTTCATATAGCAAATAAGACTGTAAATAAAAGATGAAAGAATTGGGTTTTGATCCATTTAAGAAAAGCTGTATCATTAAAAGATAAAAAAGGCAATTTCAGAATTATTGTGTAGGTTTTTTCCTTCACATATTTCCTTAATATATAGTTTGAGCAGGTTTAACTTTTGAGATTAAGATTGACACTTAAAGCAACCCCTTATGGGGTTAGCATATTATATTTAAGATCAGAGCTTTCAGCTGTCCCCTTGGAGCGAATGGGGTGGGGGGTGGGGGGTGGGGGGCTATGCTACCCTCCCTGGAGGTGTAGACCGTAACTGTGCTGCTCTGCCATGGACTGTGAGGGACCAAGCAGTACGGCAACACAGACACAGGAGCAATGACTAAACTCAAGACCTTAATAACTAGACCCGTAAAAGAGGTCCAAAACCCAGCAAACTTAATATTACAATGCAAAGTAGTAAATGAAACAAACGCACCTTTCTATAAGAAGACACGAGGGAACATATATAGTGGTTTGGCCAAACCAGTTAGCACACAGAAGAGTTAAACCAAATGAACGCTACATATAACTTAACAAAGCAAAATGCAGCTAAACCCCAACTCCCCCCTCTCGCCATGGCAGCACATGGTTCACTCCTGCTCCAGACCTCAGCCACACCTTTACACTGACTAGGAAAGACCATCCCCGACAACCAAAGTAACTGCAAAACCAAAAGACTAATTCAGGCAAACACTGCACACAACCCTACAATATCTACAATCATCAAAATATGTACACTGTTCCTAACACGAGGCAAAGCACATCGACTAAGAACTATTAATTGTTACGGCAAGTAAAGCAGTTTGATTAGAAAAAGCATGCAAAGTAATCAACTAAGGATGTAAGAATGTTTAAGGTCTTACTGTGTGGCTGTAGCCATATAGACTATGAAGTGGGCTGTGATGAGAGAGCGATGACCTTTATTGGCTGGATGAATGAAGGACAGATGAATAAAAGCCAACATGTTCTCTGTTGTTTCTATAGGAAGCCAAACGAAATTAGTGCTGGTCTGGAATTGACCCCATAGAGCAGCGTTTCCCATCCTGTGCTTGGGGACCCACAGACAATCCGTTCTTATAGACCTCTCCCAGGTCCCTGCCATTCTATTTTTGCTCCCTCCCGGGTCCCAGGTGAAGATGGTCTGTCTGTGGGTCCCTGAGGACTGGAATGGCAAACACCAACATAGCCATACAGCTTTTCGGACTCGTCCTGTGGAACGCGTGAAAGGGAAGTTTTCTGAGGGTATGGACTGAAACGGCCTTCTTCCTTTAACCACTGGGCACATTGACAGTTTAGTTGCCTAACTGTGGTTTAAAATATTTACATGTTGGTATTGTACTAGCACAACTAAATTAACAGTTCTGCTGAGGGATGCTACAGCAGAGCTGTTGGATCGCCATTTGCAGCTTGAGACTTCGACATTTAAATGAACTGCTTGAGTGTGATGACCAAGGCACTGCCAACCGTCAATATTTAGGGATTTACAAGGTCTTTTTTATAATCCAGTCCCCTAAATGACCTGGTCTCATATGTCTATTTGTTCTTGATTTCCCCCAAAACATGACACATAAACAGGAATGAGGCCATCACCACTCTCGAAAGGCTGCGACACTGGGGGTGTAAAAATGAAGAGCAGGGGTGACAGGCAGCCAATTTATGAGGAAACGGGGGAGACGTAGGGAGGGGTTTGCTGGGAATTACAATAAAGGCCTGAAGAGTTCTGCTAAAGATTATCTCCCTGAATTTATTACTCATTTAATCAGAATTTATAGAACAAATGGGGGAGGTGCACAGAAGTTTCTGGAAGGTGAGCAGACCATCTGCCTTATTCCATGACAGGACTCCCAGTATCCATATAAAAATATGGACTCCCAGTATTCATATAAAACATCCTCATTCCTCTCCAGGTGGAGTGGTGACTCTGAGACTAGGGATTTGTGACAGTGAGTGGAATGTTGCTGGTTCAAATCCCATGAATGCCCGGAGTGATTCTACTTCGTTGGGCCCTTGAGCAAGGCCCTTAACCTACCATTGCTTTGCCTGGGTATGATGTTACTATCTACATCCAGCCCTATAAGGAGGTCCTGCAACTTACAGAGGAAAAACTTAGGGTTTAGTGGCAGGATTGGCTCTCTACCCACTGGGGAAAACGCTCATACTAGTCCATTCAGACTGAGGGATCACCTGCCACATGGCCGTTCACAGACTCTCATCCCTGTGGTGGTTTGTCATGTGGTGGGTGTGACGACATTGCACTGCGTTCCTTACCTCTCCGGGCCGTTGCCAGGAATCCAAAACATCAGAAGCTGATTGAGGCATACAGTATAATTGGAATAAGTATAATTTATTTATTATACTCCATTTTAAACTTTGATTCTGTTGTCCTCCCCTGGAGCCGACACCTTATCGTGGTGGAGGGGTTTGCGTGTTCCAATGATCCCAGGAGCTAAGCTGCCTGGGACTTTATGCCTCTGGTAGCGTCACCCAAGGCAAACAGGTCCTGGGTGAGGAATCAAAGTGCGGCTCATTAGATCCTTATGATGAGTTATAACTGTCGTGCCCCGATCGTTCGCTCCTTCCGTGTGCCACGCCCCCTCGTTAACCCCGTGTGGAATCCCTGTGTGATCAGCTGTTTCTTGTTGCTGTCATTAGTGCTATGTATTGAGTTCACATTTCAGTTCGTTTGCCCAGTCCGGTCATTGTAAAGTCAATACGTGTTTGCCTGCTTGTATCCACCGTTATGATTTAACCCCGTATTCCCCGATCTCCTGACTGCTGCTCTTCTGTCTCCGCTCTACGTCCCACATACGGCATGACGATAATATAGATCCACGTTTTCCCTCGCCCAGGCGCCCCCCCCTGGAGCCAGGCCTGGGGGTGGGGCTCGATAACGAGCACCTAGTGGCCGGGCCTGCACTCATGGGAGCTGGTCAGGCACAGGCCATAGAAGGCACGTGGGCCCCCCCCCTCCAATGGGCTCACCAGCTGTAGTAGGGGCCAATGGGGTCGGGTGCAGTGCGAGTCGGGCAGTGGCCGAAGGCAGGGTACCTTGGCGGTCCGATCCTCATTTACGGAAACTGGCTCTAGGGAGATGGAATGTCACCTCTCTGCTGGGAAAGAAGTCTGAGCTGGTGAGGTTCCAACTAGATATAGTCGGGCTCACCTCGATGCATGGCTTGGGCTCTGGAACCAGTCTCCTTGAGGGAGGTTGGACCCTCTTCCACTCTGGAGTTGCTCACGGGGAGAGGCACTGAGCTGGGGTGAGCATACTTATTGCACCCTGGCTGGGCGTCTGTACATTGGGGTTTACCGTGGTGGATGAGAGGGTAGCCTCCCTTTGCCTTTTGGTGGGGGGACGGGTCCTGACTGTTGTTTGTGCTTATGCGCCAAATGGCAGTTCGAATACCCACCCGTTTTGGAGTCCTTGGAAGGGGTGTTGGAGAGCTGGGGGACTTCAATGCTCATGTGGGCAATGACAGTGAGACGTGGAGGGGCGTGATTGGGAGGAATGACCCCCCCCCCACTCAGAACCCCAGCGGTGTTTTGTTGTTGGACTTCTGTGCTCATCATGGACTGCTCATAATGAACACCATGTTCAAGCATAAGGGTGTCCATATGTGCACTTGGCCCCAAGACACCCTAGGCGGCAGTTCGATGATCAACTCCCTTAGAGATAGGGTGAGAAGCTCGGTCATTTGGGAGGGACTCGGAGTAGAGCTGCTGTTCCAAGAGGAGCCAGATGAGGTGGCTCAGGCATCTGGGCAGGATGCCTCCTGGACACCTCCCTGGTGAGGTGTTCCGGCCATGTCCCACTGGGAGGAGCCCCCGGGGGAGACCCAGGACACGCTGGAAAGACTATGTCTCTTGGCTGGCCTGGGAACGCCTTGGGATTCCCCCAGAGGAGCTGGACAAAGTGGCCGGGGAGAGGGAAGTCTGGTTTTCCCTGCTTAGACTGCTGCCCCCGCGACCCGACCCGGCAAAGTGGTAGATGATGGATGGATGGATGGATTCTGTGGAACTGACAGTTCCAGCCACTCCTCAGCGAGATCGCTGTAGTCTCCTTGGAAATGTACATCAAGTCAGATCAAAGAAGAAAAGGAACTTCACAACACAGTGGAACATGCAGTAGAATCACCTCTCATGGATCCACCTGAACGGAGTTTATCTGTTCCACGAGAGATCACGAGCTTCAGTGCTTCGATACTATGTCTGCCTGTCTTGATATGTTCTTAAACATTTTTTCTTTTATATAATTATTTTTTCATTATGTTCATAAATCTAACTATGCTGCTTTATCATTGCCACCAATCAGATTCAGAGTCCCACCTGAATTCTTTTCTGGGACCAGTGTTGTTCTACCTACAAATGCTGATGTTTGGGAAGGCTTTTCTGGCTGTCAGCCATAGTTTTTTTTTTACCTCATTTAATTATCAGTAAAACTGTATCCACCCCTGGATAAGCTGCAACAATAGGATAATGTCTGCCTCTCCGAGAATCAGAGAAGTTTATGTAGGAATTTGTTTATTGCAGATTAGACTAGAGGAACACAGTGTACTCAATCTAGATGAAGAAAGTAGAGCTATGTCACTTTGTATAGTGCTGCAGTTAAAGGTGTTTACACTCTGGTTGGCATTATCCATGAAAGCATGGGCCAAAGTATTCTGACAGTGTGTATGTATAATATATACATAAGTATATATTTATTGAGTTTCCAGTCAGAATTGCTTGGTCTTGGCCATATATTCAGCCCCACATAGTGATAAAAGAACATTTGTAAATATTGAACTGCAGCAGCACTAACATTAGAAACCAAGTTCAAGTAAAGTTGGTCAAAAAACAACAGGATTCTCTCAAACAGGTATATCAATTCATATAAAAAGATATCATTGCAAAGTATATGGCCAGTGGCATAAAAGTAAGTACAGAAACTTTAAAAGTGCTCCTTCGTATTTATCTTTCAATGTGACTGACGTTAGTCACTAAAGTATAAAAATCCAAGATCCCTCAAAGGACCATAACAGCAACCTGGAGGTAACAGGTCACTTCCCTTCTACTGTAGTATATAAGTAGTTTTATATGATTATTACCTCTACTTCATTGCTCATTTCTCATTGGAATTTTTACTCCAAGTCTCTTCCATCTGTTCCAGTGTCCTCCTGCATGCTTGGCTGTTTGTATCACTGCAGATAATTATGTGGGTGTGTCTGTATGCGCTGCTGATAGCAGGAAGAAACAAGGGTAAATATGGACATTTCAATGCCCCCCACAAATCTCCTGAAGCTGTGGATGTGGCGCTCCAGCTCAGGCTGGAGTTTGGTGACGAGCAGACTGGCCATTTCACCCTGGCTGGTCTCCTGCGCCTCCTGGAGCCTGTTTCCCCTCAACTGTCATGTTAAAGCAGCCTGCTGAGACCGCCAAAGCAGCCCACACCCCACTGGCCCTTATCTGCCCAGCAGACCTCCAGGTAGGTGGAAGGGAACGGGGAGATGCGTGAGAGGTGGGTGGCTGTGGTGAAGCAGCAGAATGACTGGAAAAGTGGATCCTGGGGAAGAGGGCTGCGGCAGCTGAGTGTAACTCTAGGATGCATAATTAGAGGATGGTGTACCGTTTACAATGACGTCAGTCTGTTCGGAGCCTGTGCTTGTCACTATTGCAAATGCAGCTCCCCAAGTGAAGGTGGAGAAGCCTGCAGTATCTCTGTGATTGTAGGACAGATGTATGGATCAGCCAATAGCCTGTGTCTGTCAGGATCACGGTATGGTTCTGCTCTTCGGCATAGTTTGTGTTCAGTGCTGAGGGGGACAGAGAAAAATCAGGGGTGTTTCTCAATATGCGTACTTGACCATACTTGTACCTGTTTTACGTTATCTGCCTTTGCCAAAGACCAGTTCCAATTTAGAGGATGGTAAAAATCCCCGGATGTTGTCGTAGCACTGCCCCAAATATCAAGAATACATTGGTTGCATCCTCACCAAATGAGACCAATTCCATGATCCATTGCACCCCAACCGCAAGTAGTAGAGATTCCTCACCCTTCACCTCCTGCACTTTGACAGGGCAACTGGGGAATTTGTGTAGTGAGGTGTCCACCCACTTCTAGCCCCCCAGTGATGTTTTGCGGACATTTTCAGGATGTTCACACATTCGGCGGACACCAGGCAGCGTTTGCATAAGCCCTAGGTGCTTGTGTTCGTCTGCAACTGAGGCAGCCATGAATGTCATGTTGGTTGGTTTGCTGCCTTCCACACAGCACTTATGCTGGCAATTTCCACAGTTACAATATTAACTTCAACATTTTAAAACATCTCTAACATCAAGAGTGATATCATCTTCAAATCTTTCTGACTTCTGTCTTCATAATATAAGTAAGTGACATTACAGAGTGGAGCACATCAAACCTTAAGTTTTTTTAATTCAAGTTTAAGTTGCATGTATTTGGGGAGCACAGTGAAATTCTTGTGCCACAGTACAGTCAGGCTTCCTAATCCCCGGTCTGAGGTATCCTAAGTGACAACAGGATGCTGGGGGCTGTACGACGTAAACCAGGACCATCGAATGGTTGGGAACCCCTTCAATACAGCACATGACAGGACCGCCAGCAAAAAGATGGGAAAATAAATGACAAATCAAAACTCCTCCAGGAAAAAATGCACTGTGAAGTTCAAAGCAAACCTGTGAAGTTCAAAGCAAACCTGTGCAGTTTTTAATTAAACCTTAATGATTCATAATTCTACCACATACTTCATAATTCGACCATAAACATTTCATTTCACTAACTGTAAACCCTTGTTTCACTTTGAAGCTCGTGGTCACCTCTCCTGCTGTTTAATAATTCTGACAGCGAAGGTTACAGTTCAACTATGAACATGAAGTGAATGGAAGCCACCAAAACTGGTCAAGGTGCCCGGTGCTGGCATCAGGATGGCTGCTGTGGCCCCCAGGCTGTTCTGGAGGGGAGGGACAAGCATTACTCAGCTCAGCATCTCAGCTGGCAGTCAAAGCTCTGTAGTGTGCTGCATACAGACACACTGTTCATAACATGCTGTGGATGAAGGGGGAGCTTGGAAAATGCAAAAAGCATTATCCTCCGACTGCACACAAAAGATCAAATGGCTTCTATACCAAAAAACCCTGCTCTCTTGCTGGTTGGTATTAAATGAATTAGGACATCAGGTTCCAAATCCTTTTTCTGAAATGGCAAACTTTTACTATTCATTTATTAGTGCCACTTTAAAGTCTGTACGTTTATATTTTATATTGATTTGTTTTCACCTTGTTTGTAATTTTACTGCTCTGTCTGTCATTTGCACTTTATTTTGGCATTTCCTGTTTTACTACTCTGAAGTAAATCAGTGTTTTCCAAGTGTTGCTCTGTTGTCATTACTTTGCATTTCAAACATTGTTGCCTTTGTGAAAAGCATGTTATGGGGACAAATCACCATTCTTAGCTGCTTGGCAGCATGCAAGTTCCTGAGTGTCACAGGTAAGTCCTGGAGCGTAGAGGCCAAGGATTCAGCACTAAGCCACGCCCACTAGAAGCCATGTGTACTGTGCTTAAGTGCCCACAAGACTAATGTTATCAATTAATGTCCTGCTGTAGAAGGAAAGGTGGTAGAACAGGAAATATCATTTCTGATGCATTTCTGAGACATTATAGGCAGTTTCTGCCTACTTGGAAGAATCATCAACAACAAAAGATCCAAAAGTAATTTGAGAACAAAATTATGTTGCAGACTTGGCAATAAAACACTTAGAGGAAAATACTGTGTATCTTTTAAGGATAATGGTCAATTATCTTTTAAGGATAATTGTTCAGAATGTATTTGCTGTAACTTATGGGTAAAATGACTGTAATTAAGAAGCAGTAAATAAAGAGTATTTATTCCTTTGAACATATTCACTGGCAAAGATGTTTAAGAATACCATGGACTGCAAGGAAAATAAAGAAGTGGATTCTTGGATAAATCAAGACAGACCTTTAACCTGAACTACAAAGCAGATTGTAGGTTATCAGAAGGCACCATGGACTTTACAGCAAGTAATGCTGCTAAAATTAAAAACTGCAGCACCAAATACCATTTATGGGTTGTGAGCGAAGGTAGTTTGGTATTTAGAAACATAAGGGAGGAATAACCAGAGACAGAACCTCCCTCCAAAACATAATCGTCAGCTGTCTCACTTCAGTGCCTCCGAAGTGATGTTATGCATGTTAATTTGCAGACAGCAAAACAACAAAAAGTACCATTGTACTAATTGGAATCCATAGCTAAAATGGAAATTATAAGACATGCAGATTCTTGATCAACAAATGTTACCTACTGGTAACTAAGGTAATCTGGACCAGCATTTTATTTGATAAAATGGTAAAGTGTAAATAAAATTTCTGGTAGTACTTTACTTAAAGCACTCATGAATAATGCATAATAGATACCCTCATAATGTGTTATTCATGAAAACGAGGCATGTGTGCACAGCAAACGCAGACACACACATCCGTGCAATGAGCGCAGCTACGGGCTTCACATGAAACAGATGCATTCATGAAGTATTATAAACACGGCTATAACTATTTATAAAAGGCATAACACATTATAACAAAGTTTATTATGCATTACGAATCATCTATAATGTACTATAAATACCTTCATAATGTGTTATAATGGCTTATACTGTCCATTATAATGCATTATGAAGGTATTTAAGTATATCTTTTGATGAAGTATCTAAGTATTATAACTGTAAACTTCATTTTAAAGTAATATCACTAGATGACACTAATTATGTTTAATATGGTATCCAGGTAGCACTGACAAGAGCTTATTACCTGTAGGATGGATGTTAATAAGGAAAACTTTTCAATTGAGTTTTAAATGCTCTGAATTACTTATATTCTGCTGTTTCGCTCACCTTGTAGGTGTTTGAACAAATAATTTATATTTATATAACATTAACTCAGAGAATTTTCTTCCAGTTTCTCTATTTCTATTCTATTTTGTAGGTGCACACATATTGGTACCAACCTAGCTGGAGAGTAGCTAGAAGTCCTGGGTTCCCATTTTGCTGACTTGAGAAGCCTTGGTAGATTCTGTAGCCCCCTGAAGATGCTCCTCCGATGTTCCTGCTGCCCAGTAGTGCCAGCAGGAGAGAGACCACCACTGCTGCTAGACAGTTCTAGTCCTGACAAGCTGTCCAACCAAATGCATCTGGTCATCATTAGTCAACGACAGCCATCGAGAGTGACACACAACTGCCACTGTGTGACCTTTATTCTAACAAAGATAATCTTGCATTTAGTATGATTACTTTCAACCCATCAATGTGCTAAAAGCACACCATGAGTTGTAAAGTGGAAAAAAAAGTGTGGGAAAATGTTTTAAAAAGGTCAAAGACATTATATGGAGACAAGTTATGCTTGACTGAGGCCTGGGATACTTTCCCAGCAACATTATTTTCTAGGCTCACTGGTGCGAAGTAACAGCTGGAATGCGTAAATTCCTGTGTGGGTAGGAAAACTGTGATTTTTGACATCTGGACAAAAAAGTAGCAAGCATTTCTTTGGGAAAGGCTGGCTGTAAAATCCTGGAACCACAGTACTTGTAGGTGCATTAGAGTGGAGGGCTGAATGTTAGAAAGGGCTTTTACAATGTGCTCATCATGTTTTTACGTAGAGGATCTCTCCGCTATGTGGCATCATAATAGGAAACCTTGTCACCTCACTTTCGGGGTTATGGGATCAATGACATTATGACTATGTGGAAATCCAGAATTATCTTGTGAGTTAAAAGCTCAATAAGCCTACAGAGTCCATCCCTCCATCCATTTCCTGAAACCGCTTGTTCTGTTCAGGGGGGATCCAGAGCCGGTCCTGGAGGCTATCGGCACAAGGCAGGGAACAGCCCAAGATGGGGGAACCAACCCTTCGTAGGACACAAACACACACCATACACACAGACATAACCTATATGCAATTTGGCAACTCCAATTAGCCTCTCTGTGTTATTGGACTGTGGGGGTAAAACCAGAGTACCCAGAAGAGTCCCCACAATGACACGGGGAGACCATGCAAACTCCACACACATGGAACCCTGGCAGAGACTCAAACCCAGATCCCAGAGGTGTGAGGCGACAGTGGTGTATGGCACCACCATGTTATCCGCCTACAGTCTCTCGGGAATTAGATGATGCCATTTAGACAAGCACTTCCAGCCCTCCGGTATAAACCATAGCATCGGTTTCTAATCAACTGCTGCCACGAGTCAAATATCCTCACTATAAATTTATGACTAAATCCATTTCAACAGACAAACGGTGCACAAGTGTAAAATAGTTGGTGGTTTGGAATGATAATAAATCTAATTTGATTGTACACAGTTAAGTGATGTCCCAGTGGAATAACTAGATATATCATGAGGTCTGCTATGAAAATGGACTGTCACGTTTGCAACTGCTTCCAGTAAACTAGCATGGCACCACAGACAGACTACAGTGTCTGATCACAGCTTTCTACAGGCAAATGAAGCACCACTTCAGAAGCTGGGAGTTACTTCAGGATCACTATAAAACTCCAAACTCACACATAAAAATACGGTATCAACTGCAATTCGGTGCAACTGAATGCTGAGTGCTGCAGCGTTTCACCCAAGAGATGTCAATTACGTTTGAAACTTATGAATCTGACAACGGGCAAATCTGGATAACACTACTCTGACAAGAGCTCAGAATAATACTGTATTATCAGCAATATAATTGGTACAGTGTCAAGTGCTGGAAGTACAAGACCCTGGAACTGCATCTGCACAATGGGATGAAAAGAAAACAGCAATCCACCATTTTCAAAACAATAGTATTTAATGATTTTATATGCAATTCGCTGCTAAGGCCCTCTCGCCACCTCACAGTAGACATTGATATTGCATCCCCCAAGGACTTAAAAATAAAATGGGGGAGGAAAATTTTTGAATAAAGATGGATTGAAAAACCAGTTAAAAGTCCAATTAGCTGTTAAAATACTAAATTACTTGAAATTGTTACTTTAAGAAACAGTAACCTCTGTTTCCAACTTCTTGCTATTACAAAAAATAAACCCAAAACACCAACAGAACAGTGCCACCAACAGGCAGTCTGGAACTTTGGTCATCAAAAAGAAAGACATCCATATGAGCCCAAAATGGGGGACAACTGGAACGGGTCAAGGGCATACAGAAGCTTTGAGTGTTTGGGTATTGAACCATTTAATGAAGGATGAGATGACAAAATCTTATAAAGATATTTGTGCTCATTGTGGACAGAGAGGAAAAAAGATCCACCAAATCTCTTGCAATAAGACGAACCTGCTGGCGGAGTCTTAGACGCAGATGCTGTCTGAGCACTTTTGGTTCTGACGTCATCTCTTGAAGGATGCCTAACATAAAAGTAAAAGCCCTTCTCAAATTCACCAGCAGTGTGCTCTCAAATCCTCGCTAAAATGTCTCCCTTCAGGGGCGAGGATGAAGAAGGGGTGACGAGAGGAGGTGGAGATGGG